>PKRV01000226.1:1216639-1576588 GCA_003709505.1 Hyphantria cunea
AATAGTGTCCATGAACTGTGCAGTCGTCTGCATAACAATGAGTGTTGCCAAGGGCTAACATGTCATTGATATGCAGAAGGAACAGTGTAGGCGACAGGACGGAGCCTTGAGGTACTCCGGCGTTAATCCATTGATACTCGGAGGCCGCACCGTCGCAAAGGACTCTGATGTGGCGCTGGTGCAGAAACGCGGCAGTCCAATTACAGAGTTTGGGGGGCAAACCGAAAGCCGGTAGCTTGGAGAGAAGCGAACGGTGCCAAACCCTATCAAAAGCCTTGGCCATGTCGAGGCTGATGGCCAAGGATTCCCCATGCCTGTCAATAGCCTCACCCCAAAGGTGTGTGACGTACGCTAAAAGATCACCCGTGGACCGGATCGGTCTGAAACCGTATTGACGATCATTTAATAGGGAGTGATCTTCCAGGTAATTGCTAGTTAACAATGACATTTATTGAGCCCAAGTATTCAGTTGCAAGTGTTTGGAGAAACCACAGAACACTAAATAATTGAGGTAATAATTTACGTGACATTGTTTTGTATCTTTCTAAGTCAAGTACGAGATAGTCTTTTTTTTTTTTTTAAAGACAACTCCCGCATTAGGAATATACATTCCTGTGTCGCGGGGATCTTTACAAACATACATGAAACGGACACAAAGTACACCAAGACTTAGAACAACAATTTATGGATCACACAAAGTGTTGTCCCACGTAGGATTTGAAACCACAACACTTGGCGCAGTAGGAAGTGGCGTGGCGACCACTGGAACCACTAGGCCAACCGTGTAGTTCCACGGCCAACTAACAAGCGTTATTGTTCAATGTTATTAAATATTGTTGTAATTGCGTATTCTGCCTTCCAGTTTCGTGTTGACATTTCAGTTTGGCAGAACTAGAAACATATTCTTATATTTGTGAATTAAGTTGCTTTTTAATGATGACATAATAATTAAAATATTTTCTTATCTGTACCATTTTATCAATCTTTAACTCCATTTTTTGGTAGCAGTCTGTATAAGTTATATAAAGTTCATTTATATATTAAAACGTTTGGTTACTGTGTAACAATACACTAGTTAGCCGTTTAGGCGCGCCGGTTCCTGTGTACTTTTTGTCCCGGGGACACTTCTAAATCGGGCCGGGTCGTTGCCGGTCTAATTCCGTACTATCCAAGCCGACTATACTGTGTACTATTGTGGACTTCCTATTGCGTAAACCTACCACACCATTGATAGTGTTTAAAATACTCAACACAGTGCATAATATTCTACAACACGTTTCATACACTGTGCCAATTTGATTATGAATTTAGTTTGTTGTTGGAAAGTACCGCGTTAGTCATCTTGATAGACTAAAGTGGTAGTTGATACGAGAGGATGTGGGTGTGTTTATCTGACATGTGATAGCTCTTTTTGTAGCACAGATTTTGAGATTAGATTCGGCGTGTAATTGTAATGATGTAGCGGCGGTCTAGCGGGAAGCGTCACTCCCGCTAGATCCGGTCACGTGAATACAAATTAGTATTAGATGTAAAGGGGATTGTCCGCAGCTTGTACCTTTAAGTTGATGACTTTGTCGATGGTCCACACGTATCTTAGATAGCTAAATTCTCGACACGTAATTTGAAGACAATGGCATAAGGAATTACTGTCTGAATACGTAATCTAGTATGCATAAATCGTTATAATTTAGATTTACACATTTAGAGACACTCAACGGAGTGAGGTGTAAGATAGATTGTGAGTTTCTTTAAGTTTATTTCTTTCGTTCTTATAGATATATAGTCGAGTCTCAAGCGTATCGAGACTAGAATAGTTCATAAGGAATGCCGGCGCGGCCATGTTGGTCGGCGCACGCGCCGCTGAGCGCCAACTAATTAATACATGCCCTTCCAACTCTTCATTAGCAGGTAGACGCGTTTTTGTTGAGATTACTTGCGAGCTAGCTTTTTCGTGCACTAAGCAATGCACCTTGCAATGTAATTGGCATAATGTTTCATTAAAAAACGACGGTAGTTCAAAATATTTTATATAGTTATGTACATATAACCTCTACATTGTGTTCAGGATTCCTATAAGCTATTTTGTAGTTTGGAAGTCGTTGACTGCTTTTCAAAATACTATGAACTTATTTATAAATTTTCCTGAGAGGTTTATATATATCAATAAATCACAAAATAAACTATTAATTCACCAAGCTGAGCCAACTCTATAATTAAAATAATTATTGTATAATCAATTTTAATTGCGATCCGTATGTTGTTACGAGTTATGTTGGCAATGCTATTTTATAAACGCTGTTTCTTCTTGTACAAGTTTAACTATTTTTTCGCTTGGGCTAATTAAAGATAGTTCTACTAATATTAAGATGGTTTTTTACGATTCCCTCCAATGATATGATTAAATGTCGGTTTTTATATGGTTATCATACATTTTTATTGTTTCCAGTTTTCGAGCGGTCGGTTTATCTTTATGTTCCATTTATTATTGTCTTACTTAAACTCATCCAGTTTTTGTTACAAATATGACAGTATTTAGAGCAATACCTTTAGTAAAAAATTGCATTTCTCATTTAAAAAAAACGTCAATAAGTACCTCTTGACGAGATGGCAGGAAAACACTAATTAAATTACAATATAGCACTCACAATGTACGAACATATAAATTATGTATGAGTGTTTATAATATATCGATATTCATTTGTGTATATGTTTAGTTAGATTTATAAGTTTATTTGTATCAGTACTCTGAATTCACTGAAATGAAAATTATAACCTATGAATTCCATCTCAATGCCTACCTCCCTTACGAAATTTCTAAATTACCCAAGGGATTTGATATTGACGCAATCCGGTTTTGGTTTTTGATAATTTCACTTCTATATCAATGTTTTTTTAAGAATGCTCACACTCGCTGAATTTTATTACAATAAAATCATTTTGACGTTGAAAAAACCCAACGCTTGCAAACTTTTGGCTATCACAGTGGCATTGACCTTTCGTCGATTGATTCGATAGATATCGAACGGACAATAACACAGAAACAAGAGCTTAACTTCTTAGGGTTGTCACAACACTTTAGTATAAAAGTTATGCGAGTGGTAGCGTAATATAAAGTTTAGCAAACTTGTGTGTTTTGAATTCGGTATCGGCGTTCAAATTCAATATAAAAGTTTTCCTTAATGCCTTCAAATACTGCCGCGCAATTCATAAACACAGTAAGTACTTTAGTTTGTTAACTACATACTTATATTAATTATGCTTTGATTCGAACCAAGATGATTTCTGTATTTATTTATGAGAAATATTTATTTGAGCAACTATAAGCATTATAAATCCATTTACTGTAGTAATGCAGTATAGAAATGAGCATCATATTGTCAAGAAGTATAAAACCCTAAACTGTGTTTACAGATAGTTTTTATTGTATGGCGGTACTTATTTACTATAAAATTATTTAAAAGGTACAAATAATTTTATCGCGAATAAGTCCCACTACACAACGAATATATATTAAACCCTTTTCAAACTATATTTGCTCCTTATCCAGCTATGTTTGTTTTCAAAATTATTAATATATGTGAGCCTACGTTAAGCATTTCTTGATTTAAAGCGTTCTAAAGTAAGGGTCCTCTTTAAGCCTATAACGATGCATCTGAAATCTTTTTCAGCACACACACAAAAAAGTGCATGGAGAGCTACATTACTAAACTTTATGTGCCTTCTCAGCCTATCATTACCAGTTTTATTGATTTGTGCATGTGCACCACTTAATATAGTTGTTGGCTGGTTGTATAATAAGACTCTTTGAAATTTGGTCATTAGAGAGAAAGCCATGCTCAGGTGTTATATCGGCCATCATATCTGATTAAAGCTACATAACATTTAGGAGCAAAACAGTAACCCAACCAAACGATGGTTAAACTCAGGGTATGACTTATGAATTTAATATAATAATATCATATTGAATAACTTAACCTCGACAACCTTAGTCGTACAAATGCAAAATCCCGACGGGAGGTCGGTTAAGATGTCGCCGTGTTTGAATCTTACAGCCGGCTCCGTCAACAAAGAGATATATATAGATTTAAAATCAAGAAATGTTAAAAAGAAAAACATTCACTAAATGACTATTTATACTTAATTTATAATGGCTATACTGATAATTTTAATGTAGATGTTGTCGTCAAGGTTCTACACGAGTATTCACACAAGCATTGAATTATTAAGTATCATTTTCAATTTTATTTCTCGTGATATCGATGTCAAGAGCCAAAATACCAGTATATTATTCTAATCTAGCTGGGTTATGGTTTTAAAATAACGATGTCGGCAGGTTTTTTAAATTGTAAACTTATTTTGTGAGATAAAATATAAAAAAAGTTTTGTTTCTAAGTCGTTTTGAATTGTAAAACAGGGAAACTACCCGGGCAATGGAGAGACGATCAGAAAGGATCGCATTTTTGGCATTAGCCGTTACGGTTAAGTAAAAATATGTAAGTAAAGTGGGAGTTTGCTACCTCTCCTTTTAGAAGGCTTAAAATACTTATATATTTTTAAATGGGCCGTTGATCAGTTAAAAACCGAAACGATTCGTCAATTTGACCAGTTTTTATTTTGTGTGTGGGTAAAATTATTTATCATCACCAAGAAATCAGCTAAATGACCAGAAAATACAAAAGGTTATCAGCAGTAATACTGCACACAAGCAAAAATACCGTCCGCAATATTTAAATCCTAACATAGCAATTTGCCAACCGTTCGTGATTCGCAGTAGTTTGCCTGTTAAATATGATTATCAAAGTAATGCACGTTTCCCGTTCATGATGTCGGCATTAAAGAGGTCGTAACATACAGCCATACAAGCAAGTACAGTCAAACAGACATAGTTTGACTACTGAGTTAGTCACAACTTCCGATATATAAACATTTCACTATTACGTTAGGAAGTTGGTTTCCGTCCTTCATATACTTCCAATACCCACATATAATATGTTCACATAAGTGTTATCGTCCTTCAAATAAAGGTCAGACTTGAATACAAAACCGCAATGAACTGTTGCCACATATTTTGTAATACGGTTCGTGGAACATAATCTGAACTGTACCTCGCTGTAAGAAGGGATATCAGCAAATAAGGCGTCCGCAAATATATTTTTGTTGCATAGTACATTGGGCTTACCATAATGAGTAGTTTATAGTGTACGCAATGTACGTGGGTAGACTGACACGGACGGTCAAGGTCACGCTGTCCGACGTACGTCGTCCATCGTCCTGCCAAGGTCATCTTTACGACCGAGACTCTGTCAAATTTTCTGCGAATAATTTTAGTCTCGATAAATCCTTTGAGATTATAATCCTTAATATGAGACCTACGAGAGTGAAACATGCCACAGAAATATTCATGTGGATGTTATCTAGATCTCGTAATGCAGTGTTTCTGGGAATGGATATGGTGTAAAATGAGATATGTGTTGGAATATATCTACCAGGTACATGATTATGAGTTACATGCTTCATATAACATAAAGGAGGTAGTGACCAGTAGTTTTGTTGATTGTTTTTCGAGATTCGCACGTTTCGTAGCTGGATTTGACTCCGTACTGGTTTTTTATAGTGCAGGAAAAATGGCTGACATCGACAGCCCTTACTGTACTTCTATTGGACATAGACCTTTCCTTAGACTACTTTTCTTTAGACTTCTACTAAACCATTCTGGCCAGGCAGGCAACGAAATGTTCCGTTTGTTTTAGAAGCCCGTGTTATCACACCGCTCGAGCCGGCCAAAATATACCGTAGCGTGGCTCTCCCATGATTTATTCTAATAGGTTTGCTCCACAGAAAGCCCCAGTGAACTTGAAGTAACCTGTTCAGAGAAGTAACGCAACTGTTAACAAGATCATTAGCCAAACTAGTAAAGTGCTACTCGTCTACGATGTCGCAAGCGTCCGTCCGGACGACAGTAATCGTATTAGATTACTGTATGCTACTTACATAGTTATCGAAATTTTGTTTATGGACTGTTTCATTTTATCATAAATTCGCGATTCAAGACATTAGATAGAAAAATGCAGTATATATACAGAAAAACTTTCAATATGTTTATTTCCAATATATTAGATAATAAAAAGAATCATTTGTAGATAAGAAAAAGTTACATTTAATTATGTATTATGTAGGTATTAAATGAATGAATCAATGGATAAATCAGAATCTAATTAAATAGGTAATCTTTGGAGATCTACTACCTCTAGGAAGCTCCTGAGATATGTAAATATAGAAACAACTAAAGGGCCGTTGTATCCCAAAGAGGAGGTAACACCGAGCTTATGTGAACATTTTAGGCACAATTGGTAGCAGTAACACAACCTACAGCTATCTTCCTCACTTCATTTTTAAATCAAGGTTTCATTCATTCACGACACATTCGCTACTTTGTTATAACTGCATTATTTATTTCGCAGTTATCATGCCTGCACTGTATTATTATGAATGCCATGCTGTACTTAATATCATGTTATAATGTGGGGGCAATTTTGTCGCTACAATGTCGACGTACAGCTGATAAGATCTTTGAAACACGATGATACCATTATGTCTTTATTGCACAACATACACACTATAGAAATTTTACTCGATACAATCTGATCCCGTATAGGTATTTCGCACACACATATATAAATTATTTCGCACTTGACACATATGTTTCTACATATGTGTCAAGTGCGAAATAATTTACCGATCTACTTTATGCCTTTAGTAAATCAGTCAGTCACTATTTTGCTGATACCACCACCATCATCATTATTTATCAGTCAATAGCCTTTAGAAAGAAGTCCATTTAACTCCTTAGAAAGGAGGTTTTGGCCTAATATACCACTCGAGACAGACGAGTTATTATTGGGTTTACTTGCTCCCGTAGTCGCAGACTTAAGACACTCATGGGATGAATAAAGGTATTGACACTCCAGTCATGTTAGTACGTAATATCACAGTTTCCTTCTATCCTAAAATAAGTAAGAAAGTACCCTTGTTTAACCATAGTCTCAATCATTTAGTGTCCTACTAAGTGAAATTGTTGAAAAGACAGTATTCTTATACTGAGTAGTCTGTTGATCCTGACTGCCAACTTACAGTAATATCTCATTCACCAGAGTTACACACAGGCTGCTATTAACCATGATAACGGACATATATATAGTCAGAGCCACGTGCAAAAGCTAGTTCGAAAGTTACCCAAGTACCTCGGACATTGTAGTCATTAAAATATAATACAAAACTAGCGTAACACTAAACACACCACTTTAATTCCGTCTGAAAGAATCCATTAATCTATTTTCATTATGGCCTTGGTCATGACAAATGTTAGTGGCTCCGGCAGCGTCAATCGATACTCCAGTGTTATAAAATACGGTTATTATGGCACTGAATCGATCAGTCGTGGGTTCAAGGTAGGTCACGCCCTACTCTAGGTTACTTTGTACTTACTTTCTATATTTGCTATCATCCGCTGTATTTACGAATAGTGCGTGGGATGGTTCATTCATAATGTATAATTATTTCATTCATTGGGTTTTGTGGAATAGTTAGATAGGTATGTTGATAAAGAAAGTTGTTGAGATGTTTTAGGGTAGACTTCATGATTAACGAATATCTTTAGTAAGATAATTTTTGTGTAATTCACAAACAACCTTAAATGTTATATGTTACAAAGTACTATGATATCTGTACTTAAAAAATTATAAACAAAATAATTGCAATGGTATGAAACTCATTACATGTTATCACTATTACTACATATTATAAAAGAAAGTCCCCCGCCACGTTTCTCTGTCTGTTCGCGATGAACTCTTAAAGCTACTTCACGGATTTTTATGTAGATTTTACTTTTAGATAGACTGATTCTTGAGGAAGCTTTTCGTATATAATTTATTAAATTTTTGAGTTTACTTGCTAAAATATAACGATATTTGTTGAAGACGTCAGCAAAAATAAGCTTCACATCTCAAAGAAAAACAGGCTTTTATATTTTCCGTAATGAACGCGTGTAAAGCCGGGGTGGGTTGCTAGTTTAAGAATATAAACCTGTGCAGGGTGAACTAGGTATATTGCCAAAAATAGAGAGAATAGAATTAGTAATATAGAATTAGTATTTTTTTAATTAGAATTTATTTTTTAAATTCCGTTTTATATATTGCACATAACGCTCCTAAAGTTTGCCCATACGTTTCTGTAATAAACGTGAAGGCAAATATTTATTGACCCTTTCCAAAATAATATCCGGAATCGACCAAAATTTTCTAGTGTTCTGATACTATTTCCGCAATACTTCAAACTTTCAAGAGACTGGTGTCTAGACCAGGAATTCCGATGAGACTGAATTCGGAGAACTAACTGTAAAGAATATAAATAAAAACTTCTTCATTCGGTCAGATTTTCAGAAAGTAGTGAATGTATAGTAAAACAACAGTCCAAAGTCTAGTAGTAGCAGTGTTTGTAAATACGACGTTGACTTCAATAACATTAGCCATTCTGCAAAAGTAACATTAAATAATAATAATACTGAATCTATATATTTTATACCCTATCGTCTGATCCCAAACTAGGTAGAAATTCCTGTGTTAACCAGGTCGTTAATAAACATGCAGGCAAATTATAGGTAAATTACACTTAAAACCAGGTGTAAAATTTGTCCTGGGTGGAAATTGAAACCCAACACCTTCATCTGGCAAGGAAGCGGTCAGGGTTACTTATTACTAGATTAACAAGCCAATCTTTCTGTCAGTTATAAAAATTATGAATCTATATGTCAAACGGTAAAACGCTTCAGAGGTTTTTACTTCATTTATTATACCATAACGTTTTGAGATTAATTACGATTCAAGATAATTGAAAACTTATTATTTTTTGTATTCTTAAATTATAAACAATTAGCGACTCGGCCTGGCTAAGCGGAAGTCTTTGAAATTTTCGGATTTTTCCTACTAATATGCAGGTATTATATATAAACCTTCTGCTTGAATCACTCTATCTATGGCTGAAAACTGCATTAAAATCCGTTGAGTAGGTAATTTAAGTAGACAGACTGACAGCGGACTCGACTTCGTTTTAAACTATATAAAGATGAAATAAAGAAATAATCGAATGTAAAACTGAATTCGAATAAATAAAGAGTAATTCTTAAGTACTTTCCCATACTTACTAAACGTGTGTTCTGCGATCTACCACAAAGGTACAGGTAACCAAGTTCCCGGACACTAATACGATATATGACGAGGGACGACTTCAATCTCCTTGTCAGAATTAACTTGACAAATTTTGCATTCCCAAATACTTTGATTCATTTGATACCTTCCTGTCTTCTTAAACAATAAGGGTTTTTGTAAATCAGTTTGGGTATTACGTTTATTTCGAATGCGCATAAAAGTCCTAGGATGAGGAGCAAACATGCATTGTGTAAGAAGAGAAATGTATATTCCAAGCGTTGTCATGGGTATGCCATTTATTCCGAATATCTTTGAGACAAATCGTAACCAAATGATTCAAAATTTACCACATCCAGTTGTTTCTCATGGTAAAGAGATCAAACGGGTCTTCCAGTGGTAACTCTAAGGCATGATTGCGATGTTACTTCCATATGACCCTCTAGTAAGATCTTTTTAACCTCTGGTGTCATGCCATGAAAAATTTGAGTGACACTTGTTTTCTATGAAAATGTGGTGTAATTTTACGACACAGACAGCATGCTACGGTAATGCACGGAGCATATTCAACTAAATTCTATAATTCGGTATTACAGTCAAGCTTAAAATAGTATTAAATCATGCCCTACATGTGCTAAAACAGGATTATAGAATGGTAAATATCATTACCCCTATTCCGTTCCCGAATCGATCGTACTTTTATGACTGAAGTCGTGAAATATGACCGTTTCTTCCGAAAGCGTCGTTTTATCGCCTCGAATGTGTTGCCAACTTTCCTTGCGGTTCAAGGCCGGACATGTCGCAGAATATTCAGCTGATGTTAATACTGTAGTATAAAACGAAAACTGAGAATCATATGAGGCTACCTAACGTTTATGTCGAATTTTAATCAGCTAATGGATCTAAAACTTTATACTCACAGACTTATGCCACGTGGTTTAGTGGGTACATGCAACAGGTTTTCATACAAATGCTTGAAACAAAACTATTTAATCGATTGATTAGTTTGGGTGTACATAATGCTTGATAATATCAATTAAACTAAAAGGTAATGTGTTCTATTGTTATTTAATTAAGGAGAACAAAATGTGCCTTAGCGGAAGCCTAATAAGTGATGGGTTTTACACTTTACTTCGTCTATGGCTTCCCCGAAATATGCATGAAGGGATAGTCATTTAACTATTCTGTACTAATAGAATATTTTTTTCTAATAAGTTTGTGTAAACGATATCTCTGGTATTTGATGTATGATATTCTCCTAGCCGTTTTAAGCCACGGCGGCCAGTCTCAACAGAGACCAGCCAACTACGCAGGAGACATTATAGTGCACACGTGTGTGCGCAAACACAGGTGCGATCTCTGTTCCCTCTCTTTCATAATCGAATGGGACGACTAACCGACATGATCGGGTAGAGATCAGGCGCAGGACTGATAGCTTTACTTACTCTCCGAGGCACGTTGGTTCGGACCCCAAGTTCTAAACGCCGAGCTGTTATTAAGTATTTTATAATCGTAAAAACTCAATAACATTTTGACTCAACCTGGGATTTGAGCCCTAGACTTCTTGATCGGCAGTCGCGTATTTGCTACTACTCTGGTATTTACTGTATTAATATTTATACAGTTTCCATTGAGATGGGTTATCTCTGTATCAACACGTTACAAATAAAAGGTTGGATCAATATCATAATAGGTACTAAAACTACGAGACACGGCTAGTCTGTCTTGATATAAATACAACTGAAATAAAAATAAATAGAAGTAATTATTGTGTTTGATGAGCCTTTATAACATACTAAACGTCGGCAACCAGAAACGTAAGTCTAAACCTTTATCTATTATATAATAAATGTAGAGAAGTTTACAAGCGTTACACATTATTGCATTTTTTTGTACGAAAGTCCAGGGTCTCGGCTCTAAAACGGTTTAATGCCTGCGCAGTGTTCAACATAAACGCGTTTACAACTTTTAATGCCTTGGAAACTAGGCGACGTTTTAGCTAATAATAATGCATTCCATGCCGAACAGTGTACCGGGCGTTTCCTCTCGCTGCTAGAAGTAGTTTACGTGATGAATGTTAAATAATGTCGTCATGTCGTACGGCACGTGGAAGAAGGTTCAAGGGCGTTTCACCGGTCATTAAACTGCGCTTTTTGCGCGCTTTTTACTAGCTCCCGAGACACACAGATTGGTTACAAAAATATGTAAACACTAGCCGACTTCCGCGGTGTTACCCGCGGTTATTGTTATACCTTTACAGCTGCGGATAAAACCATAGGGCAAAGCTATAAATAAGTAACCTGAGTTACTCCTTATCACATCCGTCTCGTATCGTATCCGTCCCTAAAGATTACCCGGCGAAAACAGACAGACAAGTCAAAAATTTTTTTTTTCAAATAATGTTTGAAAAGAAAGAAAAATTACATAGATGTCGCTATTTAATTTTTTTACTAGCACCTTTCTTGCATACAACATTTCACACTTTCCAGGTGGGATTCTGCTCTTTGTTTTTGGATATCACTTTTTAGGTATTCTTTCAGGTATCAACAAATTTATTAATGTTTCTTATATTTACGTTACTAAGGAAAATAGATCGAGAGTTTTTATTATAATGTACATGTTGAATTATTCCTATGAATAACACAGTGCTCACATAAGAATACAGTCGTATTTTGTACAAAGTACTTATACCCTAAACCCGTATTTCATGTCCG
Organism: Hyphantria cunea; assembly: GCA_003709505.1. Classification (NCBI taxonomy): domain Eukaryota; kingdom Metazoa; phylum Arthropoda; class Insecta; order Lepidoptera; family Erebidae; genus Hyphantria; species Hyphantria cunea. Next base: position 1,228,554 of record PKRV01000226.1, read on the forward strand.
TAAATATCTATTTACTTGCATATTGCTAAATGCCAATGTGAACTTGGTGATTTGGTGTGCACAATTGATAGTTCCACTTCAGTGATATAATGAGCTGTGTTTACCCATGAGGGGGGGGGGGGGTAATAGAAGTGATGTACAAAGGCTGTGTTATTTAATTTATTAATCAGCTTTTACATACTCGTAAATGACATGTTTATATTCACTACGTGAAATCCATTTACAATTGCTTTATTCGCCTGTTTATTCTAAACTCTATCCCGCGGCGCTCCACAGGTCAATATTATGTTTATTTACCGGCCGTGTAATATATATGATAGTTGCCAGCTTCCGAAACAAATCGACTTGTAAACCGTTCTAGTGGTCTCGAACACCCAAAAAGACAAATGCGAGGACGTGCTCTAATTTAAAAAGTACAGTAGCGCCGATGTTTTTACTTTTACAGTTTTTTGTTTCCTCGTTTGGGTACTGTAATAAGTTACCATTGCCTAACACTATAATAATAAATCGGTTTATTAGTAATGAGGTTTACTTAAATAGGATAACTTAAATCGCGCGGATGCAATCTCTTACGGGCAACCGTGGGCTATATGTTTTTTTTTCATAAAACACTAAATAAACTTGTCAAGCCTTATTAAACAAAAACATTGACAAAGATCTAATAAGTTGAATGCATAAATATCTTGGCTGTAACTTTGTGAGGAGTCCTGCTGATTTTTGATATTACATTATTATTACCTGGTTGAAATTACAGATTTTTTTTTAAAAGTTCCATCCACCAAGATTATTTTAAAGAAACTCAATAATATAGTACTGAAAATGTCTTGTTTTAATCCGACTATGAAAGGAGGGGTACGTTTTTCGAGTGTATGTATGTATGTATGTGTGTATATTTCTTTGGCACGTCCTAGATTTTAAAAGGCTTGTCGTATTTTTATGTGAGTGTGTCAATAGATTTAGTCTTAGTCGTATGAGTGACATAGGGTACATCAAAAAAATAAATAAAAAAACCTGACTTTAATAAAGATGGCAGATATTGACGCAGTCGGGTTTGTTTTGTAATAATTGTTAATTATTTGATAAAAGAGCGATACGACCTTCATACCTTCAAGAAAAGAGCGTAATCCTTCTTAAAAGGCCGGTTACGCACTTGCGACACCTCTGGTGTTGTGGGCGTCAATGGGCGGCGGTAATCGCTTACCATCAGGCGATACGTCTGCTGGTTTGCCCCCTGTTCCATAAAAAAATATAGGTATTAATCCTTCTCAAGACACAATATATGTGAACCTACAATGCGGTTTTTCTAGTTATAAAACGCTACTACCCACAACGCTTGAATTATATTAAAGAAGTGATCTTTATAAAAAGAGGAAAAACGTGATATACCTTTATCAAATAGCCCTGCGAATCGAATATTACTGTTTAGACAAGGCCGTCTTAAGACCTACGCGGTAATCAAACATTTTATAGGCCCCATACCTGCCTCTTAATATACATAATGAGTCGTGGGGCCTTTTGGAGATTTTCTTTGAATATTCAATCTTGTTATATAGGTCTTGCCTATACATCTACACAATTAAGTACCAAATTTAGTATGAAAACCTTGTACACATACAATTTTTACCCACATTGCGGATTAAAGGTTGTAAAGATTAAATACTAATGAGTATCTGCTTAGTTTTGTGTTCAAGTATTGTCATGGTTACCACTCACCATATATATGATTTTTACCACACACACACACACACACACACACACACACACACACACACGCTTGATATATATATACATGTTAGCAACATATGGCGTGTCAAACGACTCAACAATTTAGTTTGACGACAGCTATAAGTATCTTAGTGCGTATGTAAAAATTTAACATCACATCATCACTCATGAATGCAGACCGACTGTTCATTTACCAGTGATTCATATTATACCTACTTCCTTTCTGAGAAATCTAAGAATCTGACGTCCGCTCGTATCGAATACTTACAGTTCATAGGTTGAAAACTAAGAAGTACTGTAATGTAATGATAGCCGCGGAAGCGTAGGTCATGAGTTCAAATCGCTTTACCAAAAACTGGGCCGACAACCTCAAATTTAATTAAAAGACGGTTCTGTCAGAAATAATGTTCATAAACTCTTTATGTATGATGTTTTGTGCTTGCAAATTGCTGTTTAATCATGAATTATATCTTGTCATTATGTTGTAAGTATTAAAAATAAAGGTGACTTATTTATCCATCGTGGTTTTTTGGTCTGTTGTGGCTCGCGTGTGTTTGCTTTTGTCATTCAATTTAAGTGTTCTTCTAACAGTACTTCTATTCTAAATGAAGTCTACTTTTTTGTTACTTTGAAAACATTTGTACAAAATAGTAGTGACGGGCAATAAGAGAGGTCTATGTCTAGCTGTACACTGTGATAGGCCGATGATGGGCTCAGTTGAAACGTTTGTGGAACGTTAAAGAATAATTGAAGAGCAAACTCCCTTTTACATTAAAATGTTAGTAAGGACAAAGAATAACGTGTCAGGCTAAAGATACACTATTTCTGTGTCTGATCGTTATTATTGTGTTTAATTGATTAGATAAGTGTTGTGCTTGTTTTTTAATTTCCTCTAGAAAGTGTTAATTTACCCTTCCAAATATATTTTGCAAAGTATGCGGTTTAATTATTTTGACAAAGACGAAGAGCCGAATAACAGAAGCAGTAAAAGAGACGTATTGTCAAAACCTCCAAATTCCAGTAACGAATATATGTATAAATGGATTCCTGGAGTAATATGTAAAAACTGTAGATGCATATTAACTACTTGGGCTGCAGGGAATAAAAATACTTCGAATTTGGAGTTCTAATGATGGAGAGAGCACAAACATAATCACGCTACAGACGTTACTTTTGCCTAACAAAAACAGTGATCGTTATGTTGAGTATTTTGAATCGAAGGATGAATATGCCATGATGTTAGTGGTCTTTTCAAGTCTATGTCACACTTACGATCCTAAAGAAACACAATCCTCTAATAGGGAAGGAAAATATGATACTGCCTTCTTAAAAATTTTGTAGAAGCGCTTGACGAAAATGCATCTATTTTTGCATATTTTAAAACCATCGTGGTCAAACTCTCTGAAGCTAAACTTAGAAAAGAGAACAATTTTGACCATCACTGCTCCAGTATTTAGAAAGATTCTTGATATTCTTTTAAAGCAACAGTTACGAATTTCATGGGCAACAATAAAACTGAAGTTTTTGACGAAATTGTATCTAGTTTATTGATTAATTAACACAAAATGTTACACCCATCTTGTGTTGATTAATCAATAAACTGTGAATGTCGCTGAAAATGCATTTTTGACATTCCTATTGAAATCCTAGGAGCGTGAGAGATGAACATGCTGCACGTTTACGTCAGAATTTAAAGTCCTATGAAGAAAGGTGTCAAGGTTTCTGAAAAAAAACATGTTATTAACTTGTCAGCCGATTACTGTTGGAGTGTCTTAAGAGAAACTGGTAAAAACATTGTAGTGTGATTTTTTAAAATACAGTATATAATTTATTAAACTTTATATTTAACTTATTATATAGAACTCTTATTGGTTGTTTGCCTTTGCAATATTATATAATACTAGAACTTTTATTAACGACACATAACTTAATTTCCACCGTTAGCAATGTTTTTATTAAAACTCGTTTCAGGAGAAGAGTCAAACTCCTCTTCGACTTATCGTAGCCCGAGGAAATCCATAGGTAATGATTTTAAAATTTTCTTCTTCATTGGGCCATTACCGTACAATATTTTAATATGGTTTTCCTTATGGAAATGAAACACAAAAAATTACCAACTCTTTGTCGGAATATGTAGGCGTGGAGACCTTCGCGCGGTGTTATTAACGGTTGTGGTTTTAGAGTGTTAATCTCAGGAATACCTATAACTGGAAAGTGTAAAATAATATGTATTTTTGAGGACCATTACGCTTACCTATCTCCTCAAGAAGTTTGTAAGTGTTTACGTATTAGATTAAACTTGAAAATTATTCGTAGAATTGATGATCAAATTATTTCTCCAGTTCAATATTGCGAACCCATGACACGACTTACAGGCGTGCTAAATTGAAACACTTGTAGAGACGCAAATATCTGTATTTCGTTTGTATCAGCTTGAGTTTAAATGAGATTTGATAGTTGTCGAGGACTTTTAGTAAAAAAAATCAGAAATCTTAAAAACTTAGGCACTTAAAGCTTAAATATAAGCTTGTGACATGTTCATCATTAGACTCGAGAGTCGGGAACTAATCTACTAATAGTATTTAGGAAATTCATTTATAAATTTTCTTATTATTTTATAAATAACCCACGTACGGAAAACTGTTTGGACCGCAGCGTGTTCGTACGTAGTCGCATCGTTGAACGTTGTCAAACGTTGTCGTACTATGTTTGTATGTAGTTCGTTATAAATATAACTGTATTTAATAATTTATCTGCTAGATTTTATTATTCAAGTTTTTTCTTATTTTAATTTTATTGCTGGACAGTATACAAAAAGCAATCTCTCAAAGCTATTACTCTCAGATCGAGATTGAATGACCGTGACCTCACGCTTCCGTTTCAACGCTAACCTGCAAAATAGATCAATCTCTTAGTGATTGCAAACTATAACTATACAGTTACGATATTACTTATTTTTTAATCACGATTATTATGAAGTAGTTCTGTAATTATGCCGTTTACCTAGTTATGCTGTCGACCTACGTAAGTCCGTTGTTTTATATGAAATTGGGGGCTAACGAGCGCACGTAACACCCGCAACACCAGAGGCTTCACAAGTACGTTGCCGGCCTTTTCGGTATCCACACTCACTCGATGAAACACAGCGCAAGCGCTGTTTCACATCGGTTTTCTGTCAGGCCGTGGTATCACTCTGGTCGAGCCGCCCCATTCGTGCCGAAGCGTGGCTGTCCCACGGTAAAAGCACTGTCGACTAGCTATTGCTAAACAATTAATTACTGAGTCATTAACGTTGTCAAGCGGTAAGTTGTTACTCGTTCCGAAATACCATATTAAATCTAGTATTATGCTAGGTACTAGAAATAAATACATGTCCCCTTTTTACTCAATAGCAGAATGTTTACTGTTGTATTGACGTATTAAACGCGGTTTTAAAATAACTTTAACTTTGATTAGATTGAAAAGTACGGTACAAAAGTATGTAATTTAGCACTCGTGTAGTTAAAATTAAACACGATTAGTGGGATGCGATCTTTTTTTATGCTTTTGTTGTGGTGTTGCCAACAGAAACTCGAACGATTAACTCGTCAGTTTTTTTTTTTATTATTCTTCACTCCTTTGATACTCTTAATCCTATGTATTTACGACATTTTTTTTTGTCCTGCATGATTAGTTTTCCATGAAAAAATAATAATATTATGCAGGCATTTGGCACTCTGTGTTGAGTCATGGGCCATTCATTAAATAGCGCCGGCGCATGTGACTCAATGAAACACTTGTTTTGGTTATAATTGATACCTATAATTGTGTTATTTTTAAACATGCTAAGACCCGATGACATAGTTTGTTTAGAATTGGTTCACAGATATCATTTTGACCTAAGATTAAAACTATAGTTGTACAATATTCAACTACAGCTTCCATACTTCCATAGTTATATGTATTATTTATTCGAAAGTAACTCTTTCTGTCTGTAACTCTATCACGGCGAAACCGCTGCTCCGATTTCAATGATATTTGACATGGAGACACTTTGATTGATCGCGAAAACGGAAATACATGCAGGCAGAGCCGCGGGCGAAAGCTAGTAGTGTTGAATATTTTCTATTAATCAGCAGAAAATCACATCAGGTATGACATGAACTTACAGTTTTTTCGTGTAATAAATGATTGCTGCTTTTATGAGATACAGGTGTAACGACCACAAGAGGGTCAGATGGTCTAAGTCCTCATTTGAACCTTGTCTAATCTCTCGACATTCCTATAACTGTGTTCGCTATCATCGCCGACGTGTTAGATGGTAACTAAAGTACGTTTCGAAAGTTCGTACAACCTTAAGTGTTCATAAATATATCGTCCAAAATGAATATATATGTTCAGCCTTATCGACCATTTTATTTAAATTATTTACGAGTATTGTTACTGTGCAAGTTCGATGATGTAACAGGCTCAGTTTATTACCCATTTTGCTAATTTATTTTACTGTTTGACCTTGAAATCCTAAGTCTGATATATAATATAAAATTTATTCGAATTTGTTAGACAAATTAGTGCTTTGATACGTAAAATATTTGCATTAGGAATTTTGGAATATACGTGTTATAACTAAGTATGGTAGTGCGATAATAAATTGATAATAAATGCGCTAATGATTAGAGATGCTGGAGAACATTGATCTTTCAGTTTGGCACATGCACAGTTTATCGACATCGCTGTTCTTTAAAAGGATCGTGTGCTGTCTAGCAGTCAGTTTTATAATATGTACCTCTTAATTGCTCATACACAAAAACCTTTCATACCTACTAAGCGTGAGAACGATCGATTATGGCATTTCTATATGTTTCTTTATGAGTTTCTTCAATGGGCGTTGCAACGGCTATACTTCAAGTTTAATTAGTAGGAACATTTATGTTTCGTAATTTATACATTTCTAGATGGCTTGTTTTTTTATATCATTACTTTATATTTCTTTTTATTGTTTTAGTACCTTATGCACGAGGTTCCGCCCGCGTATATATCGGACATTGCAGTAAAGTATAGCCTATGTCCTTACTCAAGAATCTGAGTATCTTCATGACCAGCGTATCAGACAGATTTACTTTCCGATTCATAATATTAATATTTTTTTTTTTTATTTTCTTAACAACCCGACGCTTTTAACGGCATTCAATACAATGAAATTTTAACAACATTTTTACTGACTGATCTATCAACGCACAGCTTAAACCGAATGGATTGCGCTGAAATTTGGTTCGCATACCTATTATGAAGTAGGCGTGCGCTAAGAAATGATTTTCCAAATTTCATCGGTATAATAACCGGTAAGGGGTAAAACGGGGTTCAAACTTTGTATGGAGCAACAAGATTGCATAGGCTTTTCGTTTCGAAACTTTGCGAGGTTTATGCTTTAACTACCCATGAATATAGCTACCCCTAACTTATACCAGCCAACCAATGCCTGATATTTTATTGTTGTCTGTAAAATTGAGTCATTAAATGTATTAATAATATCTTTCTGTTTAGTATATCACTACAAGTGAGGACTTATAATTGGCTCACTGTTATCTACTCTACTGCAATTCTAAAATATTAGCTAACTAAGCTCATAACATAAATGAATAAATAAAAAAAATAAACATGTCCGTCCATCGACATCGGAAAAGTTCAGTTACACACACACATCATACGCGTAACGAAATTAAAAAAAAAACTATTGCCAATTCTAAACTACAAACACTTGTATTAATATCGATTTTTGGGATAAAATAGTAGCCTACGGCATTATCCAAACTATAATCTCATTTCTTCACAAAAATTCAATTCATTCCTGTTCAGCCATTCTGGCGTGGTCGTGTAACACTACCGAAATTTTCGTATTAATAATATTACTCTAGATCATAGACAATTCGTCTTTTGTAGTAAATGTACTGATTATTTTATATTCATAGTAGCTATTTTGCTTACAGATGAACTCAACTACAGCTGCCAACGAAAACTATTCGTAAGTTTTTTAATATTAATTTAGATATAGTTAGGTATAAGTTAAATATTGTATTTCTATTTATTGCATCAAAATAATTATTTTATTGTAAAATAAAATAATTACATTTTGAATGTGCAACAAAATTGGAAACTTTATAAGCTTTAGCTTGTTTTTTAATATACCCACAATAGATATCACTGAAGCTAAATATATATATAATATATTAACGAGGTGACAAGTTACAGATTATTTGATCAATATCCATAAATACGTATATTTTGTTCATATGAAATACGATACGAAAATGATACGGAAAGGGTAGTTACTTTCCTCCATTTATTTCAGTTTTAAAAAACGGAGTCTTCTAATAAACTGGCAAATACGTCTACCCAATATATATATTATTTTATTTCTTAAAAGCAAGCAAAAGTAAATGCCGAAAAGGACCAATCATGAAATAGATTTAAACACTATTGAAATTCTTACACTGTGAAGTGGACAAAATGCCGTGTCATTCTTAGAGTACAATAGTTTTGATTACTTTTTTATTTAAATTCCGAAACGAAACTATAACCAGACTATTAAAGTATTTTCCTGTTTGCAACAATGTTTCTTTTCCTAGAAACTTGAATTTTGTTTGGCTATAGTAGTTTATTTTCTGTTCGTTCGGTCGTACGGTAATTAAATAACGGTAGTGGTTACATTTGCCAATATATATGACGAGTCTTCCAGCAACTGGCACATACATACTACACACCTACAGGAATATATATGTATGGCGTTACTAATTGTTTTTATTTTATGAAAAGTTGCTTAAGAAGTTGCTACTTTGCTGTTCTTCAAGTTTTCGGTTTCTAAGGTTTTCAAAACAGATCATGTGTCCATGTTGTATGTATTCCTTTATTTATTTAACCATATTTTATTCATTTATATATGATATATAATTCTCATGTCACGTTGTTGCTCGCTATAAAATCCGAAACTATCTAACCGATTTTCACGGATTTTTAATTGAGTTTTGCTAGCGTGCTTAATATAGGACAGTTAACAACACGCTTAAACCAATAGGAGCCGAGCATGATTGAAAAGAGACTCAGACGAAGTTGCGTGGGTCAGCTAGTAATATTGTAAAGGAAAAACCTAAACATGAGTAAGAGTAATATTTTACGAAAATAAATATTTATTTGCTTTTTCAAAGTATTCTTTATGAGTATCTCAGAAATATGCATACCAAATAAAACCTTATAAGGCCACGATTGCTACATTTGAATACATCCTGAACACATAAAATGCGTCTAACTCCTACGACATTGAGGAAATAAATTTGATTACACAGAAATTATGACAAATTAAAATCAATCGTTCTTATTTATTAACATGTCCCGTGCCTTACTGTGCCCTCAAGTTGCTTGTTTGTGAAAACAAGGTGATCACCTTATTCAATTGTTATTTCTACCAGGTGGGCGTTAAGGTTCCATTTACCACTTGTATGGCTTGTCTTTGTCTCAATTGCATCAAACGTGTAGGCAGTTTTTATATCCATCCATCGTTTAGGGTACAAATTCGTTGGTTTATAGGTGTTCCAATTACATGACTAGTCTTTGTAATTGATAAGGAAACCTTATTTGATGAGATTGCTGTAACTTTTTATTCCAGTAATGAGACAAGAGGACAGAGCGTTTCTCAGTAATGAATCGTGACTGGTCCAAATCTCCAATTGTCACTTTTGGTTTCGCTAAATCTGGTGACCAGCCTGCTCGTAAAAAGTAGGTTATCATAAATACAATACTTTATAATTATATCATACGTAATATCCGTTTTATCAGTTTCGTATTCTATTACTCTCTACACGCTATTTTACACAAAACGACCTAACCGTACCCGCCTTCGCATCATCTACGCTTTCCTATTGTGTAATATCAAGGGCCATAATTGTCAGGGCTTCCGAGATAACCCTGTATTTCTATTATTACTTCCTCTAGAAACTTCACGTCAAAAAACGATTACACTCAGGGAAAGTTGAACTGATTGGTCCAATTATATTCAAAGTGACGCGAGTCACGCACGTTGACGACACACGGGTTAAGTAACGGGCTTCTATTCTATCGAAAAATCCCTTCTCATGATTCCTTTATCGTTATGGAGTTGGTATCGATAACCCTGCCGTTGCCACGTTACTTCCGAGAAGGGCGACCCTCGATAACTAACGATAACAATGTAAATAGATACCAGCTTTTGGTGAATGAACACAACCAAAGGATATTACTTCATAAATATGTATTTTCGTATTGGTTCTGGTTTTTTGTGCCATGTTTTTAGTTGAATTTGGGCAACTTATTTAGAACTTAAATGCTGTTATTCTTTACTTTATATAATTTAACCAATCTTTTTGCTGTTGATCGATAGCCGAAAGATTATTTAGGATTATTCTCGTATAACCTTGTTACTCACAATATACTCCAAAACTATCTTACTGAATTTTACCTTATTGGCGTGCCTCTAACAAGATAGTTAATTAACATCATACGTAGGCCAAAAGCAGCCAGAGTCTCAAACGAAGTTGCTTTGGTCAGCTAATTACTGCGAGTATATAATTTGCTTTGTCATTTACAGCTTATCATTTATTTATAAATTGGTAATATACCGCTAGTGCGAAATTAGTAATCACCTTAGTAAAATTTCCTAAAAAAATGTTATCTGATATTACTTAAATATTTGATGATCAATATTTTATAACTCTATAACATTTCCGTTGTATATTAAAAACATCCAATCATATTATATCCATCAATCAATAATTTGAACAGAAATAAACCGGCTCTGAATTGACTTTACGTTGTAAATGTCATAATAAACTTCATAGCACGATAATAATACTGCGGCTTTGTGTGAGCAGTGAACAGGATAAGGTCATCACATCCCGTAGTATCAACTATAATTGAAAAAAATACTCCTTAAAGTTAATGTCAGGCCAATGTCAGGCAAAATTGGTGTAATCTTCGGTACTGGAAATAGCAGAGTGCGGTTTTATGATTTTATATCCATGATATGTAGGGTGGTTAGCTCTACGTTCATGTTAAAGTGGTAGAACCGCATTCGATTTTAGCTCAAGATTCCCAAGTTTGGCTGATAATATCAAAAACTAGATTTTGGTCGCGACTCTGCTAACACGCATGTCGGTTATCGCGATAAAGATAAGTAAGTAGTTTGATTTGTAAAGAAGGACAGATTGAGAGATGCCAGATTTCATTAAAACCGATGCTGTGGTTTATCTCTGAAAGCTTAGCTTAATTTAATATATTAGCTAGGATGCTGGAGTATCATTGCAGCAAAAAAATCTATGATTGATAACAAAATATCTATAATATAATTTGTCTGTCCATTTATCTACAATATGTTTATATTATAGCTGGATGGACATTATGGCGGGTGGATATGATTAACTAAATCAAAACCATAAAATTTACCAAGCTTAAACTGTATGAATTAATATAAATATAATATTAAATATATAATTATCACTTGTTATGGTAGGTTACAACCTGTGTTACAGAATTGTTATGAAAGGTGTAAATAATATATAATGTTCTCTTTATTTAGTAATAAAAAATATTATGTAAAGAGGGATGTGTCATACAAAAATAGTGTAATAATGTAATTATATGAAGAAAGGCTTTTTATTAGGTATTTCCCATTGCTGCCCTCATCGTCACCGTATGAATAACATAGAATTTTGACTTTTCGTGAATGAGTCACAGTTTCAGGGCGTAACAATATGACCGATCGCTTTTATTTCGGTTTCTGCTATGTTATATTATTCAAAGCTAACTTAGGAATAAATAAATTCTGCTTCTAGTGTATGTTTTTATTTAATAGTATCATCCGCGGTTTTTGGCGTACCGCGAACGTCGGTAACGCCGCGGGGTGAAGCTAGTATAATCATCAGCTATCAACTAATCAGAGTTCCGTCAAAATATATCCCTTTTAGAGATATACCGGAGTAAACAAATATACAAAAATTTTAAAAACTGTATTTTTTTATGTATGTACCAAATATACTTTCATATGTATTAAGTAAAAAGCTGTTTATTTAAATTTAGAAACAGACACTTCAATATTATTTATTTGTATTGGCTCGATCATTTTTCGTTGAACTAAAAATATTTTAGACCATAACAGAGGTAAGGTAACTATAAGTCAGATTGACTTCTCTTCGTTCTATTAACCGTTCTATGGTTATTCGACCGGTATAAATTCCAGTTATTACATGTAGTAAGAGCATTGGCAACATTGTAACAGAAGTAAAGGTTGCTAAACTAGTTCTGGCTGTCTAGGTTACTTGCATATTGCCTAAGAACAGTTTCACTTATTAAAATAAATGAATCACCCTTTCAACTGAATCGTCAGGAATCGTACTAAGATGCGTTCACTGTTTAAAAATGTATACATTCTTTAACGGCTTCAAATAATAAAGTTTTCTTAATCCAGATATTTATAATTTTTAAGTATGTTATGGTCCCCGTCATTTATAGACGAATTTGCAAAATTAAATTTTAATCGAAAGGAATTTTACCGGAAAACTCCCATTTCAATTTCAGTACCTGGATGAACGAGCTTTGCTCGGTGTTTTTTTATGGTAAAATATGTGAAAATTAATATCTAGCTAGATTGATTTATCGATCACGAAACCTCGTGCGTACGAAATTTCATGTAAATCGTTGAAGTCGTTTCCTAGATATATATATAAAAGAATTGTTTATTTAAAAGTATTAGATAGAAGATGATTACGTTATGTCTGTAACTCTTCTATTTCGAGCAGTGTTTTATAGGATTGAGGCCGAATTACCAGGCTATCCAACATCTCGCACTAATTACAAAGAAGCGCGAATAAACACTAAACATTATCAAATACTTTCAACAATTTAAGTGTTAAAGCTTTCTATCTCCACTTGAATTATTTGCTATTGCTTGATAAGTGCTTAGCCAATATTTCGTATCTCTAAGAGAAATTTGCGAAAATTTCCTAACAATTTTATTGTTAATTAGGTAGTCGTAAAACTTCGCGATAAATATCGTGTAAATTATTTTTCACTGAAGATGATGAAATTTTCTACTTTATGTGTTGACCGTTTGTATATGCACGGAGCGGGATACTGTATATATATTCAGTACTTACCTAAGTGGATTACACCGTTAGGTTGTAAATTTTGTAGTTAAAAGTAATTGTATGTACATGCCGCATGCATTATGTTGTTTCTCGAAATTAATTCTAAAATTATATTTTGTATGGGGCTACGGATCTGTTAGCAATATTAAGGGATTTCAGTTTGAACTTAAAAAATCTTGCTTGAAAAGGCATATTGATGAATGAATATCTTATTTATTATATATATTAAGATATTATTTTATATATATATAAAGCCAATCAGCGCCTCATGCCGCCCTGAGTGTGGCCGCGGATGGTCGGCACGGGTTTTCCCCTCCATCCGCTTCAGAGGCCAGCTGCGAGAAGGCGACGTTACGCGTGTGCCGTACGTCGCCTAAATTGAGAGTTGTTAACAGCAGATGGTGCCCGGTTCAGTGCTGATAGGCGTAGGGAGTGGTCCTGATGGCGTAAGAAAGCGGTTCCCGGATCCCTCCAGTCTCAGGCGCAGAGTCGCATACCGTGGTTTTAGTCGGTTCGATTCCGACACACCGCCCCGCTGCAAACCCCGGTAGGGTTAAAGGCCAGAGGGGGGTTCCTACGTAAAAAAATGTCAGTATATTTGTGGGCACTGACTTCCCAATAACGATTGCCATAGATGTTCATGACAACCGGAACCGAGAACATCCTGATCTGCATTCGCTTACGCTAACCACTAGACCAACGAGGTTAAAAACTTACCTGTTTTATAATTACTTTATTCAGTTCACGCCATATTTATTTCAACCCACTAAAAGAGCTTAATATCAATATTTTATAACATAAACCGAATTCTAAAAGCATTCAACCTAAAAAGGCTAATTCTAGAATTCCAATATCTATTTGATATTTTATTAGACAGAGCTAAATCTCAAATCATCATAGCAATATTAGTAAACGCGACCTTTTTTTTTTCAACTCTGTTCTACCGTGCGTTTCGTCCCGGTTCTCACAGAGAACACCGTCATCCGTTTTTATCATTTTCGTCATTACACGGCCGGATCCCAAATAAATTAAAAAGTCGTCACACTACTCCCGATCAAATGTGTGCCTAATGATAACCAGGCGTTGTTATAGATTTCTTGTACTTTTTCTCCAAGCTGTTGTTATTCGTTTTGTAAGAACAAATTGGTATGTCACGTGGATGTGCTTGAAGTTGATTAGGATTAAATGGGGAGTGATTGTGAGTGATAAACTCATTAGTTCGTATTTGTTTTATTGACCAAATGTTTGTTGTCCATTAATTATAATCGACAAGGTTTGCGTGTGCGAAGACATTCGCTTAGTGTTTAGATGTCGTAGTCAGAGAGGACATCTCACCTAAGGCCGGCAAAGCACTTTTTTTTAAAAGTTCCATCCCTTCATGATTGAAAAAAAACTCAATAATATAGTGTTGAAGATGCCGACTGCAAAGAAGGAGGGTTATGTTTTTCTAGTGTGTGTATGTGTGTATATTTCTTTGGCACCCCCTAGAGCTTTAACGGCTTGTCGGATTTTTATGTGAGTGGTGTCAATAGATTCGTCTTAGCCGTATGGAGTGACACTGGGTGTCATGTCAAAAAAAAAATATTAAAAAGAACCTGACTTTAATAAAGATGGCAGATGTTGACGCAGTCGGGTTTGTTTTTTAATAATTGTTACTAGTTTATTCAAGCGAGACGACCTTCAACTTCAAACTTTCAAGAAAATAGCGTACTCCTTAAAAGGAAGGCAATGCACTAGCGACGCCTCTGGTGTTTGTTGGGTGTCTATGGGCTGCGATACTCGCTTACCATCATGCGAGACGTCTGCTCGTCTACCCCCTGTTCCATAAAAGAAAATTTGTTTTAACCTGATTTAAGCTATTGTATATTATATAACCCACATTAAATATTACAATAAATTAACGATATGCCTTGATAAATTTTCTTCTTTTAATTTTTTTTTCAATAAACAAATGTGATTTATCAAGACCAAATAAAATTTTACTGCCAGTGCCAGCCAGCCACAACCCTCATGGGTCCATCACCCTCACTAGATTCGGCTCTCATGGAGCAGTAGAATGCAATGATGATTATTTGCCAATTTACAAGTCAATATCGTTGATGATTTATGGATTCAATTGGGTCATGAACAGTTTTGTATGTTTGAAATAATTGCACTTGTTGTTTTCTGTGGATCGACTAGTGCTAGGAGATGAAAGCCGCAATATAGCATGTTAATGTGTATTGCAGTAATACATCATAAAGACGTTTTAAATACACAAATTTAATATCACCAACAAGCGCCATTGTGACAGTATTTTATTTATTTTATGTTTAACTTAATTTAAGTATACCATTAACCAAACAGCTATGGGAGATTAAAGTTGTACGATATTCTCTGTGATATATGGCTGGGATAGCGTATGCGTGCGAGGACAAGGTCGGCGCGTACGCAGCATCTGCTGTACCGGCTCGACCGGACGCCGGCTGCGAACTGCACTTTTATCGTTCACATGTCGCAAAATACAACAGCGTATTTAAATTATATATATAAAATAAATTAAAGATAAATTAAAAGTCCGGTCTATCCTAGGTTATATAACCTACATATTATATAATTTAAATAACACCATCTGTTGATTAATTAAAAAATAAATTTGGAACCCCTAAGTGGTACGCTTTCTGCACAAATGTTAGGACAGATTTTTCAAACTGACATGTTTATTGTATATGTTCTTACCTTTTTCATAGAGTAGGACGCAAATAAGCAGACGTATCGCCTGATAGCCGGCGATTACAGCCTCCAGTCCGCCTTTTAAGAAGTAGTAAGCTCTTTTCTTGAAGTTTTGAAGGTCGTATTGGTCTGGAATACCGCAGGCGACAGGTCATTCGACTGTTTTAGGCGTCTATGGCATGAACTTCAAAACGCGATTGAAGTAACTCAATATTTCCTAACAGTTTGCTGAATTATTAAGTGTATTTTAAGGGTGTTTTTTTACTTTTATCCATCAGTTGAATGTTGCTATATATTCTTAAAAAAATTCCTGATGTGTGATACGTAACTTTTCCTTGTCATAAAACCTGTTGCGTAAAGAGGGTTACTTGATGTCTATAGTTGACGAATTGGAGGGTCATCATTTTCATGATTATTTTTGGTTAAGTGAAAAATGTTGTAAATTCAATGGGCGTCGTCAAATTTATAGCACTTTGTTCTTACAATATTACAAAATGTACTTACACTTACTTACTTATGTTTTGGCACTCGATGTCACAATGAAATATGATGCATTGTAATTTGACTAGCAAAGAGAATTTTGTTGACTATGTTTTTTTAACTAGGGCGAATCGGATAAAAATGAGAAATTCAATCGAATGACCGATCTTCCGTCTATTGCCGAAATCTAAATCTTATATATAAAATTCTTGTGTCGCGTTGTTTGTAACCGAACACCTCCGAAACAGCTGTACCAATTTACCGATGGACCTAAATGAGAAGGGTGACCCACCTCTAGTTTTTTTTACTAATTTTCTTTATATAATATGGCACACAACGTATGCCGGGTCAGCTAGTATTTTAAATAATTGTCTTCTAAACGTTTAAAAAAAATCCCGTAGTGGCAACTTAATAAATTATATCAAAAATTTGTACCTCTTCAGTCATAGCAAAATATAGAGTACGCGAACCATCGATCAAAAATTATCTTCACAAGGTTCGATGGCTAAATATTTGAAGAATGATAGACAACCGCAAGACTAATGAACTGTCATTTAGGAATAACGAATCTCTGAGTGGTAATACTTTACACAAAGAATTTAGAGCTACTTTAGACTTCACTAGCTTGATTTTTTTTATCTTATTAAAACATCCCTCAAGCACAGTACTTGTTTCTGAACAAAGACTGCAATATGTGCTTTTCTTTAGCGTGTTAATAATTTTGAAACTATGGAGTTGTAAAACCGTGACAAACAAACCTGTTATTACAATATATATTTACTGACATGTTGTAGTCGGACAATGAGCAACAGCGTAGAGACAACATAGAATTCAACTGTATGCGTACCCACATAGGAACTATAGTAAACTAATGTGTATGCATAATCGTTTGTATGTACCTTGTAAGGAACAGCAGTCAGCCGGCACTGTTGTGTTTCTGCAGGGAATATGGTGTTATTGCCCGGTCATAAAATTGTTGAAAAGATGGATCGGGTTCTAAGCTTTGTAAAGTTTCTTATTTATCTCAGAAGTGCACACATACTTGAAAGAAGGAAACATTTGCTATAACTCTTGACACGAGTATAGTACTAAATTCCGCATCATATAATACCATGCTAAAAGAGGCTCGCTTCGTGCGAATCGGGTCACCGAGGGCTCTGACTCACGTACTCGTCCCCTGTCTGTACCTAGTACTTCCAGGGGTGATTGCTCTCTGCTATGCATCCGACACTTTTGTCGCACAGCTACGCAAAAAGTACAAGTAAGCAGCAGGTAAAATCAACATTCATTTCGCAAAATACAGAAACCGTCAAGCAACTTATATATACATACTACAATACATATAACGTAATAATGCATACTTTCTCTGTTATATGCGACCGTGTTATACGCGTGATATGAAAACAAAATCGCATCTTCACAGTCAAATGGACGCATTGATATCTGAACATGCGCACGCTTTTGCATTCATAGAATGTAGCAATTATCTACGGTTGATATTGCTAAAGCTCTTCTTTTAAACAATCACATTAATCAGAAATGTGCCTTTTCAGATAGCGCAACGCAGTTGTCCAGATGATACTGGTATCATCTCAACGAAACCGCATTGTGTTTCATTTTATTCAACTGCGATTCGTCCATCACTTATTAGTGGGTCTATCGCAAACGTCGTCCTGATCGCGTCCTTTACGGACCGCCGCGTCTTCTCAAATGTTCCCTGTTTCCAATACATTACTTTAGTATCTATCACTCGTTAGATAAGATCCAATCTCGCCTGTGACGCTTGTAGCGTTAGACCGGATGGGAAGCCGAGATGCTGTAATTTGGCCGCACAATACCGCACAATAATAATCGCAGCCGTTCGTAATTGCGACGACATCCGTTGTACAAGATGTATATATTTTACATGTGCATTCCGTGTGAAAGTTCGAAAGGGCCAATCGTTACCGGACCAAGTTGGGTTATCAGAACCAGTTTAACGCATTTTAGATATATCGGCTTTCTTAACAGCTCGACGTGCGAGATAACTCCGTACCGACCATTTTATTACTTTTAAATGGACAAGAGCTTGTTCATGTTCATTTATTTAAGTTTTAAGAGATTAGTTTTTACACCTAAAATTGGTTGTAGATAAAAAAAACACAATATGAAGGTCCTGCCACAACATATGGTTGTTTTTGGACGGGACGATAAATGCTTTTGTCGGTTGTTGGGAGCGGAAGTTCCATTGTTGTGGCTGTCTTATGGTCACTAACGAATTTTGATTTGTGCGACTATTTAGAGAACTGACATTAGATAAATTTTATTTCCATAAATTATTTGCAGATGGTGTCCGAGTGCTACGCGGTATGCACTTCCTTGTCCCGAAACTGTTTGCACAAACCAGGTAGAGATTCCCACTAGTATTTTATACAAATAAAAATCTTTTGTAAATGAAAGCTCAGACACGATAAGATCTATTTCCGGCTGTCATTACCATTATAATAGATATATGTAACATTGGGTTCAATTTTATAACGTTATTGATAAAAAATACTTAGCTCGTGGGCGTGGGACCCAAGAATCGATTAAAAAGCCGGATATCCGGTAGCGTTTAGTATTATGGTATATGTGTCTATTATGGAAATAATACTCGTGATCCTTTTAATTCAATAAGATTACAAGATACTGTATAATTTGTTGTAATACGGCTACAGTATAGATATAATATATAATATAGACTCCACAATAGCCTAATGCCGGTTTACGATGTTGAATTTTGTCATCGTGAGGTCGTAAAGGATTATTAATTTTTTTATGATGCATAAAGAAGTAACACATCTTTGAATTGATTTTTAATCAACTAGGTATGGGCCATGGTTTGTCTCCATAGTAGTATAGTAGTAATCAGTAATACGTTCTATTATGGTTTTTATTTTTGTCAACGAAGACTCATAAGCTGAAGTTGCCTTTAGACTCCTACGTTGTTGAGTCTAAAATTTAGTTCCGCGTCCTACTTGGACGAACTGGAACTAAATTTTAAAAACTAAATTTTGTTTGCAGGTGTTACACTATTTTCTTTTGATAACATTGGGGTTACATTTATCTATCTTTGACATATTTAGAAAGTGTAAAAAACTAATATCCATATGGTCCGTTCTCTTTTTCTTCATTGTTTGTAAGTAATTCTGTGGGACGATGCGTCTCATCCGTGATACCTCTACAACTTTACCAAGAGAGACGAAATTCGCTACATTGGGACGGGTCGAATGGCCTTTCAAAAATTTTTTCAATCGAGTGTGTTTGTTACCCTTTTCTCCACTTTTCCTCCGTAGCTCTGGGGCGCGGGAGTACTGTGGCGACTACCACATTTAGCGCAGCCGGCACATGCTACTACGCCATCTACCGAAGATGCGTCGAACTACGAAATAACTAAGGAAACAAATTGCCTTATCCAAAAAAAAAAAACTAAGGAAACAAAGAAACCACCAATCCTGAATCGCGCAATGGAAGTTCTCGCGCCGATTAGCGTATATACAACATTCCAACGTTAACCGTTGGGCCGTTGCTCGCCTGGTATGACACTCGTTCCTCCACAGAACACTGAGAAGGCGTCAGCCCACTTGTGCTGTAGTTACCCAAGGGCAGCGGCAATAAGTATTATCACATCAGTTGACATGTCTAAATAGACTTGTTTGCCTCTTAAACTATAAACAACCTCAACCAGCGCGATGCACTCCACCGAATTTCCACTATGAATTGAGACCTCCACTCACTACTTACAGCAATATATTTAAATAGCAGAGTTGACCTGGCCTGCTTCTATTTGTTTCTATGGCAAAAAAAATCCTTTCCAAGATTCATTTAGCACCCAACTAAAGCAATTCATCAAGCAACACCATATTGATATGATCTGACAACTCACGCTCTGAAACAGTACATGATTATTAATATTCAATTACACCATCAAGTTTCAATAACCCGTGTATTGACACCCGTGAACTTGTGAAGTCATGAAAAATGTTTCTACTTGTGCATTAACAAACGGTCATAGTCCACTACACACTATACAAACAAGACACGAAACAACTCGCATCTCATAGTAGCACTATTTCGAAAAACTAATAATAAGCCTTCATAAAACTATAAAAAAACTATTAAGTAACTATACATCTATCACGATGTCTGACGGTCTGAGATGAAAGATTCAATCACGGACCGACTCGCTTCCGAGAAGACGATCGATGTTTTTTTCGCTAAAGTTCAACAGTTTTAGGGTCCAGCAAATTGCGGCCTGGCTACTTATAAAAACTTATTGTAAAACTCATTCTTAAATAGCGGTAATTGGTGTCCATTCATAAATATGCTTTTGTTTGAATCGTCGTCGAATATTTAGATACCTATTGCAAAGAAATTATTTTTCTTTAAATTAATATAAAGCTCAGTATTCTGTTAACATTTATACTCTAGACATAAGGACGCAGAACCAAAACTAAATTTAAACCCTGTCTTAACACTTTTTTTCTGCCTACCAATCACTCGGGAGTCGTGACTTGAGTTTTTTTTTTCATAAGACGCCGTTACTAACCTGCCACCCTATGATCCTCAAACTAATCGCTACAAATCTAAAAGTTCACACTGCATCTACAGTTGAGTACGCACAACAGTCGGATATCCTTGCATCTGTGTATACAGAAGAGGCAATGTATGCTTAACTTATTCAAATTATTGTCTAATAATCAAAATTAGTTTCTCGTCCATTTTCATGAATGTGTAAGTGCTAATGGATGTTGTTAGGCACGGAGATTTATTTGCTTTTTTTGGACCACCTCGCGGATGACAGTTTGATGATTAAGGGTCGCGAACATGAGCATGTGCTGTGCATAAAACATTTTCTTAATGTGTCGTGGGAAACTTATAAGAAATGAACACTTGACTTTTTTTAGGGAATTTTCAAGTTTTTTTTTCGAGTTTCAAAACAATTAATCAATTTCTCAAAGATCAAATGCTTTGACTAAAACAGAAGCTAAAGGTCAAATAATTCTAGGACAATACATAATTGTACTGTAAAACTTCACTTTTTTTTAATTTGCAATAAATTTATAAAAATCTAAATCTGGCCATCCTAGTTAAACTCATGTTCTGTTAGCAAATAATATTATGATATGATAGGCTTCGTAGCCTGGAGTACTGGCATTTATAAGTCTGAATGACAGTTATATTACTTGCGATACTGATCATTTAATTGATCAAACTGCCCCGAAGCTATTCTAATTAGTTAACAGATGAATGATAACTTTATTATAGTATTATACTTCGGTAATGGTATATGATACTTCGGTTTTTATTCCAACTCTTTGGTGAGGATAATTTATTGCATTTCTTGAGCATGGTAACTGTAACTATATTCGAAAATTTTTTTTAGAATTTTAAACATATTGAAACAGGCTCGATTTTAAAACTGTTACGTAGCCAGAAAATTTAAGGTACAGAAATAATCTATTGGAACATTCATAATAGAATTCAGAAGATATTCTTGTCCGCAATGATATGTTTCCTAAGTTTCAGCTTGCACGGCTTTCAGCCATTTTGTCCAGGTTACCGATCCATCTAGTTCGGGAACTTCCCACGCTTTGTGTTCCACTCTGCGATTGCCAATTTAGATCCTTTCAATTGCGGTTATCGGTTCTCAAGACTATTCGACTTTGCCAACGCCACATTATCTTTGTTGTGATGAGAGCTGTGTCGGTTGCTAAGATTCTTCAGCTACAGATGAAACGGTTAGCAATCCCTGGTTGCATTGTGCAGCACATTATTAACTGCGGTAATCGATTAATTTACACCTTCATTAAATTGAGGATGTCCATATCTAGTTTTTATCCGACTACGTTGAAGCCTAAAGGAAGGATAAACATCAGCGTGTAATGTTGTTTATAGATAAAATGTTAGTAATGAAAAATATAAACAATAACGATGTTATAAGTTTTTGACCTAAACTAGGGTTATAGAAAGTTTGGCACGCCAAAGAGTCGATGTCTCTGAAAATTCGTGAAATTCGTGACTAGACACTGTTAGCGATATTCAAGGTGACGCTGACAGTCGAGGAATTCAAAAACATGTACTTTCTAAACCTGCGCGCTACAGGTAGAAATTAGATTTCAGATAGCTTTTTTCAGAAGTCTGGAGTTCAGGTTAACTGTAAATGTATTACTATTGTATACTAGCTGACCCGGCCAACTTCTTACCGCCGTATTTTTCTTTTGCAAATATTTTCTAAATTTCTGAAAAAAATATTTTAATAATTATGTCCGCTTTAGTTTCTTACAGGTAGTGAAAAATAAAAAAATAACTTTTAAGGTTATCTTCAGTTTTCTTCTATACAAACTTTATCTTAAAAATAACGAACACGTTGAAAAAAGAATTATCCCATTTAGTGCAGCGGAAGCTATGCGCGTACATTCATTTCGGTGATTCATTTTTATATGTAAAGAATATATTAAGTTAGTGTTAGAATTTGCTGGTAAATTTATATTTGGTATGAGATTTATCATCACGCTGCGTTGCTAATTGTTGAAATTAAAAATTCATTAATGATAATTAAATGTGATAGTTATTAAGAAAGAGTAAGAATACAAACTTACACATTCAGTTTTGGGGACGGCTACCATTATCGAAGATCGTGCTGGCTACTCGATTTCATGCGCGTTCGAATGTTATAGGACCTTATATATCTCAGCCGAGCGACGACATAGGCTCGCCTCTCCCATGTTCGCTACAACAGTACACAAACCAAATTCAGTATACTTTTTAAATTTCGGATATTTATATGTGCACCTATAGGTGCATGTGCAGAAGGCTCATGATTTCCTTTAATCTAGAAACTATCGTAACAGTTATTTTTCAATTAGTATGAAGATGTAGCGACTCCCATATAAAGCACAACAGAAACATTCTACAGCGCCATCTATCGCAGATACACTGCACTACGGAGTACTACACGAAGAAACCACCAACCCTGCATCGCGCAATAGAAGTTCTCGCGCCTATTATCATATATACAACTTCCCAACGTCAACCGTTAAGTGGTGTCTCCCCAGGCATGATCACATCGCCTGGATCCTTCCTTTTTGTGAGAGGGACATCACACCTGTTCCTCTACGAAGAAATCTTCTTTCGCCTCCACCGTTTTTTTACACTACATTTGCAGTAAACGAATTTCCACGATATTCATTTTATCAAAACATAAATTTTAAGAGCAAATGATTGAACTAAACCATTGATGTAATTTTTATGTAAAATTTAAAACTTTCCTTCCAATGTTTTACATTCGAACTTTTTTCGGCGACAAGCATCAAATTAAATCTCCATTATTTTTGAAATTCAATATTTTTTATGGTATTTATTACGTTATTATGGTTCACAAATTTTCGAGTCCCAATGTTTCGAAACATCCTTTTGAAACTGATGTGTGATTTCGAAAGCGTATTTTGTTTCATTGCGTTAACTTGTCTTATTATTATGGAAAGTTTTTAACCTACTTAAAAAAAGAGTTTCACAATTCGACTATTTTATTGAGTTTATTATCTCAGATACTACCTCAGATCTTTCGACTGGGTGAACTTATTTTGATTTTCTTTAGTGCGTTGCCGGCCTTTTAAGGAGTAAACTCTTTTCTTGAAGGTTTGAAGGTCGTATTGGTCCGGGTATACCACAGGCGAAAGTTCATTCTACAGTTTTGTCATGCGAGGCAGAAAGTTCCCTGAAAAGCGCACAGTTGTGGACTGCTTACCATCTAGATGATAGGGATAAAGTTTTGGTGCGAAGGACGATGGCGGAAAGAGGCGACAGGAATCAGCCCAAACAATTCCTCGGACCACTCCCCATGGTAAATGCTGTAGAAAACGCACAGTGAAGCCACATGCCTACGCAGCGCCAAAGTTCCAAAGTTTAAAATTCGTCTAGTGTAGACGAATTTCTTGGGAATCGGCGAGTCACTCTCCGTTTAATGCGGCCCAAAGAGAGGAGCTGGTATTGGGGTGCCCCGCCTAAAGATGGGGAGAGTATTCCATGTGAGGACGGACCCCCGTGCCTTATAAACAAAATGCGATGGGCCGGAGTGAAATATCGTCTCGAGCATACCTAGCTTCTTCGAGGCCAATTTGTACTTACCTTCCAAATGGTCACGTAACTGATCTTCGCTCGATATGTCGACACCAAGTATTCCAATATTGGCTGAGCCAGACATATGCGAGCCACGGCAGTTTTTTAGCGGTGAACGCGCATTATTGTGTCTTTGTAGGGTTAAATTGGACTAAATTAAGTCTCAACTTGAACAACAAGGGGTACAGAGTAACTACATAGAAATACTTAAAAGCATATACAAATCTAGTAAGGCCAGTATTAAACTAGAATCAACAGGAGATTTTTTTCCTATTAAAAAGGGTGTACGCCAAGGCGATCCTCTCTCCCCTACGCTATTTAACGCCGTACTCGAGCACATCTTTAGACAGCTTAACTGGGACCACTTAGGTCTGAACATTAATGGAGCTCACCTAAACCACCTAAGATTTGCTGATGATCTGGTGCTTCTTGAAGAGAATCCAGCAGTCATAGAACAAATGATGCAGAGCCTAGCAAATATAAGTAGGGAAGTTGGTCTGGAAATCAATGCCAGTAAAACAAAATTGATGACAAACTCAAAGGAAATAGACGTTATGGTGGACGGCAACAGGATCGAATATGTCAAAGATTATATTTACTTAGGACAGATAATATCCCCTAATGATGAAATGACAAAGGAAATAAACAGGCGAATAGCCCGAGGATGGAGGAAATACTGGTCACTGAAAGAAATAGTGAAAAGCAAGGATCTAGGCAATCACATAAAAAAGAAAACATTCGAGACCTGTATTCTACCTGTTCTTACTTATGGCTGTGAAACTTGGTCAACAACACTTCACCACAGGGAAAGGCTAATAAAATGCCAACGTGCCATGGAAAGAAGCATGCTAGGGTTAAAAATCAAAGACAGAGTCAGGAACGCAGACGTGAGAACAAGAACAAAACTCACAGACATTCTTACCAGGATAGACGTCCAAAAATGGAGATGGGCTGGACATATGCTACGCCACCCCATTAACAAATGGAGCAAGCAAGTTACCCTTTGGCAACCAAGAGACGGCAAGAGGGGTAGAGGTCGTCAAGTCAGGAGATGGGAAGACGACTTGAAGCAGACAGCGGGACCATTCTGGTTGAGAGTAGCAAGGGACAGAATCCACTGGAAGGAATTGGAGGAGGCCTATGCCAAAAGGCACACCGAACTTAGGGACCTCTTATAACCCTAAGTTTAGGAATAAAAGGCTATTATTATTATTATTATTATTAAGTCTCAACTTCAGACACTAGTTTGTTTTGACTCTTAATGTCGTTTCCCCGTGAAATATTGGCGCAGCCGATGTAAAGAGCTTCACCGATGCTATCGTCCGCATAACAAGGAATGTAGCATGTCATTGATATGGAGGAGAAACAAAGTTGGCGATAGCACACAGCCTTGCAGGACACCAGCATTCACAGATATGGAGTCCAGAGCATTCATCGTCGACAACGACATGTATGCTTCTATCTGCTAGAAAGCTAGTGACCCAATCGCATAATTTCTTGGGAAGCCCATAATGTAGCTTCGAAAGAAGCGCTTTGTGCCAGACCCGATTGAAGATCTTCGCAATGTCCATACTAAATGCCAAGGCCTTCCCTTTGTCTCCATCGCCTGTGCCTAGCGAGGTGTCAGGTCTACCAGATGATCGCAAGCCGATCGACCCTTACGGGAGCCGTACTGTTGGTCACTAACCAAATGATCTTCTAGATACCGTAGGAGTCGACAGTTGACAATGGACTCCATTATTTTCCAGAAGAGGAAAGTTATGGCCATCAGATAATTTTTCTTCGAAAACTGGTGCTTCTGGTGTGGTCCAGTTCGTGAAGTCGTTTCTTTGTTAAAATTTGTACTATCTACTCTCACTACTAAATTTGATATTGGATAAATATACGGAAATATAAATATTTCTTACCAGCGTTCTGCATGTAATGCTGTTAAATTTGTGAGTGTTGTCATAAAATGTTATATATGTATGTTTATAACTTCTTTTGGCAATATACCCATTAAGGAAGCAAATTCAGCATGTGTTAACAGGCTTATTGTAAAACTGTGTGCAATACGCACACAGCCTTACTGACTTCGTCACGTCCAAATATACAAGCAAATACTTGACATGACGCATAGATTATTTCACACCCATCATTAAAAACTAAATAGAAAAAAACGTGTCATAGAAATTACCTGTGAATTACATCTAAATTATTAAACAAAAATTGACACTTAACATATGGTTTCACAGTTAAAATATGTCATTATCATTATTTGTTCTATGGGAAATAACAACATACGTATATTCAAGACAACCAATAACAACTAAATAATTCAAAGGTTATTGTAACCCGTTACGCCCGTACAGTAAACACTGAAACGAAATTGACTTGTTATTTCAATAAAAAATATAATAATGATGGTAGGTATTACTTAGATCACGGTGGCGTGACGAACGTGGTGGACTTGTTGCTGTATGGTGATGTTCGCTTAACATGTGGTGTGTGAGGCGCCCGGCGCTTGGTTGACGTAACAGTGTATAGTGACACCACTTAATAGAGCCACGGCTGTGTATCGTATTTGGAATATTCGCGGACCGTGTACCCTAAAATCATCGCACTGTGAACAATTGTTGATATCAACAGGATGGTTTCGATATGATCTGTTTGCAACATTGTACAAGCGTAGGACACTGTCTACTTTGAGAGTAAGTTCTCATCGAATTTAAGGGACTTTTGGGCATTAAGAAAAAAATATTTGGAATCAAAATTCTCATCGAATTTGAGGGACTTTTGGGCATTAAGAAAAAAATATTTGGAATCAATGTGGCTAGATAACTTTATCTCAGATATTCATTGCTAAAGAATGTTAATCCTTTACAGAATTCCAAGAAGACCTGTATCCAGTGTCGACTTTCGATATTTTGCAATTGCAATGAAGAATTACGTAATTTCATCTATTAACTTAATTGTTTTAGGAATAAAGTTCCATATACTCTTGAAACAAGGTATAGTTTGGAATACTGGGACTTTCCTAAATGGTTTGGTTTTAGAAAGTTTGTCTCAGTGTAGCGTACCTATAAATCGATTCTTTGAACATTTTTCTAAATGAAAATATTTCAACAAAAAATTAAGGAAAATAAAATAGGTGTTTTTCGATTAGTATATATATTAGAGATAGAGAATATTAGAGAGATATGATCTTAAAGATCATAATATTCTTCTGTGTCATAAATACTCATAGTGCCAGGAAACGCGAAGGATTATGCGAAGGTTTTATGCTATGCGGATGGTCACAAAGTATCTATTGGTTATTATTTTATAGGTACATTTTATTAATATGAATTAAAATGGTCACAAAGTATCTATTGGTTATTATTTTATAGGTACATTTTATTAATATGAATTAAACATCATATAAAATACTTGAACCGTGGGAGAGCAATGCTTCGGCGGCCAGCTCGATTGGCGTGACAACATGGTATCACAGAAAACCGGTGTTAAGCAAATCTTTCGTCGTTTTTCACGTAATGAGGGAGGTTATTTAAACTCCGATACCTCTGTAGTTTTGTAGACAAGACTGTTCACATTGAACAGAGGGTAGCTGTACTAGTTAGTTCTATACCTAGGAGCAGCCATTTCCGTTTTATCTGTCTGTATAAACAGTTTCTTTCCTCTTCTTTTATCTTTGCGTAACGAAGATAAAAGAAGTTGATGTTTTGCTCGGTTGAAGAAAATGGAAAAATACAGATATGTTGCTGGATAAATTTCATTTTATTTTATAACTTTATGCATGTGCTTGTGTACGCGGACTTAATGCCCAGGGCATTCTCTACAACCCCACCTTCGGGCAGTATAGAGATCTAGTAAGGCAGCAGGTGCCGCGAGGTTAGTCAGAAATCGACGCAATTGATATTATATATCAAGTACAATTAAATACATAAACATACGCGAATTAACGATATGTGTGAGGGTACTTACGCTCCGAAAACACGTCAGTTAAATCTTGTTGGAGTCGTACGTTAACACCATTGTCTAGCTGCCCCTCGAGACAAAATCAAAAGAGATACATTTTATTCCGTACCAAACGTGGCAAATGCAGGAACGTTGCGAACAGGGTTGCTGGCGTCGTTATCAGCACACACAATGCGGGGAATCAGCCGCACTGCGCATTCACGCCTACGACGACTATAATATTTAAGGCTCCCCGGACATGGTGCTATACATTTTTTATCGCCAAGACATTTCACGTAGCAGGAGCAAACAAAACATGTGGAGATCTTCACGAATGATACCGATCGATCTAGATGATACGTAAAATGGGGTGTTAATTTTGCGACGGATGATTCTTTCATTCATGCATGAGATTTTTTGTCCTTATGTGAACATAAACGAAACCAGAAATGTCACATAACGATAGTACAGTATTCTATCTAAAGAGTATTTATGTTAATAAATGTTTTAGAGATAAAAAGTAGCTCAGAACCATTTCCAGAATACAACCTGTCTCTGTACAAAATTGAATCCATATCTGTTTGGCCCATTTGTAGTGATCGAGACCAAAGATTCATGTACATACGTATATCGGTTTTTATGTACTTAGAAATATATAAGTAGTATAATTTATCAGTAGTCTGGTTCCCATTGTAGAGGTTCAGCGTAGTTTGCGATTAGTCTGCCGTGTATAAAAAGTATCAAGTTACTAACGAATCCATTCAAAATCTTGCATTCATACCTGCAGTAAGTAACATTGTATTTTGACCAATTTTTATCGTTTATATATTCATTTTTTAAATTAAAATGGTTAAATACAATCATCATCAAGCAAAACACGATATTTTGATAGCTACAAATATAGTTTTTATAGAAACAACGGTACAACGTCAATTATTGTTACATACGGTTCCGGGGATTCCGCAGCAAAGATTATTTTTACAATACTATTAAATTATCTAGTAGAGGAACACCTTAAGGAAAATAATTTAATATTTACATACATATTTCTAGTGGACTGGCGTTATGTAAATACTAGTGTTTCAAAAACATATATTGCATAATGACGCCAGTGTATGATGTCAAGCGATTAAGGTGACTTCAGTATGATTGTCTGCCACACAAACAATGTCTGGAGTATTTTGTACTGTATTTACATAATTTGTGTAATATTTCCATAATAATTTATATCGCTTGTCACCACTTGATGGAACTTATTGCAATACATTCTATAATTAAACTCACTGGCATTCATTCCACTATTTTATTTATAATAAATATAATAGAAGGAATTGAGGCAAGTAAGTTAAATTATAGAATGTATTTCTATAATAGTTTAGTTCAGTATTACTATAAAGTAAATGCATTAAGAGTTTAACTTTGAAAATATCTTCTATATACTTTGTAGTTTGTACTTTCTCAACTTATACACATATGTACATTTTTTTTCCTTTTTAACCACACTACGTAACGTTTATCAACAACCTTTAGTAATCCACTACTGGATATAGACCTCTCCCCAGAAGGGTGGTTTAGGTCTACGGTACCACTCTGATCAGACGAATTCGTGTAGGTTTTGTTTAAAGATTTCGAATATTTATAGTGTTGTCTACGCAGGTTGCTTTTTTTATGGTATTGGTGGCCAACGAGCAGTCGTATCGCCTGATGGTAAGCGATAACTGTCGCCCATGGACACCCGCAACACCAGAGGCCTCACAAACGTGTTGCCGACGTTTGAGGGATGGGGTATGGGCCTCCGGTATCCTCACACACTCGGCGAAACCTAGCGTAGGCGTTGTTTCACACCAGGTTTTCTGTGAGGCCGTGGTAGCACTCCGGTCGAGCCGACCCATTCATGCCAAAGCGTGACTCTCCCACGGTTATAATCTTCCTTACTTTCCTCTTACGACACCAATGGGATTAAGAATAAGGGTGTTATAATAATCCTTCCTAATAAATATACACTTATTTTCTTTTACTGTATCTATAAAGTTGTAATTACAGCTTACACTCACGCACAAATCCCATAAAAAAATATTGTGAAGAATGCGTCATTCTTAATTTGTGGGTGGTGCCATTTTTATTTGCAAAGTCAGCGTTCTTTCAATATTTATGTAGTCAGTCTCAGAGGAGTACGATATTTGACATGTCAATTAGTTGACACACTTGACAAGCATGTCGACAGTCATCGTCTTTTTAATGCCATAAAAGCTTTGACTTAAATCCTTCAAACATTTTAATTCCTGTAATTCAAATTGTTTCTGTTTTCTCTATCTCACGGTGCATTTACATTACTGACCGTAACTTTGTTTGTTTCTTAAATGAAACAAAATTTAGTTTTCGCATCTTATTCATTGATCCACAATGCCTATTGGTTAAAATGTAATTTACATAGCCTATAGTCGTCTTGAATAAATAGGCTATCCCAAATTGTAGTAAAAAAGTACACATAAATTTATCAATTCGACCATATTAACGACAAATACCACTCCGGACATTTTCATTCTGCCGATTGTACTTTTTGAATGATTGAAGTCTTTAATGTTTCCTGTTAAAGTAATATTGAATGCGGACCATTAAAATCACTAAAGATACTTTTATAAATGATGAACATGGTTTTAAAAATGACTTTATTCGACGAAAGATAAAAAATCGTAGTTCCCAAAAATGACAAATTTTAATTTATATCAATCATGAAAAAATATTTATAAAATGATTGTGATCTACTTCCAAATTCCTAACTAGTCCATGCGTGCGCTGCGAGATGTGCAGTGCATAGCAAAATACAAGAATCGCTTATATTTTTAAATTGTTAATGCTCTATCACTGTATCGAATGTCAAAATTTATCACGTTTAGTGCGTAAGTTGTCTAGTTGCATCTTAATCGTTAGTCATCATTTTCTTGGCGCTTCCTATTAGTAATAATCGTAAAATAGTTTATTTAATTTTCAAGAGTTGTTACTTTGATCATTAAATAACCTTTCTTTTGTCATAAATGACGGTATATAGCCACGGCGAGTAGATATAATAGTTGTGTAAATTAAATCGTTATATACTTAATTATTTAAACGTTTATGGTGTTCAAGATAATTTGCAGTACTTTGGTGTCAGTTTGACTAATAGTTAATAATGCCAGCAGATTTAGTCTCTCACACATTACAGTTCTTAATCTTTTATTGGGTAAATTTCTTACTCGCCTTGTAGCTAATGTCAGACTGGTACAAAAACAGTCCAGCTTCTGTAGTTAGTCAAGATAACAACAGCGAAATAGCCGAGTTTAAATATTGCAGACGCCCAAAACAAACACTAGATATTTGAGGTTTCACATCACATCAACAAGCCTTAAACAGTTTAATGCTGGACGTAGTGGATTATACCGTGGGAGAGCCACGCTTCGGCATGAATGGGCCGGCTCGACCGGAGTGATACCACGGCCTCACAGAAAACCGGTGTGAAACAGCGCTTACGCTGTGTTTCATCGAGTGAGTGAGGATACCGGAGGCCCATACCCCAATCCAACGCCCCCTATCCCCCTCACCATCCCCTTTTCCCCCAGGCCGCCATAGTGTGGATCACCATACTGCATTGTTCTTTTTCGCATTGAGGATAGTGACCACCACTCTTGGATTCTGCTCATGCTTTCCATCAGGCAGGGCAGAGTCATTTTGGAAGCTTAAATATAAAAAAAAAAAATTTAGACCCCTTTTCTTTCCTGTTTATCAGACATAAATTATCACACGTGTTAGGAACTCAATAAATTAATAACGCAGTATTGCTATGAATAAATTTGAGTTTACAATGCAAACGGATATCATTAGTGCAACAAGTAGGGCGCAAAGGACAGTTCTAACATGTCAACAGTCTGAAATTACGGTAAATGGTAGTAGGTTTGGCAACTCATAGGTACATTTTGGGTATAACCTCTTGGGAATTAGTTCAATGCTTATTTGCTCTTTATGGCCACGGCAGTTTGTAAAGCCTGTTTTTATAAGATTAATCTACTAAAACATATACTTGATTCTGAAATCGAATGATGCTTTAACTATACATTTTTGTTTGATATTTAAATTATTAATAGTAACCACTTCTTAATTTATAAAGTATTCCGAAATCAGCTGCTTCAGACTGCTTCGTTAGCTGTACAATTAAGTATACCATCGGGCGGTTTGCCAACTGACTTCCTTGCAGTTGTGATTAAAATTGTTTGACACACTTATATTTAATAGACAACAATATCTTAATAATCTAAAATAATCTAACATCGTATAACTGTGCCAACACAAATGCACAGACTTACATCATTTTAATCACATTAGTTTATAACAGTGTGTTCAGCTAATAATAGACACAGAACTCTGAGGAAACTTTGACTGGTGTGACGAACCTGTTCGACAGTACCAGTCAGAAGAGCAATAACATTTTTTTTGTACTGGACGGTTGTACTATAAGGTTTCCAACAAAAAAGAAGTCAAATGATTCTGTTAATATTTTTGAAAGTCAATGATGTAAGGTCAAATTTTTGCTTTTTGTGGCTCCAATACACCTAATGTACAAATTTTGTGTTTAAATGAAGATCATGTGTACCATCTCTCCATTTTTAATTTTTCAAATAAAAAATTGAGCACATATGACGCGAAAAAAACTGGCCGTTCATGTTATTCAATATTTTGTGGTTCACGATTTGGTTCGAAATTGTTTTTTATGAAATAGCGGGCAAACCACTGACGTATCGCGTATCGGTAAGTGATTTATTCCGTGTTCCTCGGAGATCACGGAAAGCCATCGTTCTTGCGCCTAATTTCTCCCCGATCTTGTCGGATTGCCGTCCCATCGACTTGTGAGAGAGTGAGGAAACAGAGGGTGCACTTGTGTTTGCGGACATAATATCTTCTGTGTAGGTAGCTGGTGTCCTTTGAGACTGGCCCTCGTGGTCAAAATCGGCTAGGGCTACATCATCATCAAATTACGATACGTACAGAATACCATTGCTATCGTGCACTGTATGTGTCTGAACAGTTTGTCAACGCTGTCCATTTGTACATTTGACAGTCATAAATTTTTTATCAAACAAATGTGTGTACGTACTTCTTTACTTGTTCATATCAGACACTGCGTTGCGATAATGAACACAATTGTTTATCATCGTTGCGTTGCGCCACGGAACACCACCTGATTACGGTCGTTCTATGTAGGGCAATCTATTTCAATGGAATATTTTTACAAACTATCAATAGAACCATTAGTGATTTAACGGAACGCTTAGCGGCAAAAATACTGTACATTTTTATCAATGATTTAAACTTTATTAAGTGGCGTTTCAACCTCATGAAGAACTTCACTTAAGAGCTCTCTAACCACTACATAAACAATCGATTAAACTGAAACCAACAGTTCATGGTACAAGTTTCGAACTGTCGAGCCTTCCGCCTGCAACGCCATTAACTGCACCGAGCGCCAAAGTTAATCGCAATCTCTATAAATAGACATGTCTGAGGCGGCAGACGTCTCACTACAGTACTAGTACTACTTCTCGATATACAAACGTCCTATTGAACATCTATAACGAACGACATTCAACCTTGTCTGCTTACTGTAAAGTTCAAAGGAAGCCAATTGTTCTAAATTGTAAAATGTATGAAATACAGTTTTCATAGTTGAAGAAGTACCGTGGGAACTTCGACCGTATATCGTTGAAACCAGAGTTGAATTGAAATAGCATCCTTGCAATGGCGTTGGGTTTGGTATACGTAGTTGCAAGTTAGGTTGGAAAATGAAGCGCCGTTTATAGTACTCATTATAGTACTACTATCGTAGTATTCTGCCAGTGTGTGCGTGACGCCGCGTTTACTATGGTAGCTCCCAGTGCAATCGACTGCAACGGACGTGTGTGTGCGTGTACTCTCTGAATGGAGATTGTGTATGTGTTTCCTTGTCTGAGGTCGGCGTGTGGCTTTATAGAGTTTTTTCCATTACTCTGAGTCTGACGCACGGGAATAGAAATAGTAATGGACTAGTTTTTTGTCACATTGATGTTGATTTTTTATTGATTTAAATGCTGTACATTGAAGAAATGTAGTAGAGCGAGTTGTCAGTTCTTCTGCAGGCGACTTAAGCCCAAAGATCCACTATAACAGATTCAATTAGCTTCTGACAGTGAGTTTGTAATTTGAATTGAAGGTATGCCCGTTTGTACCGTTGCAGGTCAAACATCTCAATAGACTGCCAAGATTGAATTACTTACGAAAACTACAGCAACAAATATTTGAATTTTCCGCTCGAAATTTGTTCTCTTTGACAAATGGTTACTGAAAATGAGCCTACTCAAATGTTAGGACGAAAATGACAAATAAATTGTAATAATTAAGTTTTATTAAGTAACTACAATGTCAAAACTTTTTTTTTAATATGCCCTTCTGTTTTTTATGTATGCCCTGCCTAATTGACTGTACTCTGCCTGATGGAAAGCATAAGCATAATCCAAGAGCGGTGGTCAACATACTCATTGCGAATGCAACAATGCAGCATGGTGGCGGCCTAATGATCCTCCTGCATCATCGGGCTTCCCGTCTCGCACTCGCCAACTAATAAATTATTCCGTATTATTTTATGAATGACACGAACGCTGTCATTTTTCGTTGATCTTCTGTGCGAGGGTAGTACCGGTCAATTTAAAAACTCGCTTTTTAGTGTTATTTCAATGTTTTTTATTGTTATTTATTATCACCAACAGTATTACTTATCAAGATTCTTTTAACGGACCGAGTTTGTAAGTTTTTAATTAACTACTTACTCGTTTTATTTCATTAATTAGTAGCTTGGTTTCTTGTGTGTATTTATTTGCGATTATCATTTTTGTTTGCTTTTTCATATCTGATAGCATATGCTGAGTGAAGATCTTACGTAACTAATGTGACATATTAGTTTTATTTTGCATATGTACTAAATTTGTAGGTAGTGATTGTGTTTCATTATATTTGCTCTTCATGTGTAGTTGTATATTTTTTGTCACTTTTTTTTTATTTATTTAACATATTTATTGTATTTACAGGTACATACTGAACTTCACCTCAGACCGCTTGCTGCAATGGTAAATATATTCTTTAATTAAAATTACTATTATTTGATATATATGCTTGCTATTATAAATATATGCATTTATATAATACTGTAAACATTGTGACGTTAACGGAACCGAGAATTCCCATTTAAGTAGTAGTAAGAAGTAAAATATATCCGTCTTTTTACACCGGCTCGCTCGCATTTAATAAAAAGAATTTTAAATAAATATTTGGACAAAGTTTCATGATGATCGGCTTAGTAGTTTTCCTGTGAAAGCGTAACAAACTAACCTACATTCACTTTTATAATATTAATATGATGTGTACCTACTACGTCTTGTTGTTGTTCTGTTCTGTTCTTTTTTATAATCGTTCGAAATCAACTGTATTATTTTCTTACTTGAGGAATTATTTATATAAAAAATGTAGTAAAAATATTATACTTATTCCTCCGACATCCTCCGACGTAGTACATAAACATCCATGTAGATAAATTAATCCTAGTAGCGATGTTAAACTTACTTTTAACATCGATTATAATTTCACATGGTTAATCTTCCACATACTTAATCTAAGTCAATGGAAGAAGTGATCCCAAAGTTAAGCCATGGGTTTATCGATTACCGACTCATGCAATATACTGTCGATAAAAAAAAACTGTGTTTTTGCTGAAAACTTCGCAACTGATCTCTTCTAGACAATGCCTATCCGATAACAATACAAGAGGTTAGTTTGACCTGCCAACTCCTCCAATTGTTGCATTTGTAAACAGATAATAAATTTCCATAGTGTACTTTTAATTTATTTTTATGTAAAAAATACCTGGTGTCGTGTTTAAATGGACGTACTTAAATCCAACGAGGTGTTACAAAAACTGGTATGCAAGGTAGATAGCAAACACTCGTACATACTTTTACAATCGATTATGCCTTTAATGAGCTTCATAGTAAGACACCATAGAAGAATAAAATCCTCGAAGATAGAGTTTGTGACAAAGTGATATGAAGATGGAGCGCCATCTTCTTTCAATATTGAACAAATACAGGTCATCGTTTTCTGTATCGACTTATAATTCTTCTCAAAACTGTTCTTACACCTTGTATCCAGGCCAATACATCATGTATACTTGCATAACTTATTTTTACTTTCAATATATTGGTCTAGACGCCTTAGGCAAACTTGAAGGTGAAAGTTGTCTATATAAATTAGTCTTCAATTTGAAGACTCAATTGTTTGAGGGGACAAACGAGCACACTTATCGCCTGATCGTAAGTGATTACCGCCGCCCATGAACACCCGCAACACCAGAGGCGTCACAAGTGCATTGCCAGCCTTTGGGGGATCGGGGAGGGGTTGGGTATGGGCCTCCGGTATCCTCACTCACTCGGTGAAACACAGTGCAAGCGATGTTTCAAACCGGTTTTCCGTGAGACTGTGGTATAACTCCGGTCGAGCCGGCCGATTCCATTTTTTGAAATATTAAATATATATCTCATAAAGAATACCATGTAACTATCTTTTAATCTATCAATAATGATTTATTCGGTCTATAAAGGAGTATCTTATGACCACTAGAATATCTTAAAGATTCAAGTTAGAGTGCTTAAAGTAAACAAGTTGAGAATTTCATTCTATCGCCGTTTTACGTTTGGAATTTCCCCAGATAAGTAGCGGTGCCGGTAGCTATATTTAAAACCTTTTGCCTATTTGAAGAGGCATTGGTGATTCGATTATAATTTTATCGTGTTACTTTGAGTTGTTTGGTCTCTCAAACGGACGAATCGTACCAACTAACTCCATAGAAACTAGATAAACCTCCCAAAAATCTACTTTGCTGTAGAACAAAAAGCTACATCAACCTTTAAATATTCTCAATGCATGAACAATACATCTGAGAAACCAACCATGATAGATGCAATATACTCCGATTTTAGCTACGCATTTGAGTAAGTGAGCCACTCGATGTAAAAAAACTCAGTGTCAGCAATAGTTATTTGTTCAGTTGGTTTAACTTCTACCTCTAAAATCGTATTTAATTTATTGCTCTTGTTTGCTGTGTATCACAATACTGTTACACTCGCTCAGGTGTGCCACAGGGTCTTTATTTGGGCCCCATTATTATTTTAATATTTGAAAACGACATCATAAATCACGTCAAACATTTACTAAGCACACCACTTATGTTTCACAAGGCATTATTTATTCCTCTATTTCTGCCCGAAAGATGTTATGCTTGGAGTCCATCCTATTTTCTGTGTCATGAAAACATACCACATTTTTACACGTAAAATACAACTTGGGTCTGACTAGTATAAAAGAAATAGCATCTGCCGTACCCTAAAATATAGATTCCTTCCAAAATGACTCTACTCTGCCTAATTGAAAACATGAGCAGAAGCTAAGAGTATTGTTTCAATAAATAAAGACAGAAGTACCATAAGTAACGATGCACGTTTCAAATAGAGCATTTTATTTGAGATGCATGTATCAAATCATCATCATCATCAGCCTATCGCAGTCCACTGCTGGACATNGGCTTCTGTTGCTTACTCATGGAGGGGGTCAGCCCATAATCACCACGCTGGGCAGGCGGGTTGGTGATCGCAGAGCGTAACTTGTTGCACCGGTGACGCTGCTGCCCATCACCGGCCTATTGTTTTTAGTTACGCCTTTTAGGATGGATATACCGCCATCGGTCGGTCGCCAGAGCCTCGTTTGTTATCTAGCAGGGTGCACCGCGTGCAGGTGAGGTTGGCTGGGGGCGAAAGATTGTGGTTCGCCCCCACACACCCCAAATAAAATAACTTATTGGAGAGACCTATGTCCAGCAGCGGACTACGGTAGGATGTTCATGATGATGATTGATTTCTTTAGTTAGAATCGGAAGACGCATTTTGATGCAAAATTAGCAGCAAACACAACAATTTAAAGACCTTATCAGATGAAGTTGAGTGCAATATAAATCGATTATATTGTTAAATGAATTACCTAACGAACGGAGTTCCCTAGATACAAGTTAAATCCTATTCTGGTACCAGAGTTCATCGTTAATACTTTTGATATGTGCCATGTGTTGCGACTTTGTATATTTCTGTCTATGTATTGAAAAATAAACCATGTTATTATTATTGAATGATGGACGAACAAATAAACTTATTGTTAGTTGATGCTAATATGCAACTATCGGAATATATACTGTTTTCATTTTAATGTTTTTCTTTATCTGAGCGGGCGAGTCTTAATGAAAAGCGCCCCCCAGCGTTTACATAATTGTTGACATTATATTGTTAGTATTTTCATTTTAATATGTAGTAAAGTTATACAAGTCAACGTAGGAATATAAAGTTTATTACCATTTCATTAAATAGTTGCAAAAAATCGTATGTTATGGTAAGAATTATTTGCGTCATCACGATCATACCAACACGAGCTGAAAGGTTTTATGCGGGCCATTGTCAGCGATTTGTTCAGCTGCTACATTCTGTTGCCACGGTTAACTTACCTATTGTTCTCACAATGAAACGTATATGTGTCAATGGGTCAGTTTCTATAGATTAATTTAAGCTGTGATTGTGGAATGACGTCAATGTTTACTTCGTTAGCATAGATTTTCAACAAATATCACTTCTTACGTGGGTTTTAATTACGTAAAAGTACATTGTTCCGTAACGTGTTTGCTCAAAAACTGAATAATATGTTAAATTATATCCTAAATTCTTCATGAAAAAATCTACAGTGTCTCTATATCTGAAACTAAACTGTCTAAATGCATTAAATTTACGAGTGTAAATATAGTAATATAAAAGTTAGTATAAATAAATAAGCGTCAACAGTTTCCCCAACTAATGTTAATACTATTTTTATGGAATAGTGGACAAACGAGCAAACTTATCGCCTGATGGTAAGCGATTACCGCCGCCCATGGACCCCCGCAATACCAGAGGCATCACAAGTCCATTTCCGGCCTTTGGGAGATAGGGAACGGGATGGGTGGAGGGTTTGGGGTTTGGGCCTCCGGTATTCCTACTCACTCGGTGAAACACAGCGTAAGCGCTGTTTCACATGCCGCCCATTCATGCTGAAGCGTGGCTCTCCCACGGTAAATACGGTAGATAACATCCTCATCCTTCATTATATTCGAATGTGGCTGTAGTCTAGTAAATATGTGATAGCAATATCTCACTATATATGTTTGTGAAGATTAAATTATCTTCACAATAATATAATCATTTCTATCATTTATTTGATGATAGAAATGAATCATCATTATATATCACAGTCCACTGCTGGACATGGGTCTCGAAAATAACTACAGAGTATTACATTTTTAGTACATTTACGGCGTGTGTTACAATTCCATGGAAGGTACAATTGTACTAAGTACAGTGGTTGCACTACAGACTTCTGTGATTAGTTCAGGGTATAGAACGGATCATACTTGACCTAAAACAGGCTATGTACTTGTACTTCGGTAGAGGTGATTAAAGAATTTTTCTTTTCAAGTTCTTTGAACTACCGAAATTTGGCGGGTTAAGCACTGGATTTGGTTTAAAACTCCTGTACGCGTGTAAAATAAGCTGGATAACTCAAAAATAATCGGTGTAATATGTTCTCTCGATGTGGTAATAGTTTTTTTTGTTGCCCGAGTATTCACGTGCTAACTAAAACAGAAAATTAACTTAAATTTTACGACTTCTGTACGTTGTATATCATATATTACAAAATTGTACTTATCGTATACATATAATAAAATTTTACAACGATTGAGACTCAATTATTATGACAGTGAAATATTTAATCACTTCTGCAGATTTCAAGGGCCTTTTGACAACTTATTCTGTAACACAAATAAGAATGATGATTTTTTCCATAGAACTAAACTAAATTTGGCTTCGGGACTAGTTAACGAATTCAATATTATGGAAAAGATTTATTTTTCATAATGTTGAATAAGAACAGGTATTAAGAAACAGACATAGAGTCAAATGAAACCCATGAATTACCACGATCTTATGCTAGTATTGATAACAGAACCTGAATGACCGAGCTTAGGCTGGTATACATTTTTTGGAAAATTTTTGATAAATGAATTTTAGCTAGATTAATTCATCTCTCCCGAAACCCTAAACTAAATGCCATAATAAATTTCATGAAAATTGTTAGAGCCATTTTCGACACTTATTTTATGTCTAAATATACATATATACAAGAATACGGGTACAGATGTCTTCAACTCTTGGCCTCGAGATAAAAATTGTTGTCAAATAAACACTTAGTACTATGAGGTACAAAAAACGCACACATATGTACAAGTAGATACAAAAATTGCGTAAATTTTCTCTGACCTAAATGCCTACAGATGAATTTTTACAGTTCATTGGAGTATCGAAATATTTACTGCGTTCGCAAAATACAAATCAGTGTCATAGGTAAAACGCAATTCGCTTGTTATGCAGAGGAAACATTTTGAATTACCATATTTCACCTGTTCAGCTCACTTTTAAATACATTTATTCAAACGTCACGCATTTTGGTAGCGTGATTTTCAATTTGGGTTGGAGGAAATTTGGGTTTGTCTCAAATAAATAGTACTTTAAAGAAAATAAAACCAGCATAAATTGTAATTCAAATGTATAAGCTATCATATTTTAAGTCTGAGATAAAAAAAATATTTGTTTTGCACTATAGAACGAATATTCTGGATAAGAATGATCTCCGATATCCTTGCTGATGTAAGGCTGTCTGTTTGTAACTAGGCTCTCTAAGCCATAAAGAAGTTAAGCCCCTTGTACTGTATGACTGCCCATGACGTCTAATCTATATCTTTAGTATATTCGTCAGGTACTTCCGTCCCTTGGAATAAAATCTCATGTAACGAAACACCATCTGGTGACGAATCGTTGGAATTTTACGACGAAAGAGTAACAACTTATGCTATTAATATACAAAGGAATACTTTACACCTAGCAATAACTAAAAATAAATATTGATTTGCGAATAAACGTCTGGTGAAATTGGCAACAGTGTGTTTTTAGAAATAGATTTGTCTCGCCCAAAATCGTGCTTATAACATAATATTTCATTGTAATCTTAAACAGACACTATTTATAGAATACATACAGAACAGGGGTTTTATTAACTACTTTTATAGGACTTCATTATGAATGCCGTGATAGTTTCATATGCAAATGCAAAGAATAAGATAAACAATAACTAACCAATGTTTTGTATATAAATTTATATAAAAAGTATGGTATAGGACAATCCTGAAGGGTTCTTAGTTTTATATTGGTGATTACAAATCTGTCGTTTGATTAAATATTACTCATGGACACACACACACACAACACACACACCCACACACACACACACACACCCACACACACAATCACTATTATTACTCCTTTGCTAATAGATAGTTAACATGGCTATATTAACGTAAAATTGTTCATCTAATTGGTTCAGAACTTATAACCATTCACTGGATTAACAGTATCCTATATTATATTTATATGTATATACATTATTGCAGAATATTAAAAAAGAATTGGATCATGAAGTCTCCTGTTGATGTGCATATATTAAATATATTTTTTATCATCAAACGGCTCAACCTGCCGTGCCTTTTCCAAAATGCTAATTTTATTAATTATTGATTGATCATCCGATAAAATGAACAACTAGTTCTAATATCGATATAACAGCTGTGGAAGATTTGGAAAATTATCATGAAGATAAAATCCGAAGCCTATAAATTATTCCGAAGGCTATGCAATTATTCATATATCATGTATTTATCAAAAATTCTTGGCACACACACCATAACCTAAATATAATTGAATGGAAACCGTAATCAGGAAAAGGGATACTCTAAGCAAGATTTTCTGTATATTGCGACCAATGTATAAGACACCGGATATGTAATAAAATGTGACGAAACGGGACTCTATTCTCACTGGTTGTAATAGTAGAAAATTATTGTGAGCCTTGGTTTTATTGAACATTCCTGTGTCGTGTGGCTCATGCTATTCTGGATATAATGTAGAATTAAGAAACGGGGTAAACAGTCGAGATTACGACGGGGCGTGGGCGAAATCGAGGCCATGAAATTCTGATTGATAACGTTCCACTATAAGTATTCTTCTTCGTTGTTACTAGGCAAGAATCCGTTGGTTTTTCTTCATTGTGTTATTGTAAGTGTTCAAATAGGACGTGAATAACTAACGGTGTAATTGCCTGCCGCCTTTGGGTGGACTGCTTCTTTCCATTGTTTTTAAAACGTAAACTATTTGTATTACCTGCACAAATCAACACTGAATAACGTGTTTTAGAGAAAATGAGTTTAACTTATTTTTTGACAGTTTTGTTTGATTATTCGCTCTTCGTATCAATAAAAAAGTTGTCAATCCGAATCCTTTTTTAATTTGCTTTCTGCCCTAAAATGAACTCCTTATTTTTAGATCTTTGTTTACCTCATAATATTAGATTCTCTGAAATATTTTTGACAGCCATTACAAATAAACGATTGCAATCCACTAAAGCAGTCAATTATAAAATGAGCCGTAGAAAATGTGCTCGAAGTCAGTGTATAACTCACTGATTTCGGCCAGTTATTGATCGCAAAAGTTGTCTAAACGCTGACTCATGTTTGATGTATTAATCTTTCTTCACCCCTTGCCGAAATTATTGCAGTTTGCGTCACGGTATAATGTGGCTAAGTTTAAAATGGCAGTGCGATTCTCTGTATCTAAAACTTTTGTTACCGCGACAAACAATGGTGTATGGAATGTTAAATTTAATAGCTTATGAACAGTCATCACTTTCTATTGAAGTAGGAGGGTGTAAAGTGAAGATCTCGCTCCAGTGACTAGACAATTTTTGAGTCTACACTTTAACTTACTTCTCGAGTGGCGCAGATGTTGGACTTCATCAGAATGGTCCCTACGGGCCTTATTATAGTCAACAGCCAAATTGTAATGATTGTACATGTCATATTAACGTTTCGCAAGCGATTCTCTTGGGGTTCAATGTATTATGTTATTCTTGCCTCCAGTCATAGTGCTGTACCCACTTACTAGAGGTGTACTTTATTTATATTTTACTCTTGGAACTATTTAGTGTACTACATGAAGCTTCAAAGTATCCAATATTGTAACAGTTCTCTTTTGTTACAGATCCAACGCGACACTTCTGATGCAGAGGCTTGTTGTCACATTCGTCAGCTGTTTATTCCAGTTCACCATTCCTTTTAATTTATTGTAAAGACTGATTATGTTACAATGAAATTTTTGTTTACTTAAATTACTCCATCCTACTGTTATAGGGAACCTAACGAAACGAGCAGTCAACGCTGATCACCGAACGTTTAAAGAATACGAATTCAAAATCCACTTTACGTGATAGCGATTCACTGAACTTTCGTGGCTTCTTAGGATCCATTGATTTGTAACAGTCTTCAGTTCAATGTTGTTTACTCGAAAGCTGTAGAATATTTAACACCAGTAACAGGAGTAGAACTAAGAACTCTCGGAGGTAAAGGCAAAAATGCTCCTTTAGTTTATAAGTTACATGACTTGAAACAATTTCTATGATCTTACTTACGTTTTTCCGTTTTCCTCCGCGATCTTGACATGTTCATGCATATTCATTTTTATTTTATAAATTTATTTGTGTTGTCTTTAAGTGCTTTCAATTATTTTGACTAACAAATACTAAACATTCTAACGCATGACTTTTTATTTTTATGAATTCAACTCGCGAGTGTGCATGACGTAAAATAATCTTATCTTAATTATTTTAGTTCTAAACGTTGTGTTAAATTTGAAGACAACTGTATATTGACATGTTTATGTTTTAAATTATTTGATTGTTTATTCTTTAGTTTATAAAATGTTTACTTCAACAATTTGTTACATGCAATCAACAAGTGAGATCAATCGTGAATAAATGTTCGCCTTGCTCCATAAAACTTGATTTTAGATACAATTTTATCACTAAATTCGAGTTTTAGTTCTTGCATGGCAATACCCGGGGATTGCATTCTTGATTTTTTAATCCGAAAATTTTGATTATGCAATCTGTTAATTTATCAATCAGAGTTTAATTATTAATATAAAATTATTGTTTTTATTTTTATTGATCATAATTGAAGTTGTAATAAACGTATCGGCATGAATGTTGGTTTTATTGAAGCTCCACATGTCGGTGTATGTTCCCACAGTTATTTTATTTGTCTTGCGAACGTTGAATGGCACATTTGGAGGTCGGACATAAAGTCATTTTTCAATTAAACCAATGTCATCAGGACGACGCGACCTCTGCACCGAACCGCTAAGTACGTATATTTGGTATATAATCATAAACGACACTAAACCTTATGATCATTAATTTAATGACTCATTTCCTTTTTCATGTTAGATATCAATATAGACTTTGAGTAAATATGAACAGTTGCTGTTCTCGTATTGTTCTTCTTAGAGGTATCGATGATTATGCAATACAATATGAGATCAGGTGAGTACTAGAGTAGAGAGCGCATTAGTTAGCGGTAAGTAGTGTTTGAATGACGTTAAAATATGTTGTAGTACTTACGCGATGCTAAATATATTTCCGTACTAAATAATAGGTCACACTCGTGTCTGCGGATCGCTA
This sequence comes from Hyphantria cunea, assembly GCA_003709505.1. NCBI lineage: Eukaryota > Metazoa > Arthropoda > Insecta > Lepidoptera > Erebidae > Hyphantria > Hyphantria cunea. Next base: position 1,273,445 of record PKRV01000226.1, read on the forward strand.
CCTGATTAATTGTTTTTACGATTTTATATATTCCAGCGTTTAAAATAATGACATATTAGATGGCAATATATCTCAGCAATTAAATTCTCATTTCATTTCACGTTACTTCGATATCAAACATCAATTAAACTAGGCAAAACCAGTGCTATGGTTACCAGAATCTTAACAAACCGAATAGATTTCTAAATGTATACATGTTCATCACCATCATCATCATCATCAACAACCCATAATGTCCCACTGCTGGGCTCGGGTCTCCTCTCAGGAGAGGGTTAAGGCCATACGTATACATGTTCAGCACATAAAAATTTGTCCTGAGAGAAAATCGTACCCATGAGCTCTGGTTTAGCACTCAGCTTCACTAACAACTAGATCAACAGTCCACAGCACTAGTCTATCAAATTAATTTTTCATGTAATCTTGTACCGAGACATTCTAAACATATTATGGACAGATTTATAAATAGGTACGTACATCTATCATCTATCATTAATATATTCACTTGAGAGCGTGTCACGATCGCCCAGTCATACGCATATTTGGTAGGCATTGACGGCAAAAGCAGCAACAGATTACAATAGTAATTTAAGCAGTGAAAGGTTGTTTAGCAGCTAATATTAGTCTCAGTTGACTCAGTGTACGTGGGATAGTAACAGGAAAGTTCATATCTGAGTCATTGATCGTTTGGAAAGCTCGACTCATTCGACACAAGCTCTAGATACACTGTGTTTGACATAATACATATTTTAATTACTTGTAAATTATAGGGTCTCCGCCTTTCATATTGATATTGATCTGATATTTGTTGTACACTGAGATTCGAACCCGATACAATTGCGAGGCTGCGTACCACCACCTCCATATTGCTACGGAGGAAAGGAACATTAGTATGTTATACACTAGTTTATGCCCGCAGCTCCTCCCGCATATGTGTCGGTTAACGCGGCATATAGTAGTCTATGTGTTATTCTGATGTATAAGCTATATTACTGTAAAGCTTCATCCAAATCCGTTGAGTAGTTTTTACGTGAAAGAGTAACAAACGTCCATACAAACTTTCGCAGTTATAATATTAGTAGTATATTGATTTATAACGAGTATGATGCATTTTAATTTTTAATTGACCTAAGTTAAGAACATCTTGATTCGGTTATCATTTTTTATGATTGTTACATTAGATTTTTTTTTGGATAATTCTCTTGGTATTTGCATGCATACTGCCTCATCAGTCCCATCAAAATTCAAGAAATATCAGCCTAATAGTAGATAACTAAGAAATAAAGAATTTAGTTAGGCGGCGACAGTTACAGTCGTTGATACTTTTTTAACGGCTAAATCTTGTACCATTGGCACGCCCTTCGGTAGATAGATATGTAGTCTTTATTGCTCACTTTGACTAGGAAATATATAATGTAGCATATAAACAAAAGAAACAGTGGTACAACGGGCAGCTTTATCGTAATCTGCGATCTCTTCTAGGCAACATTCAGATGGTCTTCACTCTATATTATTTTCAGTAACATTTGTAGTTAATTTAAATTGGTATATTCAATTTTATGTTCTTAAAATAGGTACCTAATTGTATTAAATTGATTCTTAACACGTCGTCGCTTCTAAAGAAAGATCAAAGATAGTAGAGACTGAAAAATTTTAACGAAGTAACGAATGTAACGGCGAGTGAAAAAGAAGTCGTCCGTAATGCTCTACTGTTAGATCTGACGAGTCTTATCGTTTGTGATCTAGTCGGCCGTTGACCGGCCGTCTGTAAAGATGTTGCGAGTGTGGAATATGACTAATGTTAAGAATTGCCGCGTCATATGACTTATTAGAAACTACCATGTTTTGTAGGGTTCTGTTCAACAAAAGAAATAAAGAAACCCTTCACTGCCTCTCAGCCTGTCTGTCTGTCTGATGTCTCTCTTTCTGTCAAAACACTTCTTTACAAGGACGCATGGATAAACATACGTCTTACGTCTACGGTACGTCTACGATGTATATATTATAATTATTCGTTCGTAATTTATTTAGTTTCCTATTCTCGTACACATTACAACCAAAATGCACTTACTTTCTGCCTTCTCTGCATCACCCTTTGTTTGACTGTTGGAGAATGCCTTAGGCATTAATTTCGCGAATGCAAAAATGTGCACGATGTATGAAATAAATAAATAAATAAAAATAAGTAAAAACAATAAAAACTTACAACTAGGATTCTTCAGTTAATAAGCCCTAAGTTTCAATTAATTTCAACGATTGGTTGGTAAGTATAATAGATACCTTCAAAAACTAACTACAACACTTACAGTCATGAATTTTGGTCAGAATCAAAACAGAACAAAGTTATACTTTACACTTGGAAAATATTCCTATGTACATCGAAGTTTGCGAGGGTATTTTTATTACGACTGAGTGCAGCTTTCTGTATTTTTTTCCTTGAACTGCTACCCTTTGAAACAAATTGTCGCAAGTATGTTTCCCGACTTGTTAATAGTTTGCGTACTTGAGTTGCCATCAGCAGGGATAGTTAGTCACTATCAACAGACCAAACTTCTTCGCCACCACATAAAATTGTTAATACGGAACCCTCGTTGCGTGAATAAGACTCGTACTTGGTAGAAGTTTTTATACGTGATGAGTCGTACATTAGTTTTAACAAGTTAATGCGGTTGCTTTGAGTTCATGAAAGATGATTGTTTGATTGCCAATTCAAGAGTGCTTTTATGCTTATAAAAAATTGTTTAATAGCTCTGAGGATTTACCAAATGTAGGGATGCCCCAAAGGAAGTACTCGGTCTTGTGCTCCTAATCGAATTTTGAGACACCTCAAGTATGACACTTTTCTGGCTTACACTGCTAAACAACTTATTGCCCAAAGTTCATGTTGTAGGTATGTATTTGGATGATAAGTTGACAGGTCTGTATCTCACACCGCTTTAGTTGGGTCTACATTAAATTGCTGCCTATGAAAACAAACAACCCTCCTTCTGATGCAGTCACTTAAAAAGTGAAACGCTGGGATTCTCAAAAATAATAAAGTTTTTTTTTTAGGCAATACATTATTCAATTAATTTTCTATCAATGAAATATTCAGCGTAGGATAAACAAAGTTTAAAGGTCAACTGTTTAATTCTTGTCAGTATTAAATGAAAGACTAGATAAAATGCTCATTCTCATTAGAGTATTTACAACTGACTGGTTATCAGTTTATGGTCTTAGCCCAGTTTATGAAACATAAGACCTTGATAACAACAGTCTCTCAGAAAATAACATCGAAACTTACCTCCAAGGTAGCAATCAGGTCAATTTAGCCGTCTTTACTTTAAATCTGCCTCAAAAACTAGCACGACCCAGATTAAGTAATCCTCATAAAATATAATTGTTTAAACGTTATGACATATAACTTAAAGTGTTCAAAGAGCCGCACCTATGTATTTTGGCAGAAACAAGTACCCGTGTGCGTACGGCCCAGTATATGCGATGCCAAGTGACATTTTACTCGGCTGCATATGGACATTGAAAGTTAATGCCGATAAATAAAAGTTGTCCCACCACAGACTTTCTTACTTACGAAATTCAACCTCTTAATTGGGCCGCTTGTCACTTATGGAATGTAAGGATTGAGCCGAATGATAGATCAGCGACATAATGATATATTATTGCTATTAAATATTAAGCTTAGTACTAAACGACATTTGGGCGAATATTAACTAATTTACTGTAAAATTTGTTAAGTTAAATTTCGTAAACGTTTGATAGAAAATCTGCAAACAATTGCAATTAGAAATTGCAAATACTTTTGTGAGTTTTTAAATAATTTGATTGAGTCACTACTGGGGCAATTGTATCAACTGTGTAAATCAAAAATTAATGTTAATTTAAAACTAATTGATAATTAAAAATGAGTTGGCGTCAATGTCATATTCGACTAATTTGTCTAATTGCAATAAAGTTAAATTATGATTTAATTTTAATGTTATTTCATTATCTACTCTCAAATATGTATTTACATATTTTAGATAAATTTTCTATTTTCAATACACTTTGCATAATTGAATTTACAACAAAACATCCATTTGTTCTAAGCCAAAGTAGTATTAAAGTTGTCCGTAATATGTATATACTTAGTCTTGCCATAAATATTGCAAAGAAAAACAACCTTTTTATTATACTTAGCATTTATTACTATTACAATATGTTAGTTTAATACATTATATAAAAACATTAAAAATCTTAATAGCTTATTCGAAGTGGTCTCCACTGGCTGCAATACAGTTCTTTAAATGTTGAGGCCAGTTATTAATAGTAGCATGCACACTTTCTATAGGAAAAATTTTCACTGCCAATCGTAGGATTGTTTAATTGACTCCGAATTATCATGGAAACTTTAACAACCTCGTTGGTCTAGTGGTTACCGTAAGCGACAGCAGATCTAGAGGTCTCGGGTTTGATAACCGGGTCGGACTGCTGTTGGTTTTTTCTTAATAGGAACATGGAGGATGGCGGTGTTTCCCGCCCTTGCCTCGGAGAGCACGTTAAGCCGTCGGTACCGGATGTCATGAACATAGTTGGCAATCGTTATTGGGAAGTCACTACCCTCAAATATGGTGACAACTAGTTCATTCAATATTCGAATTCAGTTCACCCTCAGGGTTGCGGAGGTCAGATGTCCGTCGCTCTATGTAAAATCTGATATTCAGGTGAAACCAGTTCAACTAGTAGCCGACGCCAAATCTTGGGAATAATAAAGGCTAGGAAGATGTGTATGTCAGAGCAAATCTTAGTTTCTAAAACTGAACATTAATCAATCCAGTAGATTAAGATCAGGACTAAATGACGGCCAGCCGTCAGCTGGGATGAAGTACGGAACGTTCGTTTCTAACCAAAATCGGGTGGATCGAGCTTTATGATGAGCCGGCGCCGAGTCTTGGTTATTGAATATGGTGTTGTTAAAGAGCTTAACTACCTTCTCAAGAAAGACATCTTAAATAAATAAATATTTCGGACATCTAATACACAACGCCATCTAGTCCCAAACTAAGTAGAGCTTGTATTATGGGTACTAGATAATTGATATTAATACATTTTTTTTTGTTAATACATTCATATTGTACAAAGTAACACCCAAACTCCGAAACAAATATTTGCAGACCATACAAACATGGTTCGACCCAGGATTCGAACCCGAGACCTCATGGACAGCAGTCGTGTACGCTACCCCTGCGCCACCGAGGTACTTGTATCGATGTTTTGATTTCTTTTTCACGAAAATAAAGCTTAATTACTCCTTCATAGCTAACACACCACCAAACCGTCACTGAAGTCGGTTAATGCCTACGTTGTACTCTGTTGACTAATTGGGAAGCCTCTTTAGAGCTTTCAGCATAAATACGGTCATTTCGTTTATTAAAATATTACTCGCTTCTAAAAATTAGTATATTGGCGTGAAAATAAGAAAACAATCATATTGAAATGACGGATTCCAAATTCGAAAGTTATATTTTATTTATTTTTCATTGTCAAGTTATTTATGGCCAGACTTGGTATTTAGAAAATGATGTACCTGGTCGCGGAACACATTTACAATGTTCGTTATATTAGAATCAGTAGATATATAAAAACACCTGAGTGTGGTTTCAATGATACTGTAAATGCAGCAAAATTCTGAGTATTAAAGTAACTGCAGCCGCATTGCAGCAAGCCTTCCTTGTTAATTTGGGTAAATGGGTCAACTGGAACGTAGGAACGCTGTGTCGGTTTCCTATGTTTCCGCGACTTAGTCCGGGCGGATATTCTATAAATACGTTAGTTTAGCTCGAATCGGGTTCATGTAGTATGCATTCACATCCGTTGGTCACATTTAAGGACATATCGTACATAGATAATCACAATCACGATGACACGGAGTTGCATATATATATATCTATATATATATTGTGGAATTACACCTTACTACCACCTCATCTGACTTTTAAATTGATTGGCGGAAATATTGATAGGTAGAAAGATAATATAATATTTTTTGTAACTAATATTATGAAATGAAAATATGCTTCTTTGAAAACATAGTCACAAGGAATTATGTTTTAACTTCCAATTAAATATTAGCTTTAATAGCACGGTAAATTCTAAGAGCACTGAATTTCCAGATTAAGAAGTCTTACAAGAACTTCATGGGCTTCAAGGACTGCATTGGACTAAATTTAAAAGTAAAATTATCTAGATATTATTAGGCATCTAACTTTACCCATTCGAAGTAAGCTAATGACATTGTTCTGATCGGATAATCGGTATAAATAGTGCCTTGAATACGGCACTTCTTGCTCAAACAAAAATGTCTCGAAAAGAAATAGTTATTGACAATTGTCAAGCATACCTATATAGTGTATACTTGATAAATGTACATACACGTACATACGGTGGCGCAGTGGTAGCGTACGCGACTGTTGTCCATGAGGTCTCGGGTTCGAATCCTGGGTCGGACCAAATGTTTGTATGATCTGCAAATATTTGTTTCGGAGTTTGGGTGTTTTCTATGTATAATATGTATGTATTTACAAAAAAGAAATGCGTATATATGTAATAATATCAGTTGTCTAGTACCCATAGTACAAGCTCCGCTTAGTTTGGGACTAGATGGCGTTGTGTGTTAAAATGTCCGAAAATATTTATTTATTTATTTATATACTGTATGTATATACACATTGTTGCCACTATCATTTGATCGGGCAAACTAAATTAAGGAAATTGGATTCAAAATTTAAAAAAAGGTTAAATATGATGACTGATGTTAAAGCGAACTTAAACGTGAATATATTTATTGCGCTGCTTTAAATGGACGAGCAGATTGTAGACCATTGATTGTTATTACATATTTGATTATCCGGGAATGTTGTGTGACAGCAAGATAATATGTATAGATTTATAATAATTCTATATATACTGAGTTACATTAATAACTAAAGCGTATCAATCAATCGTAGAATCGCAAGAGGCCAAATACAAATTTATTTTTCCAACGATACCTCTTATAGGATAATAGGAAAATCTCTTTTCAATAACATAATAACTTAGTATTTTGTTGATATAAATATAACACAAACTTATCTTTTACTTTCTGTATATTTTAGATATTATACGTAATCGGGTAAAGGATAAAAAGTTATCCGAATGTTGACGGCATAATACGAAATATAAACTCAAGTTGAGGGTATGCGGTAATATATTTATTCAAACTAATACTAAATAGGAATGTTGGTATCTTTTTTAGGTTTTCGGGCGTCATCTACTCAACAATGACCACCATTAACTTTTAGTCACTCATTGACACATGTCCAGGAAGAAAGGACGGACGTATTGTCCCTTGCATCCAAAAAAATCGCTTTGACCGAGGGTATATTTTTTCTTTTCATTTATAAAATTATGAGCAAAAAATTAGTTTTACCGTAATTTAACATTCGCACGTCATTTTCTATTGTGTTAATATTACGGCAGTGTACTTAAGTGTTGTTTCATGACATGCAATAACAAGAATTGGTAATAGGCGTAACTATGAATTGTTTAGATTTGGACCAAATGCTTGCCTTGATGGTGAAGTTTTAGCGTATTCGAATACGCTAACGTCGTTGGCTAGTACCCATAGTATAAGTTCTGAGATGCCCGAAATATAAAAATAAAATTCTACGAACCACGATTGCAGTCAGTCAGGTCTCATATTGGAAGTAGGTTCTCTGATAGCTTACAAACTCGATGAAAAGCGAAATAATAGCTTAGCTCCAGATTTTATAACGCTCTTTTACTGGGTTGGCTTATCATTGGGAAATATGGCCAATAAATGTAGTGTAATAAATTTATGCGGTGTCAACTCTCTTAATTCGAAAAAAAAAATATACTAACTACACTTGCCGTAGAGCTTGTTGGGGTTTTGTTCCAACTTCTCTTGATCGCCTTTTATTACACCTATAGACTAAATAGAGGTAGTGCCCCTCTGTATTCCTTAATACGTCTCGTCAGATAGATTATATACATATCAGTATAGAAATTAATTAGCTGTACTTATCCTACCGATAGCAACAAGCGAGTGATTTGATAATTGTGTATCACGAACTATTTCAAAGCCGCATTTAATTTGCACAGCTTTCAAAACTAAATTGTTTATAGCCTTGGCTTTAAGTCTAGATCTTTTTGAGTTCTAAGAAACGTCTACCTAAGCCCCTTAATCAGGTTTTCTAAAAGGCCACAGATTGCGTATTAGTCTTATTGCATTTGTTTTATTTTAATCCGTCGGTGCCCTATATACATTACCGGCAGTTTTAGTTTTAATGTTTAGCAAGAAAACAAACCGATTTTTAAATTAGTTTTGCTATTTTTTTATTGAAGCTTTTTTATTGTTTACTGAACCCATTTTATTTGATAACAAATGTGTATAAAAATAAATTGTAAAATACTCGACAGGAACTACTAAAAAATAGCAGTACAACTTTATTTTTTCTACATAATAATATCCACGGATTTGGAAGTCAGTTAAAGAAATATTATAATTATTAAGGTGAATCGGTTTGTATGCTTTTATTTCGTTGTTGTTCGTAATAAAACCTTTAATATTTTAGTATTATTGTTATTATATAATATCCAATAAACTAAATGACTATTTAAAGACGACAAAATACCGAGTGAGTAAGGGATACAATAACCGATTTGACGACTAATGTCAAAATCTTAAGTCAGTCAGCCTCCAAAATTCTAGTTCACTCAACCATTTCATTTACTTTATTTATCTAAAATCCAAATAATATAAGATGACAACTGAATAGTTTTGAATCAAGCGGTATGGCCGTAATTTAAATTGCGCACGATAAAGTTTCGTCGGCCATGATACACAAGGATCAATGACCTCGGTCATGCGTTTAAAATATTGATCAGGTGATATATCGATCAAATTAAGAGAGAACTGACGATAAGAAGTTTTTAATTTGCGTACAAATGTACTGACTTTAATTCGGGTAAAGAATACATTCGGGGTCTAAATGATCTCTGAAGATATAAACTGTATTACAAATGTGCCTTGATACGTCTCGTAGGGTTGAAAGCAAAATAAACAAAAGTCATTTAGTAGTTTGTCTGCTTTGTATGCACACCAATAATCTGCAAATTGTTGAACTGATCTTGATACGATTGAAATATTAATGAGTACAAAGTATTTTGTTATAGGAATACACAAGAGTCAAAGCGAGGGTAGTTCAATAAAGTTTTTGTGTTACGTCACCAATTTAATCATAACAAAATCGATGATAAAATTTCTTAAAATAGACTTCATATGTCTAATTGTTTCCTAAGAAATAAGCAAATCATTTTACAATAGTCAATGTATAAGTAATCAATTAATGTTTCCTATTATGAATATTTTCTACCAAGATATTCTGGTTTTCGGGGCAAATAGGTTGAGGACACAATATGAGCTTTCTACTTCATTAATTATTTAAACTTTGAATTCTTTTCTTATCACAAAGTGATGATATGGAAAAACATTGATAACAAAATAAACCAATTGTTTCAAAGCAGGAGTACCTCTTTATAATTTTGCCAACATTTTCTCAGAACCAGGGAGCTTTTAATTACTTCCTTTCCTCGAAAAGCATGAATACAATCTTATACAAATACTTCGAACTTAAGTAATAAGGTAAAACCCATTGTCTGATGGTGCGCACCGTTCATGAATGATTGGCCAACATTCGATCACAGGGAGTCAAGCTCATCGATCAAGAAGTGAGTCACGAGCTCGTAAATGCCGCCTATTTGTACATGAACATACAGCCACTAGATGATACATCACATATGGAGTGATTGACATTGCCAGATGGCGAAATCTTACCAATTTTGGTAGCCACCCGATAGGTTACTCGGGGAACTTGATGGAAACATGTAAGTTGGTATGCTTTTGAATTACATACCTTACATTCATTCGTTCGGAAATCTTTTACTAAGTGGTATAAGTGATCTTTGAAAGTTTGATATCAGATTAGTGAGTCAAATGTAAATAAACATATGTCATGCTGTGGGTTATTCATTAAAGTTTGTAATACTATATTTTGTAAGTATCCCAATCTGTTTATTTAAGGAACTTGTAATATTGTTACATGTCCATAAACAAGCACGAATCCCGTTGACAAATTATTCTGCAGTTAGGCAATTTAATAATTATTGTAATAGGAACTTTAACTTGGTTTTGCAGTTCCGAATATTAAACCTACATAGGTAAACCAAAATGTTAAAAGTACACGTGTTATAAGTTTTTAACTATTTTTTAAAAATATATTGCCAAAATAATTATTTTCACGGGAATCAACACGATCACTTATTTAAAGGTATTACATACCTCCGATATGCCTGAGGTTTCGTTCAGGTTGCGTTAATTCCCGTGAAAATAATTATTATATTATGCAACGCGAAAGTTCAAGTCTTTATTTTCATGTGAGTAATTATTTGCCTAAATAAATAATTATTTATTTAGGCAAATATTGTTTCTCCATTAATAAAACTAAAATTAGGTCAAATCGTTTAGAAGTCGAAATATAAAATATATAAAATATATAAAAAAAATATTTTTAAATGCAAAATGTTATTTACAGGGCCCATCCAGTGTCATACTTTCGTGTTAATGAATGTAGCATATTCGGTTAGTCGTCCGTGTCCATTCAATGCTCTAATTTGGCGGCTTCAGATCGATGCACGCCTAAAACAATGACGTTCGATTATCTTACAAAATGTTCCAGTAATTGGCTTACAGTTGAGAAAGAAAATATAACAAGTAGTCTTTTGATTTTAACCATACAATATAGAAGTTTGATTCTAAGTTAGGCAGAGCCTGTGCTATAGTACTGCTACTGCTGATAAACTTACTTATATATTTTTCAATACAAACCTATAATAGACAAAATGGACGATAACCTGCAACGACTGATGGTAACGGGGAAGCTGGAAGCGAAAAGGCCCAGAGGACGAAGTTCAAAGCGCTGAACGGATTAGATATCCGACTAAATGGATAGACCTGTCAGTACCGCACTACACCAAGCGGTTGATCGTGACAGATGTAGACGTACTGTAGACTACCTACATCAGAGTCGCTATCCCCAGCAATGTGGGAACGACTAGGAAGAAGAAGAAGAAAATAGATAAAATAAACACAAATACAGAACCAATGACTGTTCTTATTAACCAGTCTTATTATATCCGGGGTGGGAACTGTACCCAGTCGGTAATTAAACACTATAACAGTAAATAAATGTAGAAACAAAATTAACCGGCAAAATTGGTTGAAAAACTTATTTCTTCCTTTTACTCTTAAGGGACGACTTTCCCATTAGGGCATTATCGCTTACCAGAATCGTGCTTACTTCTTTATCGTATTGTAAATAGAGTTTACTCAATATTGAAGTGATTTTCGTCTGTCGATGTCACCACAAATCTTATTTAAGTGAGCCAATTTCAATGCTCTTTGTTTTGCAGTGCGCTGTTTCTACGTGATTTGGGACTGTAATACGAATTTTACTGATCGTAACCCTGTCCTTCCCCTTTAACAGGGGTGACGACCGCAGTATGCACAAGAGTTTTATAGCTTATTCTAAGAGGGCGAGGAAGAAACTTGAGAAATGCTGTATAACCCTAGTCAATGCAAAATTTATGAACCTGTAAATAAACTTACCGGTTGACGTTTGTTTTTTAAATTATATCTATCATTGGAATGTTAATGATATGAAACTCATATCCTTACTGTCTAAATTACCTTGTTAGAATTCTCACTCTTGATTTTATTGCTAATTAAGAAAATTGCGCATAAAAACCAACGGTGTGTGTATATCTGTTTAATAGAAAATTATACTTAATAACAATGAATTACTTTGCCAAGCTCATAAAGATGAAGGAGATGAAAAATAATAGATACGGCTAATGGGAGGCTGAAAGCAAAAGAAAGGTAAATACCTCAACCTATAAAGCCTCAAATCTCTAATCGCAAGACTTTGGGTGTTGCGAGTGACAATAAATAACTTGTACTTGTATACCATGTTTTGTTTAGTATTGCGATTGTTGCTTATATCCGGGTTGCTAATGTAATTTACATTTTAAAACTTTTCCTACCGAGGAACAGGCAGAACCGGTCTAGTTCTGCGTCATGACATTTCAATCGATTTAATTGTGAAATGTATAGAATGAGTCACTGCTCTCTTTTAAGAAACGGTAACTCTAATTTGTAAAGTTCATAATTTTGCAATTTTAATGCAGTGAATTTAGCTCCGGGCGACATCAGTAAACATTTAATTGTATCGTGTCTAAAATGAATTCAAATTGTATTTTATTGCATCTATTTATATAGATGATAGAAAAAATAATGGTTGTAAATTTATTGACTCTTTTTCTCCGAGTGCCTCTTTGATAACCGAGGATACAACTTCGCGGAGGAACCTCGAGAAGGTGAACAGATTTGTCTCTCTAGATCCAGGAATGATCTTTACGGGCATCTAGTTTCTTATGTTACTGGTAATTTGAGTCGTCCGTAATTTTTTTTTCATGATGATCTTGATACCATCTTTTTCTTTTTCTATAGAAGAATGAATTTAATACGGTATGCAATAGTACAACCAACCTGCTACGTCAATCACAATCAAGTAATGGCTTAATTTTAAATCATCCGTAGCTAAGTAGTTAAAAGTCATCGACAAATCATGACATATGATAAGACCCTACGTCCACGAAACGTTCAGAGAGAGTACATCGCCTACGACCGCCTTTATAGACACAGACTAGGAATAAATCACTTTCATCTCTATGCCAACCGGTTGCTAAGGCGCCACGTACACTGGAACTATAGAGTATCGAACAGTTGTTTTAATTAAGAACATTGGTAGCTTTTAGCCAGTTTTTGAACAGAATTATATACACAGATTGATTTAGGAGTTGATACAAATTGGAAAGTGATATAAATATGTCTTGATAACAGTTTGTTGATTCGTTTTTTAAGCGGTTTTTTTTATTTCGACTGTATCACAGATTTCTCCCCGAGAATTTGCAAATAATTCAAAATGATGTTTTGTATATTTTCTAAATATTGCCTGCAACTATGGGCGTTCAATAGCTTGGAATTACCCTAAAAAAGATGTGAGTGTGTAAGTAGAAAAGGAAGTACAGTTTAAGTATAACTATTTGTTACTGCTCCTGCGGCATTTTTAAAGTGTTTTTCTTTCTGTACCTATTTGTTAGTGACTAACATTAATCTATGTACATGAAATAAACACACACATAACTTTGCATAAATATCAGAAATTTTTAAGTACGTAAAGGTATTTAAAATAAATACGGAGTACTTCATTCATTCGTATATTTTGGTAAAGCAATTCAGTTTGTTAACTATTCCGTTTTGTACATTGTTAATTAATTATTTCGTGTATTTTTCAACTACGCATAAATCATAAATAAATGACTATCGATATATATGGAGTGAGTACATCGTGTGAGTGTGCGTTGTGTCTGCGTAGGTGCGCCCGCGCACAGAGAAATGTGACCGCGCCCGCGCTGAAATATTTAATGTAATTTTGATCAGTGGGTGACTTTAGCGATGATTTTGCTATTATTTATGTCTTAAAATTAACGGGACTGAATAGAGCTCAATTTTAGACAACGTATTTATGTTTGATATCGTTATATAGAGAAGCTCTTCTATACTAAACTATTTTGCCAGACAGAGGATTTTATTTTTGAGTGTTTGATTTGGGTTATCTATGGTTATTTCTTAAGCACGATATACTCACAGTATATGAAATTTATAGAAATAATTCACTTATTAAAAATTATAGGTACGTTTACGTTAGGTATATACGCTTTTGAAGCGTACACATACCAACATAATATAATATTATAAAATAATATTTTTATAGTTGTACATAGATCATGAATTATAAATCAATGACCGTATGAATATCAAAACTAGCTAACATTACATAAGATGAAACGAATTAACTTAGATGGTACAGTCAATCATAGTAAGTATTCAGAAGTCTATTATTACTATTCTTAGCATTTAAGTGTTATTATTTGTAATCAATGAAATCTAGTTCACATTTACATACATCACATTATTGCATAAATATTCTTCAACATTTTCATGATTGACATGCCTCAGCGTTATACAGTTTATTTCAGAGGGCATTGGCCCGGACTTGGCAGTTTTAATTATAGTCTAATAATATTTTGGTCGGCCCGTGACGTGATCTGCCCATGTGACATAAGTCATACCAAACTGTCGCCTCGGGCAAGGGTATAATGTCAATGAAATAGAGTAATAATTTGAGAAATATTCAACTACGTTACAAAGATTTACTACAGACGACAAAACGAACGGAGTTTTCTATTACACTGTTACCTTACATACTCCTTTGGTAAGGCAATCTGAGGTATAGAGGTCGTCCATGGCAAACATTTACCGATGAAATTGATTATGCTTTGAGCATTGAAGAGCCGTGTGAATAGCATCAAGAACCGGTGAGCATGCATGCAACGTTAGATGAAAGTGGACGAAGAAACGAGGTGTCTCAAGACCGTAGTAAGTGGAGATCAATTGTTTCTGCCTACCCCTATGGTAAATAGTCCCGTCATTATGTATGTATGGTAAGACGGCAGGTGTTTTGTAATTTTACAGGAGAGATTTAATAGTTTTTTAATTAACCTCGTGCGCAATGCTGGTATTGGCTTTGCGTTATTACCTTCTACTTTTTAAGTTGAGCCTCATAGTATTGTATTAATCTCAGTATTTAAATACCCTACTTATATTTAAAAACAGGGCACAACAGCTGATTCTAAGTCCGAACCCGGAACCTTCCGTATTTTTTCCTTAGAAAGTAAACTTCAAAGACGAGCCAACAAAAGTTTGCATTTTCTGATAACCTCATAGTTATGACGGCACTGGCGGGTTCATTATCTGATAAGCTCGGATAATTAGGGCCATACAATGGTGAAAGCATTTAACAAAATCAACAATCCGTAGAGATTATTAATGTCTTTTGTTGATTCGATTATAATAAGGAACCCCAGAAAAAAAAACCATTTCAAATTCTTCGCATGTGCAGTGTTAAAGTATATTATAATCCGTACTAAAATGCGAATGCCAGACTATAATGCGGCAGTGTATCTGTTACTTCTTTACGTTAAGATAAAAAAAAATGAGTAAAATTCGTATAGGGAATTCGTGGCCGCTGAACCTATTTAATTGAAATTTGATATAGGGATAGTTTGAGTTGTGGCTTGGGTTATTTTTTACCGTGATAGCCGTTATACACGCGGGAGGAGCCGCGAGCAAAAGTTATGATTAAACAAACGCGTACCTACTTGCTTTTTTAAATTAAACACAAAGTAAACGTGTTTTAGATTGGCCTGCGTTTATGATATTTTTTGTTTTTTGGTTTTGTATAACAAATATTGCAAAGTACTGTGTTGCTAGCCGGCCTTTGCTAATATTGTGCAATTCTTAGATATGCACTTGTCACTTGTTTTACAAAACATATTGTGTTCATTCAACTTTACTTTCTATACATTTAACAGAAAAATAATTTCTTTCGAATTTACAATATTAGGGTGGAAGTATGAATATGGATGTTTCCCATAAAGTCAATTGCCTCTAAACAAACATTTTGACATGATGTCAATACAGGGTACAATTACATTGGCATTATTTTTCAAGTAGGTAGTATTTATTTAGATTCCGTTCTATTCATTGGCTATTACGTTACGATAGGAACGAAATATTGCTTAGCGGATATACACGGCGATCTTCATTACATTAAGCGCACAAACGAATAGGTCAGGATAGCATATGTGTTACCAAAATTGACTTGGCTGATTAATCCAAACCCTCTAACAGTCAGACGAGCAATTAGATAAAAATCTATTGGATCTTCCTTCTAAGATATAACTGTTCCTTGATATGTTTCTAATATATACTATGAGAGATAAGATAATAATAATAATATTTTTATTGTACACCAGGTAAATTATAAAAGTTCATAATATGAAATTCTTCTACAGATAACTTTTTGTGCGTAAACCATTACCGAACTAGAAACAGTGCTACCACAAACCACTACTTCAGTAAACATTAGTATTTTTTATAATACGCTGTCCATTCTAGAGCTATTGCGTTGTAATAGATGGCGGGTCACGTCTTCTGGTCCACGGTCAGTGTTACCTATTCAAATAATAGACGATTCATCATTCACAAGAAATGGACAGTAAAAAATGTAATGATAGTTATGCCGTGTGCAAAACATACGTTCCGTACGTACATATATTTATAACTTTTAACATTTATAAAAAATGTGTACGATGTTTAGTAGAAAAAATAAAGTATGATTGATAAGTACCTATGCATACTTCCATGCTACATCGTATAGTATGAATTTGAAAGTTTCTCTGTCTGTATATTTGTGTGCCCACACTGAAACGATTTGAATGAATATTATAATGGCAGCTCCATTGTTTTTGGGCTTAGATTTTTGAAGAAGAACAAATGTTATTTTCAGGGATAACCGACATATACGCAGGCGAAGCTGCGCGCAGTACTATATAAAAAATCTAAGCCAAGACTAGAGCTTCAAGATAAGAAAAAACTTTTTAAAAAGTGCTATCATGTTCCAAACAAGGCTATAAGATTATATCATTACTTTAGGATATAAAGGTAATACTAATTTTATTTTGGTGTATTAACCGTTATTTGTGACGTAGGGAGTTATTTGATCGAGATATACATGTTAATGAATAACACACATCTGTCACGAATATTTGTATGCGTAAATTATGCGTCTGTTGCATAATATTCGCGAAATAGTGTAGGTCACATGCACATCTGGTAGCAATATAAATAACGTATGCAATTATATTTATGGGCTAATTAACAGAAATAAAAAAACTGCTTTCGTAAATGAAAATAACGTACTTATACGTCTGTATCCGCGAAGGGATACCGAGTGGCTATTAAAAAACCG
Source organism: Hyphantria cunea (assembly GCA_003709505.1). Classification (NCBI taxonomy): domain Eukaryota; kingdom Metazoa; phylum Arthropoda; class Insecta; order Lepidoptera; family Erebidae; genus Hyphantria; species Hyphantria cunea. Next base: position 1,290,469 of record PKRV01000226.1, read on the forward strand.
CATTCTTAAAATATACTCAAATTGAAATATATCGGAAGATCATGACAATGACGTATTACTTAAAACATGATATATGATATATACTATATACTTTTAATTCGGACCGTGAACAGATCGACAAAAAATCTCAACCGCGGTTTCCGTTTCGACTGAACTCTAAAAAAGAAAATATTACATGTAGCAGTGTAGGAGTCTAGTGCTATGAACTTTGCGAATTGACAAGTCATTCCTAAATCAGTTTATACTGTAGCTTATATTATCTAAGGTACATTTTCAAATAACAAATCATACCACCTGCGTTAGGTTCGCTAATTTCTGTACCACTCTTGAATGTTGAAGCTAGTCATCTAGATTTTTTGTCTTATTATAAGATTAGATCTTTTTTTTACTGTTTTGCCAGTTAACGTACCGTTTCTATTGTACGGGATGGACTTGTGCCTATCTGTAAGGTTGTATTCATATATGACCATTTTTTTACTGCACTCGATCATAGCATTGGTTCGGTAAAAACCGGTGGGGCGGCATCGCATTGTATTATACATATATTGTTATTAAATATCTATTGACTGATGACAAACTCACGTATAACATGCAGATTGAATAGATAGTAACTATTGTAGCTAGAAAAAAGTAATTAAAAAGAGACAGTCAAAGCCCAAGTTTAATTTCTACTGACAATTACTTTTTGAAGTCCATATTTATTCAACATTAACATATTTTTTTTGTCTCGTCTCAATTTTTGTCGGTTGTATAACAACGCACATGTTTTTTGCCGCACTCCTTCCCGACCGAGCTTACGTCCAGAATAATATGCAGAAAGGACAAAGAAAACAGGTGAATGGGCTAAAAATTTTAAGGAATTAGAATAGGAAATGGCAAAACTGTCAGTCTTACTAAAACCCAATTACGTAAATATGTACAGGGAGTTGAAATTTACAAAGAGGTACTTTTAAAATTTCTAAATTCATATACCCATGCCCAGTGTAAGTTTCAAGATAAAAAGGAATCTATCGGTACCTCCCAAGTTAAAATCCAAAAAGTCATACAAAAATTTGACGGCCCTTCTAGTCCAGTGATTAGTGATTTGCTGCTGGTTCAGCCGCTAGGATACGGTTTGTGGGTTTAATTTCCAACCAGGACAATTTTTCGTGTAATAAACACAATCGTTTGTTCTTTTTCTGGGCGTAATTCATCATGACCTGTCTGTATTTCTAAAGATATAAGTAAGTTTATCAGCTGTCTGGTTACTATAGTAATAGGTTAATATAGTACAGACTTTGCTTAGTTTGGGATCAAATGGCCGTGTGTGAGATATGTGACGATATTGTTATACACTGTAAAAACATAACCCTTCTTCTATCACAGTTGGGTGGTTACACATCATCGAGGTTACATACAAATTATGTTTCTCTGATATAAAAAGCAGTTAACTATATTTAAGCATAACTACTTTTCGTTAGTATATGGCTACCTGTTCCCGGATACGATTCATCTGTACCAATATTATCACATCTCGTTCAGAAGATTCGGTCGTGATTGAGTAACAAAACTCTTTATAAACTTTCACATCTACAATAATATAAGAATATAATATCTGCACGACTTAAATTAAAAATATGAGATCAAGAATTCGCAGAGAGCGATTTTATAGTCTGTAAATACCTAATAGAGGCTTGACCGGATATCAATAAATACATTTGTTAATTATTCAAAAAACATTGTATCTTCTAATGTTTCAACTAGTTACGTTTGATGACGAATTAAGGATATGAAGTGTCACCGCCCTTATTCTTCGTGGGTATTGTGAGAGTCGGCTAAGAGAGCGAACTCCGCTGCACAATAACACTCCAAAAAAGGGGAACCTTCAAACAAATTCTATACCTACTCGTCTGGCTAGCGTGGTATAGCAGGTCAAAACCTCCTTTTTAAAGATATGCTTATGTCTAGCAGTGGACTATTAAAGGTTTTTTTAATAAAACTACACTTAACGCAATATTGCAATACAAATGTAGCTTTTCGAGTTTAACGTATTTAATGAAAGTTGGGTGGGGTCTCAAACACAACGGGCGGTTCATCAAAATTGGCTGCCGTGAAATTAAGCAACACGACTTTTGCGATACGATATCTATATGCGAATCGTGCTGAATGTCTTCATGTTTAATATTATTATCGATCACAATCTTAACCCATATGATCTTGAAGAAGCACATATGGCCTTTCTGATGAGCGGAGATTTTCCAAAGGGACGATTACCATTCTTCGTTGATGTTACCTATACTATATAATTCTCGTATCACGTTGTTCCCAGTAGTTGTACTTAGTTTTTCCATAAATATTGTTGCAAAGAAAAACATATTTTTTATTGTACATCACATTTATTACCTTTACAGTGTGTTAGTTTAAAACATAAATATAAAACCATTGGAAAAAATGGCGTTTAGAGCAAGCCCTACTCTCTAAGGCTGATCATAAATCATAATGCAGTGGATTAAGATCAGGACTAGATGCCGGCTAGTCTTCAGCTCTGATTAAGGCCGGAACGTTCGTTTCTAATCAAGATTTATGACACGGCGCCGAGTCTTACTGAATGGCCCATTTCTGGTTATTGAACATGGTGTTGTTAAGGGGCTTAACTACCTTCTATAGAATACATCTTGAAACCCTTGGGCCGATGTTTTGATACCTTTTTCACAAAAATATGGCTCAGTCACTCCTCCATAGGTAACGCACTACAAAACCATCACTGAAGTCGGATAATGCCCACGTTGTTCTCTTTCGACTAATTAGGAAACTTCTTTAGGGCTTTAAGCATAAGTGCGATCATTTTGTTTATTAGAATATTACTCAATTGTAAAAAAATCTCATCCGAAAATAGAATATTTCTGCCTTCGCGATACCTTTGTAGGTGTCTTGATTTAACCAGCCTATTCTTTTTTGAATTATCAGCTAAGAAATGACCAGTGCGCCTCTTAAAGGCTGCAAGTCCTAAGTTATCTTTTAAAATACGCGACATGGTTCTAGGTGCTTTTTACATTTATCAAAATAAAATCTTTTGCTTTCGGACAGGATTTCTTCGAATTCTTTCCCTTAGTGCTTTGATCACCTATTTCGTACAAACACTACGCAGACGGCCAGATCTTTTTCTTTCACAAACAGAGGCTTTGCTAGCTAAGAACCTCCGCAAGGAAACTGACTTTCAAGTGGAAAAACCCGCATCGGTCCATCCGTTTGAGAGCTACGATGCCACAGATAGACAAACACAGACATCGACGACAAACTTTTAACATCCCGCTTTTTGCGTCGAAGGTTAACAAAAAGAAAACAAATTACGAAAATTCTGGTGCTATTTTAATTTATTATAAGTCTATAAGACCGGCTTTTAATCATCTTCAGTGCAAAAACGAAATTCGTGTAAGGAAGTGGAGCAATAAAAAATACTCTGCCAATTAACCAGCCCTCACGAGTCGACACTCGGATAAAACATGTATGAAATATAGTACATACGCCATAAGTGTGCGACCCTTTTTCGTAAAAAGAAATCTGAATTAAATCTGTTCTAAACCATGCATTTTATGCTGATATAGAGAATCCTGGCTAGACCTGATGTAATGACATGAGCTTTTTATTTTAGTGATAGTCATCAATCTTTAGTCCATTGCTAGATATAGCTCTTAGGGCGTTAGGTATCATTATGTATAAATGATATATAATGATATTTTCTGATAAATTTCATTTGTATTTCATCATAAAAAACACTGATTTGTTATTTTACCTATGAATGTAAAAACAGTTTTGAAAGTCAATTGAAACAGATTATTACAAATTCTTGTAAACGCCTTGAAACATGACACAAGAATTTGCTAAAGCCTTTCGAGCCACCGGAAATATATCGTGTATCGTAAACAAATGTTGTTAAATCGCACACTCGACAAGCACACGTGTAATACGATGAAGCTCGACTCTTGCACATAAATGCATATACATATATACACACGCAGTGGCATTGTCCAAATACCCGCTCTGGTTATTGACCCGTGGGCCTAAAAACTGGTACCTGTCGCATTTCTGAAACTTAAGACGTGATCTCACTGAGCGATTTTCATCTGCTTCGTTGTGTTTTTTTTAATGAGGCCCTCTTGAAGGTTTTCTTGGTTAATTAAAAACATTGTACATAGTATACGAATTCTGTTAACGCATATAAATGTAATGAAATGATTAACACTTTTGGTTAGCAGGCTAACAGTTTTAGTTTATAGAGAAATAACTTACTTTTCTCCTTTTTTCGAAAACCAGGATGACAAACAATACCCAATGTGTTTTTCCAATAGGGCGTAGTATTTCCCATGATATTTACTGTAATTGGTACTTAAACTCAAATTGTTTTACGGCCGTATATTTAAAACAATAATAAATAATTGCATTACTTCGGGCTAGCCATATATTCATTCTAAGGTCAGAATTAAGTCGTTCTTAAGATATTTTGTTCCAGCTGCAGATATTTTCCTGTGTGCGCCTAACCTTAAAAACCCACGTCTCTCGTGTGAATAACCCACGCTTTTTTTTTTTAAATGTGTATATCCATACTGGGTTAATTGTGAGTTAAAGCTGATTTCCACTGAAACGTAATTCATCAAATAAGATGTACCTTCGAATTTAAGTTTTGGTTCCACTACTTGCTGTTTTAGTGCTAAACCGTCTTCGAATTCTTATCCTTACCTAGTATAAAATGAAGTTGCTTTCGCTGTCTATTAGTTTAAATCTTTTAAACTACTCAACGGATTTTAATGCAGTTTTCAGTAATAGATAGAGGTTTATATAAGAAAGACATGCCTAGATGCAATCCTACTAATATTTTTTTTATAACATGTCTAATAAATGCTCGAGTTTATTTACATGTATGTTTACTTTTTTAATGTAAACATGACACAAAATTTTCTATGGAAAAAACCTTACTAACATATATATGCGTGTATTTTCAAAAAAATCGTTTTTAAGAAATTCATTTACAAAATTCCGAGCAATAGATTACCTTATCAATAAATAAATTAATAAATAAATATGTTCAGACATTTTAACACACAACGCCACCTAGTCCCAAACTGAGCAGAGCTTGTACTACGGGTACTAGACAACTGATATTAATACTTATATACTTTTTTTTGTAAATACATACATAATATACATAAAAAACATCCAAACTCCGAAAAAAATATTTGCAGATCATAAAAAGATTTGGACCAACTCGGGAATCGAACGCGAGACCTCTGCATTCTCTCACTCCTCACACTCTCTGCACAGCAGTCGCATTTGCTACCACTGCGCCACAGAGGCAATGAAAGTCTACACAGTCTTAGATGAAAGTGCATCGCCCAAGGCCTAAATATCATAAATATTTGACTCATGCGCAGTATTTAATGTTGTAAAGATATAATATTATGATTAATATTCCGAATAATAGACATCAGTTCCGGGTCCTGTTTTGAAACCGCCGTCGCATAATGTTGAATATTGCGCAGTAACTAATTTTTTTTATTAATTTTATTGGAATCGCAAGAAAAGACTACAAGCATTCAAATTCTTTGTTAATGGATTCAAGTGTCCCTAGACTGCGATAGATAAATTATTTTTATACTGTGGATTAATGAATGTTGATGATCATTTCATAGAACATTACAGATTAGAACATAAAATACCTACGAATATAAACAAACAATGTTTTATTTTCTGACACAAACGAACAGACTGGTCACGCCTGCAACCCCTGCAACCGCCGCGCCTTCAAGATTGTATCGATCTTCTAAATCTTAGCCACTGACTTTTATTATAAACTAGCTGAGCCCCGTGGTGTTATCCGTGGTACAAAAAAAAACCTATGTGAAAAGTATCCTACGTCCGTCTCCACTAGTTCTCAACCAAATCATTTTAGCCGTTTTTGAGTTATAAATAGTATAACTGATACGACTTTCTTTTATATATTTAGATATACATAGTGAATTCGAAGAAATACTTTGCATTGGTTTCTATAGAATTGTACTCAAACTCACATTTTTAGCGTTCAGTTTAGTATTATTGAAGGAATAAAAACCAGACCACGAAGTAAAGGTGGATAGTTCCAAAGTTTACTTGCAAGCGAAACATTATACCTGCACATTTACGAATCAAATTGATTCATAAAGAAACGTGTTGGCTACGAGCTTAGCAAATAAACGTTTATATAATATTTTCCTTCTAACGGTCACGTTGAAGGAAAACCACTGAGAGATTATATTTAAAACTAAGTACATAGACGAACTTTGTTCAAACGGATCCAAGTTACATACAGCCTTGAAGTTAATTTTATATTTTCTTTTGTTCTTTATTGTTTTCTCTTTACATTTAGTAAAGAAATTTATGTAACATTCATTCTGCTCTTAAGTTACTTTCTTTTAACTTCTGTCATTGTTGCATTAATTGTATTCGCAGTGAGTATGGTGACCACTATTCTCGGATTCTGCTTATGTCTTCCATCAGGTAGAGTAGAGTCACTCTGGCAGGCTCATATAACTATCAAATAAAAAATTATATATATTTATGTCTATATCAGAACTGCACTGCAGTCTTAATAAGGGAAAAAGAGCATAAAATTATTCTTCCTTGGGAAAAATGACATATGTATGTACTCCGTAAATTAGTTACGATTTTGCCACCGTAAATATTGTGCTACTAATTATGTACTATTTACTTTTGCGCATCGAGTACCTAGCATGAACTGAATTAAGATTCTTCAAATTACTTATTTAATTAAAGAAATATTGTAGAATATCGTTTGAGATTACACAACTTCCTCCTAAGTTTGGGTGAAGAGCCCTCAAAAGGCGGCAACGCAATTGTCTCTTTGAGATCGACGGCCACTAAAATTATCACAGGTATTTTCATTGTCAAGTCAAATTAAATTCTATTGTAAAATTATATTTCTCAGAAAATTATGTATAGACGGAGCCTTCGCTAAGCTATGCCGAATTTTTTGGTAAGAAAAAGTTTAAGAAACTATAACCCGACTACCTAAAAACTTTTGATACAATTTCTTTACTTTTAATACGAATCTATTAACATCTCATTAATTAATATCAGTTCTATAGGTTAAGCGTTATGTGGACCGTATACATAGACTGCCAAAACCATTACTCTTCCTTTTGGCTTCGGATAACAAAAACGATAATGCATTTTCATTCGTTTATATAAGCATGCGGATAGACACAAAATAATCAAGTCTTTCTCTGTAATTAGCAAAGTAATTAAAAACTATATTAATTACTTTTATATAATCTAAACAAAACAAAGATGTGAGGCGAGTGAGTGAGCTAATTTGATTCATGCTAGTGGCCAGTGCTGATAGACAAGGTATTTTTGTGCCTCTCTAGGTCTGTGAGAGCAACGTTCGTGTCTTCCTCGCCGTCACGTCGTTAGCGACGCGCGAATTAGGAATTGTTCCCTAACTGGACACCTACCGAAACTCTGGACTTGGGTTAAGGTAGTTTTTACGTTTCAGCAATAATATCTTACAAAGACAAAATATGAAATAATTATTATCATTTTTGCAGCAGTCGTTTCTATATCCAGAATATTATCTCAAGGTAAAGTAAAAATAAAAATTGAAGAGTAAATAATTATAGTTCTGTTTAATTCACCGGTAGATCGTTAAAGTAGATTCTAATAGACAGAGAGCTCGTAAATACGTCTAAGTAAAAGTAAAGATTGTTCCTAATTGCCGAAACATGATGTGATTTAATTCAATACCTTACAATTTATTAAAATTCATCATGTTAAAGGTGAAGTTTAAGGTAGTATTGTTTTTAATTACGTCTAACAAACAGCAGACAAGGTCACAATAAGTGTCGTGCAGATAATATTGAAGATAATGTGCACGTTAGAGTAAAAATAATAAAATATAACTGCATTATACGTGTGAGAATGTGAAAAACTTAACGTAGATTTATATAATACATATGTGTGGTGTAATTTTGTTCTTTCAGATAAAGTTTATTTTGCTGTTATTCGGCGAAGAAACAATTCTCGCATAATAAGTTTAACTCGACGTAAATTCATATGTTAGATTATCAGACTAATGTTATGCTTTTCACAATTTTTTTGCGTTAATTACAGAATAAATTGTAGCCTGTAGTATGTTCAGTTGGTTCTATAAATAACCTTCTAGAGACCCTGTCTAAATAGCCAGCATCGCGCTTTGGACTTTGAGTTGCAGGAGTCCCTAAGCTGCGGTGATTGCTTAAAATCGATTGATCCATCTGCTTGCTTGTCATGTTTGTCATCATCTTTGGTGCTCCTACTCAATCGAAAACTATACATTCTTTAACTATAGGTTCGTAACTTCTGAAAGATTTCTAAAACAGTAATGTAATTTGTGTAATAATACATTAAAAGTATATCGGCCGGATGCCCGAATGTTCCCAAGTCTGTAATATTCGTGGCACCATCGCCAACTAAAGCAGTCGCCACCCACGAACCAGGGTGAAAGAACTCTTCGGCGATATTACACAAATTCGTAACTGATCTCATCTCCTCTGGAGTTCTGCTATTTCTGGAAATATAAGGAGTTAAGAAACTATTTATTACTTAATACATTGTTTGCCAAAAATATTTTCTGTTCTTTCACTAAAAGAACTACAGTCAGCGTATGAATTCATGATGTTATTTCTTTTGTATTTATTTTTAGATATTAGTACTATACAATGTGCATGGTATAGTTATGGTTTTAATAAAAGTGCTGTTGATTTGTAGCGGCATTAGGTTAACGTATGTATGTAATGTAAGGCGCTCATAGCCCAGTTGCACTCGGTGATTAGAAACAATTATCGAGGGTAAGCAACGATGGCGCGGTCAGTACCTGGATGGGTAACCGCTGGTGGCATGTTACCATGAGCGTCTCCGTGATTCGGAGGTCACGTTAAGCAGTCGGTCCCGGTTGTTATCATATGATAACAGTCGTGAAGCTTAGTTGGAGGCCTTCGGGCGGCTTAAAAACATCCAACGGCAAGATTTACGTAGCCACAACCTATTCTTGCAAGTCCCCAAACCGCACTTGGCCAGCGTAGGGACGTATGGCCTTAACTCTCTCCTGAGAGGAGACCCGAGCCCAGCAGCGGGACATTATGGGTTGTTGTTTGTTTGTTTGTTTAGGTTAATGTTATAAGCTCCATACACTTTTGAGGAACAGATTAGCTTTTTGAACTGAATTAAGTGCTTAAATTAACAGATATGAAACATTGTTTCATTAAAAGAGAGTGAATGTTCACCGAGACCTAAAATTAGTGATTCCAAGGACTAGTTTCACCACTTGATAAAGCCTCTGACAGACTACTGTCAACTTATTCGTCACATAACTACAGACTTCGGTTTCACTAGTCTTGGGTAGCGACCTGTTGTAAATATCTAAAACCTAGTCGGGAACTGTTGATACTGGCCCTTACTAATATTTCTGTATTGAGATCCATTGTCATGACTACTGATAAAATTTTATCACGATAATACGGTATTTTATTACAGCTGTAAAATGCAACCCTCACAAGCTGGCGTAGGTCCTAATATATCTAATAAAACTTTCTGAAATACATCCTAAAGTTATTTAAAGAAACTGGTACACTACCTTTTTAAATATGATATTGAAACCAACCTTTATGTCTCGTAAAATTCAAACAATTATGTCGAGTAATAAAAATAATTTTAATCTCTTTATTCTACTTTCTCCTTGTTCAACAGATACTGGAACATGATACACCGCTAATCGTTCACCTCCTGTATGTAACTGTGTTTTGATTTGTTAAAGCAAATAAAACTTATAGTCTATCATATAAAATTTATCACTCAACTCATCATTTAAAGTAATTAATGCAAAACAATCACCGAAGAGAGCTTTCGATCGCGCCCAACGGTATTTTCAATTCACACCAATCATGACAGATGTAAAACGGCGAAACCTGAATCCAGACATTGCGATATACTTTCATCCTACTCTCGCACCAAAAAGACTGACGGAGAGAGGTGTATGTTCATAAGTCGCTAGTTTTTGCTCAAAACTTGAGTGCGTGAAGGCGCTGGAATGCAATGTTGAATATAAGAAGTAAAGTAGGTTGGATCGAGGCGATGGTATCAAGTCCGTGCGGCCGGCGAATTATTTGATCCGGCTACGTTGCCATAGCAACGGATACTTGTTTCAACGCCAATCGATTTTTCGGCCATTAAATAAGCAAGTGGTTTACTTTTTATGAAACGTATTACGTGATGTGAATTCCATGCAACGCTTTTAATTTATTTTACTATTTAATGGTCGCTTCTTTCTAAATTGAAAACTGTTATTATACGAGCTATTTAACAAGGATGTTTCCATAATTTTGTTTTTCTATTTATTAATTTATCTTTATTGCATAGATATTATAACAGAAAACACAAAATGAGTTACAAATTGTATAAATATAACAATCGGCGCTCACGGCGATTTCTTCCAAACAATTTAGAACTAATATTAGGTATTTGAAACTTTTGTGGTACTTTACCTACAAGTGACAATTTTATATATACTTACGAGGAAAATTAAGTAAATTAATCTGAAGCTAGTCAATTTCATGCTTAATTACAAAAAGGCCATATATAAAAAAAGCACTCTGTTTAGTTTAACCTTTACTAAGAATAATCGTAGCAGCAGTACACGTTTAAGTGTCAGATGTAATCACATGCGCAGACGACTGCGAATAGTATTGAATAGTAACTGTAGTTGGTAACTGATGAAGCGTTGTGGCCGAAGAGCCGCGTGGCGAGCAAAATAAAGCGCTCAGCCAATGTAACTACAGACAGACAAAAAAATATATATTCATTACGTTGCCTGTGAGCCTCTGAGACAAGGCGGCTGGAGAGTCTGCAAAAAGAATAACATGTCTCATACTTTTTAATGTAGCAGTTTTTGTGAAAGTGAAAACTTCTTTAGGCGCGTTGATCACTTTTTTGGTTAACAAAAATCGTGGAACCGCGTCATCGTCACCGAACGCGTTCCATGAGCTTTTTTTTAGTTCTATTTATCGCGAATTTTATTTAAAGAGCAAAGAGGTTAATTTCATGTGAGCTTAACAACTTTTTGTTTTGAGTTTCCACTGTCAGTAGCCCTCATTACTGCTTTGTGGTTTTTTGTCGCTTTCCACCAAGTTCTCACTTACTCGTTCATAAATGACGAGTAGTCCTTATCCCTCAACGCTTGTTACTCTTTTGTCTTGAGTTGCGGGTATTAATGGGCCAGGGTAGTCACCTTCTATCGGGTGATCAATTAGCTCGTTTATTATTCTATGTCATAAAAAGATAAAATGTGCGTACGTTTTGAGTCGGCAAAAGTGATTTATTAAAAGACTTTTTAGTTTTCGAGCTTGTCAAAATATACTCTTTTTTCTTTCTCCTATTTTTTTTCCATCTTTACACATACAGTACATTTTTCATACGTTTAATTATAAAAATATAACTCTCTAAGTTTTCTTTTGAATCATGTCTTAAGTCATATTTATAATCCTTTGGCTTAAAATGCTTTAGTGAGATCATTAAAGTATCCAGACACCTGGTGAATGTGTCTTATGTTGTTTTAGTATAATTCCTATAAATAGACCAAAGGCGCTGTTAGGAAGATATTCCATAATACGTTTCTATTACCACTCGGGACAAATGAAGGGGCGGTCTATTTTAGTGAATTACCGAAATATAGTTGGAGGAAAATGTAAAGAAAATATAATTTCATAGTGGTCTTTACTTTTACAACTATCGGTGACTAGATTCTTTGTGTGATCCAGTTTCCCAAGAAGTACATTAAGTTTTGTTTTGGATTGAAAAGTCATTTATTAATTACACTTAACAATCAAAAACTCACATTACATCTATGTGAGTTTTGTAAAGAGTCAGGATTATTTTGCGAAAAAAAATTGAATGTTTTCAAGACGATAGCGGTAATATTTCATCTAATCATATCGAAAAGCATGTGAGGAAAACAGGCAATTTTTGTTTAATTTTGGTTTAGAAATTGTAAATAATAAATTATATAAATGAATAAGTATATAATACATAAAGATAACAGCTAGAAAAATATTGTTTGTTTTGCTGCTAGTACCAGCGGGCAGTGGTCAGCGGAGCAAAGCGCATAGTCAGCCGGTCCTCTACAGGAAGTTCATTTTTACCTAATTATTTCTTTTCAACCGACGAAAAAACTGTGTAGGTTCTCGAGTCAACCTGTGTTTTTTCATACTATAATGAATGACCACACCTGACTTTTATGACTTTTTCGTAGGTAAACCGACTTCTATTATTAGGTACTTTTGACATTTCTTAGTACATATTTTCAATTAGGGCATTAATCGTGTTTCAAAACGAAAACAAAATCGTCCTTAATTTATTTTCGATTTAAAAAGTAGTGTAAAATTCGTTAGGGTTACAAGATATATTTTTTCCTAGAGGACTTTATTGTTTTAATTGTATCTTACCTTAACTTCTAGGAAATACACTACGAGACATTTCTTTTCTTACAACGCATTATTTAAATAAGGTTCAATCTTGACCATTACCAGCGCTAGCAGACGAAATTGCTTTGTCGGTTAGTACGTCTGTTGATATTGATAACCGCCAAGAAGCTTTGGGGCTTTCAGAATAACTGCTCCTATTAATATCGAGTCCTTGATCATTTCTAAAAGATAACTAACTTCGATTGTTACTAAGTAAATCTTGGGTAAAATATATGTAAATAAGCTAAAAAGTAGACGTCACACACATCATCATTCTAGAACTGTGCAAGGAGATACAAGGAACTCAGTAACAAGATCGCGTTGATACCTTTTCCGCAACTTTTTACACGTACCTATGCTTAAACTAGCTCAGTCAACCGAGTATGTGAGTTCGAGTCGATAGAAACTTTTTTCTTTGACCACCAAGTACCGTACACACGTCACACATCATCACGGTGAATACTATATCAAAGTTACTGGTCTGTGTCATGATAACATCGATTCCTGTCAAACATGTAGTTCGAAGTATAATTGGTTGGTACCGGGGACCATAGTTTTTATGATCACATTCATGTGTGATGTGTACAACATTTTTTTTACAAGCCGAGTATGAGTAGAAGTATGCTGCTTACCAGTACGCTATTTTTGTGTTCTTTTCTTCTTATAAGCTGATTATAACTATCGGCAATCTATTCTGAATCTGTAGAAAGGGTAGTGAAGAAACTAACACGGGTCACGTAACGTTTATCAATGATGACATTCTCCTACCAAGGAAGATCATCGCTTTGAGTTGGAGGGACATGACACCGGTACCACAACACCGGTTTTTGAAGTGAAAGAACGATCTTTGTTGAGGATTAAAGGTCGTTTGTTGTTTTTTTTTCATTAATTAGTTTTGCAGTATTTAGATGAAACAGTACAGATATTAAACTTGTACTTCATAGGTTTCTTAATCTGTATTCACACAGCCACACTCGTAACAAACGAAATGGTCTGTAGATATAGAATCTATAATTACCATAGGTTTAGCACACGAAGTCAACCGAACGAGACGGCAAAAGGAGTATAATTAAAATTCTGTTCACCAACAAAACGCGATGTTACATAGTAACATGTTAAACCGATGGTGTGCTACTGAAGTACATGCAGCGAAGTTACAGGAATTCGGTACTCCTCAAACCATGAATTAGAAGTACCCATTATGCTAAATAACTTTATTGCTTTTTGGGAAGTCAATTATAGCTTCAAGTTTGAAGAATCAAACTTTAATCCTTTAGATTGCGATTTTTAAGAATACTTTTCTATTAGCTTTTGTAACAATTTTAAAGTTAATGTAAATTATATATTCTAGCTTGAATTTCGAATAGTGTTAAGCATAATCTTTTATATCTTGTATCCTTTTTTACACGTCATGAAGTTGCTTACCCACTTTAATGGAAAATTAAGCTGTAAAAAGAGACAAGTTAATTTGAATTTTATTATACGTACTTAAGCGCCAGCCAGTATTATGCGTACGCTTTATTTGATTATAAATGTATATTTCTGCGTATAAATACAATAAAATCTTATTTTTTTTCTTTACAGCGTCACTAAAGTGTTTTAAAGAAAGTTTCTAGAAAAGCGCACAGTTGTGGACTGCCAGCCATCCAAATCATGGGGATGGAGCTGTTGTCGGGAAGGACATGGTGGAAATAGGCAGGGATCAGCTCGAATAATTCTTCAGAGCACTCCCCATAATAAATAGAAAATGCATAGCGCAGTCACATCTCTACGCAGAGCCAGAGAATCCAGCCGATCCAAAACATCGTGGCAATCGACGATTCAGATGGTCTAGAGACGATTCAGACGGTAATAGGGTGCTCCTTTCCAAATATGAGAACAGTACTCCATTTGAGGCTGAACTTGCGCCTTATAAAGTAGAAGGCTTTGGCCGGAGTGAAGTACCGTCTTGATCTATTGAGCAGGCCACGATTCCTCGAGGCCAATTTATCTTTGCCCTCCATCCAAATGGCCACGGAACTGGACTTCACTTGATATGTTAACACCAAGAATTGCAATAACAAATACTGGCATAGGCAGATAAGGGAGTGTCTTCAAAACGAGGAAATACGACCAAGGGCAGTTTTTTAGCGGTAAACTCGCAAATTTGTGTCTTTGTGCGGTTAAATTGGACTAAATTAGGTTTACCCCAATCTGAGATCTTTCAAAAGTGGTTTCAATTTCCGACACAATTTTGTTTCGGCTCTTACTGGCTGTTTCCGAAGAAATATTGGCGCGGCAGGTATAGAGAGCATCGCCCGTGCTGTCATCCGCGTAACAATGAATGCCGCTAATTTGCAACATGTCATTGATATGGAGGAGGAACAAAGTAGGGGATAGCACTCAGCCTTGCGGGACACCAGCGTTCAAAGACATGGAGTCAGAGCACTCATTGTCGACCATGACCTTATGGTACTTAGCCTTATTACCGTAAGTATATTGTGTCTGTTGATGTTTTGCCTAAGAACAAATATGTAAACTCCACAGTATTTCAAATGAACGTTAAATACGAACTAAAAACTGGGTTTTTACAATCAATATTCTTTTAAGTAATGCTAGAAATATAAGCTAACATGAATGGAATTGAACTTTTGTTCTATGCGGTCCGTTTTGATATTTTAAAAAGAAACCATACCATTGTAATATGGTAAGTCGATGGTGCGCTAATAAATTTCACGCATCATAGACATCGAGGTATGAGACATATTTCCGGCCTTAAATCATAAAATATGCACTGCTTTTTTTACTTATCATTACTTTTGATTAATGAAAAGCCAGTAACAATTCCAATTTATGCACCGGTTGTTATTAAAAAAAATATACTTACCGGTAATCAAGTGTAACTCGTTATGTGATTTTTTTCAGATCCAGTTTAGAAAACAGGTCTAGACTATCAATGAAATTTACTTAAAGTTCATATTTATTATATGTGTGTCTATTTTTAGGAAGATGTTGATCAACATGTTACTACTGACCAATTACGTTTCAAGAAATAATCATTTCGTACAACAGCTTTGAACTGGATTGGTCAGAGCGCGTGGCTTGATAAATACGTCATTATTCTCTTAACGCGAATAGACTAGATAATAAATATTCCTTATACTCTAGTACATCTGTGATCCTAATTGAAAAGATGAGCGTAAAAAACATAATAGTGATGGTCACCAAACTCATTGCGGTTGCAAACAATGTAACATAGCAGCGTGACGACCCATACTACGGGGGTCTATTGATATGCTTCTACTGGATCTAACTAATTGGACCTCCGGTCTCGCACTCACCAACGAAACAAAACAGTACGTTACTGTCATTTTAAATTTTTGTTGGTCTCCTGTGAGAGGGTAGTACTGCCCCAGTCAACTTGATCCGTTACATAATATTAATATCTTCAAAAAGACCACACGCCCGGACGTTTTATTGCAAACACTTTTTTTTAAACCAATATATTGTTCAAAGCTTATTTAACCTTTACCACGACTTACAAACTATGAAATTAATATGCTAACACATGGTAATATGTGTATTGACTGTTTTGCATTAGGATTAACGTCGAACCGGAAATTGTGTGTTCTTGTAACACGCTATATCCATGATGGCGCGCAGCATTTTTGTGTAGTCATAAGCTCACGTTAGCATATTTAAAATTAATGAGAAGAATGTGGTAACAAGATGAACCATGCAAATTTACGCTCAATATATTGACATACCCGAAGTCGTGCGATGTATATATGTATCATAGGTAGTGTTTTGTTTTTAAACGAAACTAAGATTTCAAGATATAATTGTTACGTGAATGAAATCGGCAACTTACAAATAACGACCACACCTTCACCTCCCCTTCTTTTATCACGCCAAAATTCTTTAACAACTTGATTGATCTTTTCATCAAGCTTTAATATTGAACAATGTTTAATTGTTGACATGTCTACCTGCTCTTGAAATATAATAAAATGTTTGAGTGTGAACGCGTGTGTATTGTATGTGGGACTGCCACTAATTGTCAATTTGAACAGTTAATTGTTATCACTTAGCCATTGTTAGTAATAATTTTTATTTTTGGAATATCCGTGTCATGATCTCCCATATTTGAGGAAGTACAAGAAATAAAGATTCTATTTTCTGGTATAAAACTAGCATGTTACGTGTATACTTTGTCGGAGGTCCAAAATAAATGAATTAATAAAAAATCAAAGCTACTCCTTAAAATCCTCCGCAAAATTCCAAACGCCCTGAAGAAACAACTCCAATATCAAAATTAATTAATTATTATGCAAATATATCGTATGGAGCTTTCACTTCTATTAGTGCCTATATATCATACGTTGACGAAATGAGCAAGAAAGCCGAATGGCAAGAATGGATTGCGAGTCTTATTGACTAAAGTTTAGGGTTAAGATTTCTTTAACGTTGGCGTTTATCTTAGAAAGGCAAACCTGATAGAGATAGTAGTAATATTGTGAAGAATCTAGGGGTCCGTTAGGTTTTGAATGAACCGGTTTCAGTGATCGGAATCTGTTAACGACTGAAGGCGGATGCGTTTGTCGTGACCGAAGAAATAATTCTAATTGTGTGGTCATTGTTTCTGTATTAGACTACATTTGTAAATTAATAGACAGGGTTATCGTCACGAGAGAAAACTCTCAAATATTTTGACACTTTTAAACGAATTAAATAAGTTTACTGTATCGAAATCTAGATTCAACGATGTGCGAGTTTTCAATTGTAACTGCGATTTTTTCAAACCTAATGATAAACATGAATAAAGTATACGAACATCAGCGGAAGAGCAATGCCTCTGCTGAAATGGACTGGCTTGACCTGGATGATGTCACGGCTTCACATTAAATCGATGTTAAGCGATAATTTCGTTGCTTTTTATCGAAAGAATCTGGTACAGTAATCTATAACCCTAATCCCAGGAGAATAGGTATGTTGCGTTTTATGTATATATATATATATGTATATATATACCATTTATTTATTTCTGTTTTTCATGTCATTATAGCACATGACAACTTATTATATTTGTGACGTCAGAAGTCACGACAACGTTAGTGATGATGAGAGAAAATGTCAAAGTTGATTCTCGCAGAATCTAGCAGAAACCTGTAATGATTTCTTTTTTTATACTCAATTTTGCTAACATTTCTTTTATTTACTTTAATCTTAATGATTTTACTGTTACGTACTACGAAAAAACATTTTATAACGACAGTCACAATATCTGTTACATTATTATTATTGACATTGAAAATTTAGATATATAATAGTTGAAGTTAATCCAAAACTGCTTAGCCATACATCTGATCTTTTTATCATATTAAATGGTTTCTGATTAAATGACTTTTGATTTCGATTACTAGGACTAGTGATAGCCGATTCTCTATTTGCTGCGAAGTTTTTACGTTAGACTTATATATCACTTGGGATTTGGTAAAAAAATTGATAGTCTTTTAGTTTTTTATATCATTTACTTATCTTCCCTAAAATTGCCTGTATAAAATTGGTTTTCGATGAAAAGGCTGCCATGTAAGCATGCTAGTTATTTCATTGTTTCTCTTGTAAAATAGAAAAAGGCGATCTATAATCATGTTTAGGTATTCTATTATTTTCTATGTTTACAAAGTGCGTTTTTAAATATGTTTATATGGGTTACGTATAATATTTCCCCTTATGAAAGAGGCAGAATTATTTAGTGTAAGATTAGATATTTGAAATGTAAACATATTACGCTTAACTTATGTGAGCCACCAGTTTTTGTATTCTTAGAAACAATGTACCTATTTTATATTTATGGATTTTTTATCCTTAAGCGTGCGTTTCTTTCTAAAATATTTTTTTCGTTTCTTACAGGGAACCGTGATTGATACTGAGAAGCTTGAGATTTTACGTGCACAGGACTTTAATTTTTCTTTTACGCATAAAAATAGATGTAAAATAAAAGCATATATATCTTTAAATCCTAGCACTAAGGTTTATTAAATGTGCAGGAAGTAAAAATAAATAAATTATTTTATTGAAATTTCCATTTTAAAAAAATGTCCAAAACTCAAATAGATGATTGTATGTTGTAATACCTAATCTTTATATGGAAACCTTTCAAAACTTAAATATGTTGGTAAATCTATTCTTGTCACATACTCATCTTAAAATAAACACACGTTAACCAGGTATTATTGTTAAAGATGCTTGATTCAGTTGCCCAACAAATAATCAATTATTACACAACGAAATTGTAACCAGATCCATATTTAACAGTATCTCAAAAACAAACTAACAGTTAATTAACTCGCGGAGTTCCCAAAGGCATATTAGCAAATTATAGTTCACAACTGGGGCTCGAACCTGCATATCTCTTCGCATTAACGATGTCGGATCACTCAAAGAGTTTTTTCGTTCCAATATTTTTATTCCAAAAAAAATTCGGACAGCTTTTTCGTTGGACGATTTAATATGGGACTAATGGAGAGTACCTGGTACCTGCGAGACTTGTAGGGGGCATTTCACACTGGCGCGGCTGGACATGTTGCTGATGTATTACTTTGATTACAATATTATGACAGCTCAGGTTTTGGAGGCTGTCTCATACTACATTATAGCAAAGTGCAATAAATTCATATAAGGCAAAGTAAATAAATTTGCTAAGCAAAACTTTGTTTAGCAAATTTATTTACTTTTTCAACATGTTTTATAAGCTTATACAGTGATCTTTATAACTTACTAGATAGTATCCGATTTGAATTCATGTTTTAAAAAACAAAAATGAAAATGATTAAGTAAGGTTAATAGATTAAATAATTAAACCTATCATTTACTGAATCTATTAAACTTACTTAAAAACATTGAAAAAAATGTATCGAAAATAATCGACGTTACCAAAACCAGGTGCTTCAAATGTTAAACTAAATAAGTTATTATGCTACCTCCCAAATAAAACCCCACTACAACCGCAAACAAGCAATCAATGAAACCAAATAAAACAAGAGCAAACTGAATTGCCAAATAATTTAATACAGTTTACGTGTAAAGTGCATAACTGTAGTGTAATAAAATATAATCGTAATATACTGCATGTGAACATTGCACTGTAAGCCTTTATTACTGCGCAAAGGCAAGTAAAAAGTTGCACTCGGCCCACAGCGGGCTCATTAAGCTAATATAAACGAAACGCTGGCGAATGCCGCCCAGATTCGTGGAAACTCAGATTCGTGGGACACAGCCTGCATATTCCCAGTAGGTACACTTGTAAAACTTTTCTTTTTGAACACACTTTTAAAAAGTTGTTATCTATATAAATAGGGGTCGACTTATGACTGGCTCTCGGATTAACTTCGGTATTACCATAATGAATTTCTACGTTGACATGCAAATAATACTGAGTTAAGTACTGGTAAGTTAATGTTCGGCTAATACTGTCAATAGCAAATGATTGCTATTTTTAATTGTATAGCATACTTAAAAACTATCTTCAATTTTGCCATTGAGCCTTTGGCAAAATTATGGAACTTTTAGACTGTATTGATCACACTGTGTCAATAAAGCGCTATGGTTGGTACTCCAGATTTATAACCCGACAAAATGAAATCAACTTATAACGTGTGTTGCGACTGTGTCTCTTTTGACCAACACGTTTCGCCGGTGTACAAATTGACAAGTTTATTCCGTTAAATCGCGGTGGACACCAAAAACACAACTCACTGATATACGATGGTGCATTTTGATTTATTCGGGCTATAAATACGGATGCATTTTTAGGGTTCCACAAGTTTATTATATAAAAGTAATTTTCATAATTATTTAAGATTTTTAGATTACATTTGTTTCAAATTTACTTCATTTGATGTAAGAGCCCGGAGAAAATAGATAATGGATAATATATTTTAATCGTAGCCATCAAATTACTTTTTGTCTTTTTAATATCTAAAATAAGGGATTCATTATCTTATTATCAACGTACGTGCTCTACGATCGCATTCCCCATAGTGGTATTTGCGTTTATATCTTGAGCAACTTAATTCGTCAATAAACTTTACATACAAAACAATTATCCAACTCTTAATCTGATTAATACGTTTCACAAAAAATAAACAAACAAAAACCCAATTTAACTTTGAAAACATTCATTAAGACATCAGCTCTAATCTCTTTTAGTGCGAACTTATGGTGTTTGTTTTTAGTTCACGGGACTCACGAACCCGACTCTCTCTTGACGGTTTCTTAACGATTTCCATCATTGGACAAGGCAGTGATCCAATTAATAATAATAATGGTCCGAGCAAAAACAACGTTACGATGTGCGATTTCGGAGTCGAAATCAGCCCAAATACCTCAGCCTGAGGCTGTCTGGGGTCAATGGACCAGCGAACTGGTTCAGAATTATTTGACCAAAAAAGCCCTTGATCGTGGGATGGCGAGGGTTAGACTTTACTGTGAGATCTTTGCAAGTTCTTTAACATTTTTGCACCGTATTCGATATTGTATATCTGACCAACAAGTTCTTGATACTTTTAAAAACCTTCCTGCATATTAATAGGACGATCAAACAGTATTATGAAATCTTTGATTGTTCTAGAGAAATAATCTGTAAGTTTTTTAATGTACAAAAGGGTTTAGAGAGGAATGTACACTTAAATACGTGCTTACGATGAAAAATACCTAAAATATAACTAATATTTATTTCACTGTTCTACTGTTACGTCATCATCAGCCTATTGCAGTGCATTGCTAGACATAGACCTCTCTAATTGCACCCCTGTTGATTCGATCCTCGGTTTCTCTCATCCAGCTCCTGCTCCTCTTGCGTAAATCATCACTTTACCTGGCCTGTAGACCTCCTACACTCCTACACTACGTTTGCCTAGAAGCGGGCTCGAATCGAACGTGGACTATGACGTATCCAAAACAATAGTAACTACAGTATGATATAAGAATCAAGTAACGATAAAAAAAACAGGGTTCTGGTAACTGTTGAATTCGTTTACCAGACGTTCCTCCTTATTGCAAACCATGAATACCACCCAAGGCGTTCGAGAAATAATCAGCTACCATCAGCCGAGAGTAAACTGTTTACATAATTATTACTTCAACGTTAAAATGTCATAAAATAACACGCAGTTTGAGGTTTTTATTATCTCTTGGTACCAGTGACCTGTAATATCTTCCATTTAAATGGGAATAATTATCGATAAAGTTTTGGTTTTATATTATTATACCTATTTAGGGATTAACAGGGCAACTGCTCGGTTTTTAAAGGAATGCAATTAGAAATATAATCGTAAGTTCTTGCATTTGTACATACACTTATTCAAATTATTTCAAATTCTTTATTCAAATACTTGCACAAAATGTTACAGTAATTGCTGGTGGCACCCAAACTAAGTTTCGCTTGTATCTTGGGCTGCCGAAAAAAAACTTATACAAATATACACTTATAAAGTCAATTCTCGTAAGCTAATTTCGTTAAAATCTCCTCTTGCTCTCACAAAATGAGATTAGTTACGATTATTATTTTGTGATAATTAAAGTTGTTCTTCTTTAAAATAATTTTGTGCGTGTATTTATGTTCTTCTTAATGAAATTCTTCAAGCAAGTACAACTTTACTATGACAACAAAAGTTGTAGTTATGTAAGAAAAGGAGTGTTTTTCATTATTATATGTTTGTGTATGTATATTGATGTTCTTCTTAATAAAATTCTTCATTCCTCATAAAAGCCGTTTTGGCTCGAAAAAATTACAACGTAAGTTTTGTTGTCGTCAAAGTTATTCTCGCAGTAAAAGAATTAAACATCCATGGTTGACTGTTGGGTGATTACATCATACTGCTACTGATCGCCCAGCGGTCGAAATTCTACCGTAATATATATAATTTTTCTTTTTTTTAGCTTTCTCCATTATTCCGCTGCATAAACTTAAACTGTGCTAAATTTCATACTCCTCCGTTCGGATTATTATCGTACAAAGAGAGGCAAAGTTTTTGCTTCACGTATTTACATACAGAATGTGACTCAAAGTTGAATAGGTATTAATATAGCCTTTTATAATGAAATGAAATGAAATTTGAACAATTTTTTATTACAAGTGTCGGCATTCTGGTCTTTGCACTGAAGGGTTCATAGAGACGGAATACAAACCTAACAGGAATGAAAACTAATAACGTGTTTGATGTATAGATGATACCCCTGGACACAATACAGACCCATCGGTACACCAGGTAAACGTACAAGTATTGTAACTATTGTTTTTATTCTTGGGTAATTGATATTTGTATATTAATATATATTTATATTTGTCTTCCAACTAACCAGGTAGAAAGTGACCATGCAGACAAAGATGGTATACGCCTGTCCAAGAGAAATCTGTGACTGTTTCGTTTGTTTATGACATAACTGTTATGACTTGGTACAAATTAGTGAGTAATTATTGGTAATATTTGTTGTTATGTCTCTCGAACGTGTACGTGTTCTCTATTAATCGCATATTTTATTTTTATTGAAATCATCATCTTCCTAGGCTTTATAATTCCCAAGATTTGGGGTCGGTAACTAGTTCAACCGGTTAGACCGTTTTTTATTGAAATTTAAGACTAATTAACATGTAAAAGCAATTGTTCTGTTAAAACAAAACCTGCCCGTCCTTAAAATAAATTGTGGGCAAAGGTATTGATATGTTGGCAGTAATATATGATTTACAAGTTTTTTTTTAGTTTTATTAATATTAAAACAGGATAATTAAATTTTGTATATCACACTTAAACATTAACTCTTCATTTTTTACTGTGTATTCTATTTTATTTATTTTAAAATCTTTTTCAAAAACCTTGTGGAAAAATCTCATGAGCTCATTAAAACCGAGCAAGTTTAAATCCTTTTTATTTAACTTACGGATAAAATTTAAAATATCCGTACTAATATTATAAATGCGGCAGTAACTCTGTCTGTCTGCCTCGTTTTCACGGCTAAACCACTGCTCCGAAATCAATGAAATTTGCCATGGAGATTCTTTGATTCCTGAGGAAGATATTTACTATTGCAATTACCGACATATACACGGGTGCAGCCGCGAACAAAAGCTAGTATATTATAACTGTTCTCAATGCGACCTGAAAAATAAGCGATTTTTTACATAGGTATATCAGTAATTTTCCGCAGTAAATGTGGCGGCATCGATTGTGAATGCAGAGATAATGTCGGGTTATGGTGGTACTTCGACTTCCTTCTTTATGTCAAGTTACAACGTTCCCAACTTAGTTAATGAATTCATATTTTGTAACGAGGAAGTTTCTAACAAGGGGAAATACTGTTTTAACATTATGTAGTTCATGCATTTACATATCCTTGCAAATACTGAGGATATAGGGGGCCATTATTCGCAATGGAATCTATTACTTGTAAAAACTTATAAAAATATACATTTGGAGAAAATAACATTTACATTTTTGAACTGAATTGTGAGGAAAAACTGTGAAAGAGATCGAATGTGGTGACAGCTGGGATAATGACTACACGGTTGGCCTAGTGGTTTCAGTGGTCGCCACACCGCTTTCTACTGCGCCAAGAGTTGTGGGTTCAAATCCTACATGGGACAACACTTTATGTGATCCACAAATTGTTGTTCTAAGCCTGGGTGTACTTTGTGTCCGTTTCATATATGTTTGTAAAGATCCTCGCGACACAGGAATTTATATTCCTAATGCGGGAGTTGTCATTCAAAAGAAAAAAAATTTAATAGGACAATAAAACAATAAATTTAACCAAGATGATATATAGATTTTTTTTTCGGTATAAATTGCTATTTTAAAGAGTTTCTTGTTTATTGTACTCATACACTGAATACACGAATTAATTTAAGGTAAGTAAATATATAATCAAGTTTTGTTGTAAAGGAAATTATATAAAAGAAATATATATAGAAACATATAGTCGTAAATAATAAACATTAAATGAATGCATAATACTTTAGCAGCTTCAGAAAGATTTTGAAAGCTGAATCTATGCTATGATGGTGGTTCCTCTAATTATTGTAATGAATACTCTCGATTGACGGCACTTGATGGAACTTGTTGCAATACATTCTAGAATTAAATTCACTTATACTTATTCCACAATTTTATTTTAAGGTTAAATTAATAGTTTATTAAAAATATAAAGGATTATTATTATTATTAACCTTTGATGATGCCATAAAGCGGAACCGGCCAGGTGTAAAGATAAATACATAAAATAGTGGAATAAACAACAAGTTAATTTAATTCTAGAATGTAATATTATCAAAAAAACATTTTTTTTTCTTATAAATGTAATGTAACGCCCGACTATATATAAAGGGAATAGGTAAACAATGAAAATAGTGAAAAGTCATGTCTAGTCGGCACAATGTTATCAGTCATCATAATAATTACAGCCATCGACCTCTATACCTTCTCGTATGTCTAGACTATGACAGATTATGATTAATACGACATGATTAGAAATATATTACCCGTATTTGTTTGGTATTGCGCCCGCGCATAGCGTATAAAGTGAGCAAGACCACAAACCGCAGGGCGCGGTGCGTGAGAACAGGCTCCCAACAGATTATATGCGTTTCCTCATTGTTTATGTTACATTATTATTATACTTTATAAATAACCGATATTTTTTAACGCTATGGTCCGCGATATTTTTCGTTGCAAGTGAGCCAGAGTGACATCACGGCATTTCAAGAAATCAGTATTAAGCATTTGTTTAGTTACGTTGTGCCGACTGAGTGAGGTTACTGGACCCCGGACCCATTTCTATTGCGAAAACTGTATCTAGTCACTTAGTAACAGATAAGCCATCGGCCAAATTTGTTGTCCATAATATACTGTTCAAATCAACTCGTCGCTATCCACTGCTGAACAGACGTCTCCCCCGAGGAACGCCAACAATGTTCTCCTTCTCGGTGTCCACTGTCCACTGAACTGAAATAGCTCCGCGAACCGTCGGTTCTTCTCTCGTCATGTCCGACCCACTTCCACTTCAGAATGTGATTCTTCGTGCGATGTCGGTTATTCGATAAAGCTGTAGTTATTTTCAAATACTCATGCGGTTTCACTTTAACCTACATTAGTGAAAACCATGTCAAACATTTATGTTTTAGATTACAATGTATTTCATATGAAGGTCAAAGGTTAGGTCAGCGATAAAAACCCAATCAAAAGTAACAGGAAAAAATTGCGGAAGTGGTTAATTCACGGTTATATGGCACATTTTTACTCCATGTTTAAATAGCTTTTTTGCAAGTAGTGTTATTTATACATGATAAATTATTTCGTTGATGTGTCATTTTAGTGATGCCCCACTGCAACCAATAGTACGCTTCCTTCCTTAGAAAAAGGCCTGCTTCAGATCCGAAACTCATCGTTATTGTCTACACTACTTAAAGTTTTTTTGTAAACCTAACTTTTTTGACAACCTATAATGTCTCACTGCTGAGCTCGGGTCTCTTCTCAGGGGAGGGTAAAAGCCACACATCCGCACGCTGGAATGGTGCGGATTGGGGTCGGGCAAAACAATATTGTGGCCAGCTAAACTTGCCGTTGGATGTTTTTAAGCCGCCCAAAGGTCTCCAACTAAGCTTTACGACTGTTATCCTATGATAACAACCAGGATCGACTGCTTGCC
This sequence comes from Hyphantria cunea, assembly GCA_003709505.1. Taxonomy (NCBI): domain Eukaryota; kingdom Metazoa; phylum Arthropoda; class Insecta; order Lepidoptera; family Erebidae; genus Hyphantria; species Hyphantria cunea. Next base: position 1,316,676 of record PKRV01000226.1, read on the forward strand.
TCCGAATCACGGAGACGCTTATAATATATTGCCAATAGCGATCACTGTACTGAGCACTAGGTACTGACTGCGCCATCTTTGCTTACCCTTGGTGATTGTGTCTAAGCACCGAGTGCAACTGGACTATGAGTGGCTCTTTAATAGCGCCAACTTTATTTATAAATTCTAAAAAAAATCTAATTTCCATATATTTCGGTACCACTTTTAAATAAAAATCGAATCTATATCAGTAAATTTTTCAGCACAGCCCTATACTAAAATTCATTATTAAAATTTCACCTGTCTCCCTCACGTCACGGGGAGTTAATAAGTGAGTTCGGTGTCTCGATATAGGCATCGGTTTCGAACGAGTATTCGATTTTGCATCAATGGGCAGCTCGAGGGAACAACTCCTCCGCTGATTTCGCGAACGTAAATTTATTTTACATTAAACACGTTATTAAAAAGCAATGTGCGTACAGAGTAATTGCAGTACAGAGGCGTACATTCTCCGTGGGAAAGCGGACCAGAATGCAGATAGCAAACTTATTTGAATGTCTGGCAGGGATTACTATTGTTGAGAGTAATTTTGTTATGGCTTGGGAAGTAGGAATAAGATCTCCGTTAGAATTTATGCGTACTAGTCTGTTATTAAACTTTTTATGTGAAAAAAATACACTTAGGTCTCTTCATTCATGTCTGAGAATGAGGTAAGTATTCAGATATAATACATTGATTAATTATCAAAATCTTGATAGAAGACACTTGTTGTCATGTGTAACAAGTTCAATCATCATTGTCATCAGTTAGTGGTTTTGATTATAATCCAAAACAGTTTTTAAATTATGTTAAAGTGTTAAAAAATAGTTCTAAATAACGTTTATTGCTAGTAGTTTGTAATCTGCTTTTCTAAAGAATGAAATTCACATTAAAACCTCTGTCAAATGCAAACCTATACGTATTTTTAGAAACTAAAGCTCACAATATAAATAAAAGGATACGAAGATAAATTACAGTTTTCAACCTTTTATTATGAAAATGGCTGTATCTGTGGAGCAGTGCTCTGTAGCCTCAGGACCATCTCATTTGATCTGGAGCGGTTCGTCGTTGACTTTTTTCCAAGATTCGTGCAAGTTTCGGCAGTCACTTACAACGGGTAGGACCGACGATGTACCATAGATCAGTGCAGGATTGAAGCGCCACGATGTACATAATGTTTATTAACCATAAACCGTTATGAGGACTTCTTGAAAAGGGTTAAAACTGTGTCTCAAAAACGCGGTTTGAAAATAAACTTTTGATTAAATTAAAGCATTACTTCTAAAGCTAATTCTGTGAAAGGTGTTGTCAATTTTTCTTAAAAAAATACGTCATGAGGAAAGAAATGTACGTATTGTGTTTCTAAATGTCAGCCATTTGATATGCTTCCTTGTAAATTATGTGTGAAACTTAAATACTTATTATTTACAAATAGAATGTTTTCGAGAGTCGATAACCAGCGCCGTTACATACTTAATTTTTTTATATATGTATGACACCCTCTGTTTGATGGAAAGCATGAGCAGTATGCAAGAGTGTTGATCACAATACTTATTGCAAATGCAGGAATGCAGGATATATACAGCACAGCACTATAGCGGCCTATTGATATGCTTCATCATTAGGCGTCCGTTTTTGCATTCACCAACGAAACATGACAGTTCGAATGGTGTATTTTTAGGTTGGTCTGTGAGAGGGTAGTACCGCACCGATGGAGTTAGTCCCATTTGTGCTAAAATCAGCGTGGCTCTACTTCCTTGACATACAATAAAGAAAATCTGTATCCAAAATCGATATTCTTTGACGTTTCTAGTGTGTAAACAGTCTGTGTCGTCCACCACCTACATTATACACTTCGCAATTTTGTGGTGCACGTAATTGCATTGCGTTTTCGGCTCAAATTCTTATGTTAAGTAGTTAATGTTTTCTTAAAATAATGAGTATGTGCTTATAATTGGACGGTGGCGGTAGTAACCGACCGATTTTTATCACCAGCCCCACTTTTTAAAGGAAACATTTTGAGTATAATGTGAGTATGACGAGTAAGGCTAGTGGTTAGCGACCCTGACTCCTAAGCATATTCACACACAGGATAAAGAAGTATGTGACGAGCACATCAATTTGTAACTGGGTGTAATTGCACTCACTTTTGGAACAAGAACCAATCTACACTCATGCAAAATCAAAAAATTATCCTATAGCTAGAGTCCCTAACTCGATTTTATCATGTGTGTATTGGTTTCTTGTTGCATAAGTAGGTCCAATTTATCTATGTATATGTGCATTTCGAAATATTTTAGTATAGTTGTGGTCGCCCAGTGGTCGAAATCCGACAATAATTTATTTTAATTTTATTTTAGCCTTCTGAACTCTACCTTAATAAATACTGTAAAATTATTTTTTACGTCCGTTGTATTTTTAAATTGATCCAATATAACTGTATCGTTATCGTTGGGCCCAGTAATCGTCTATACTCGGGAGCGATTAACGGCACCCGTTTTTTTTCTGAACCAAACCTCACGGATCCGATTGCGCCTGCGGTTGACTGGTGTGGGAACTATCTTTAATACATTTTAGAAGTGCATCCTAGATTTCATAATACACAAGATCTATAGTTTTTCAATTAAAATATTGTTTTTCGGTAGCTAAAAAATTACAATTAATTTGGAAATCTCAATGTTGTTAACTATAAAAATGACGTCAAAACTATATAACTATTATACAGACATAGTGTATGGACTAAGAATTACTAATACAAATTTCGAAAATTTGTTTATTATCAAAACATTGTGTCTTGGTAATGAACAAATTTTCGAAGTTTTATGTTCATGGAAAAATAAAATATATTAACTTTAGTATTAGAAATAACGTCAATATTTACTTTAATGGCAAATGAAACCTTCAAAGCTTCTTTTGTCCTTAAACTTACTAAATAATCTTCGCACAACCGACCAAACGGTGTCAGTAAAGTTTCAGTCTGTCTTGGTAGCGAAGCCTCATCACCAGCAGAGCCCACTTTAGTTGTTAGATGAGACAAACTTACGTATATCCCATTTTCTATCCCGCTAACTGACCTACCTACGTTTTTGACCTTCAGGTTAGCGATTTATTATATTATATTTATTAGCTGATTATACAGGTAAAGTTTATTTTTATTTTTTGTATACATTACTGTAGTTACATATATTTTATTTCCTTACTTATTTATCAATGTCCATTTTTAACCATTTTATTGTCATAAAATTTTGCACAGAGATCAGAATAGTACAAAAAACTTGGCGCAATTATTATTGAAATGGCTGCCAATTCAACCTTATTTTAATTATTTGATAATTATTTCCCAAGGTATGTAAAAAGCAGTGGTTCTTGATGAATTTCTTCGGATCTTAAAGCTTATAATTTTTTTTTATTCATGCTGATAGTCATTCGTTCAGCCTTGTCAGGGTACAAAGTGAAAGGACTGCGACACAATATTTGTTTTTTTTTTATTTATAAGAATCGGTAATGGTTGGTAATGTTTGCGTCAATTTTATAGTTATAAAGATGATTTTTGAGAATTAAATCAAATATAAGGGAAATATCTATCTGGTATTGATTTTTTCAATTACGCAAAATAATTAATAAGCAATTTCTAGTACAAAAATATCTCGTGTCTAGGTGTTTGTGGTCGTGCTCCTCCAAACGGCTCTACCAATTTCGATGATCTTTTTTAATAAGTATGAGGATGGACCCCATTTCTTAACCGTTTTTGTAGTTTATATGGCAGGACAAGGTTTGTAGAGTCGGTTAGCAAAATGTATAAAAGATGGATAGGATTATTTACCGTCATTTTATTTACCATCTTATGTAAATTGAATTTACACAAAGTGGTAAATAAAATAAAAAGATAAAATGATTTCCCATATAGCTAATAAGAGTTTGTATAGTGTTAAAATTATACAGGAAATATCCTTTTCCATGTTTCTTTTAATCGAAAGGGCCGACCGGTAACTATCGCCCTCGAGTAATTGTGAACTGACAGAAAGTACCGTATATGCGATCATTTCCGTAATTGCGAGTATTTATGGTACCAAAAATGACCGTTAATTTTCATGAGTGCAATTTTTAATATCGTCTTTTTATGTCAATCTTAATGAGTTATAGATGAAATAGTGATGGTCTCTTCCGCGATCTTACGCAAGCAAAAGATTAGTTTTTAGTACATAGGACAGACTCAATAGCTTATAAATAAGGACAGGGCATCTAAGATCGTCCAGACGTCATAAGGACAAAAGTTTCACTTCAAGGAATTCAAACATTTATTCCAAATTTAAAAGTATTGCCTTTACTTTACTCTGTCTCTCTTCGACGCTGTTCATCCCACATGGTCAGTTTTCTTTGTTTGTCTGCTCTACTGTCCTATCCCTCGCATTGTTCTCGAAAACCTGACACTTTCATATCCACCAACATTACGTCTTTGCATCTCGTCTTCGGTCTGCTGTTGGGTCTTCGACCGGGGACCGATAACCGTAGAGCCAAATTGTCTTTGTAGTCAGCCAGCCTCTTTTTTATATCGATTACATTGGGCGACCAATTTTTTTTTTTTTAATATTTAAGCTGCCAAATGACTCTGCTCTGCCTGATGGAAAGCATGAGCAGAATCCAAGAGTGGTGGCAAGTGGATCGAAACTACAAAGTACACTACGTGTTACTTACTACGTATACTATTATTATTTTTTCTGAGAACATATTCATTTTGATCTCCACCTTTACTACTTGTACTTTCTTCATCAGAATTCAGTTGTAACTTACGCAACTTTGAAGTTCTTTTCCCACCTAGAACTTCCGACTTAAGATTCAAATGACGCTATGACGCAGCCGACTCAAGAATGATAACATAATATAATCAGCAAAGCATTAGTATCTATGGCACGTATTAATTGCTGATACGCTATTTCTAACAGTTTTCCTCAACAACTACCGACACCGTATTACTCATTGCACGTTGGACTTCATGCAGTACCGAAGCAAGGCTTTTCGACGGTACACTAGAAAATTCCTTTAAATACACCATACACACATGTAATAATTATATTCTGACAATCGGCGACTCGTCGAGAATCGATTCATTGAATTAATATCTTATCGAACTATCAACCTTTCCAGTTTATCAAAGGCATTGGTTTTGAATAGGGCTAAAAATTCAAGTAACATTGGTAACATTGCTGAATCATCGCAAGTCCAGTCAACTAAGATATCTAACTTGTTACATTTGTGATCAACGGAAAGGTCAAAAGTTTCTGGTCATGTATAGTCCGGAACAGATATTCTCAAATTGGTGGTGGGATTTAATCTTTGTATTTTGGTTTAATCGATCGTGAAGTTAAGCTAATCGTTGTAAGTGATTAATTGTAAGGTTACATAATTAGCGATATAAACGACATTTTTAAAGGCGAAGGAATTCTGAATGTTGTACTATATTATTGTCATTATATATTGTTGTCTGCTGCTTGATGTACAGTCCAGCCAGTCTAGTAGCAGTTCTATTTATTTATTTATACAACTTCATTGCACACCACTACTTTATTAATTGTATACAGATATACATTATGGAGATCAACGTTATGTGTTACAATAGGCGGACTTATCGCTCACGGTGATCCATTCCAGACAACCTGTTCATAACCATTTTAAGTAAATTATTTCTTGCGTTTAGTTAGTTGTGAGTTTTAAACCACTTTTATATTATTATGGTTCCGAACATAAATATATAGACATGTATATCTACATATATATAATGTAATGAACTGTGAAAATTCGACATACCAGCAAAACCAACATTCAATTTGATATGGTAAAAGTTGAAAAGAATAATAGGTATAAGAAAAACAATTTTCTTACATCGCGATCCTCCTGAATATATAGTTGTATTTTTTTAATGTGCCTACTGCTGTATTTCATGAACACTAACTACTAAAACCTTGTGTCGTAAGAGAATCTATATTATACGACAGAACAAGTGAGCAACACTAAAACGTTAATAGTTAATTGAAAGATCCGACGAAAGTTGAAGAATGAATACAAAAAGCCAACGTTTTCAGATCCAAGTGAAAAAAAAACAATCAACTGCGTGACAGACGTATTTTGATCAATGAGCCGCTCACGGTTGCGTTAAATTAAGTTTGAACTAGTGATATATCGAATTATTTATAGCACAACACTAGTTAACCGATGATTAATTTCCTTTGACCGAGTCATTGACATTCGCGCTTACTCGTTCTTTTATATTCGATGTGAAACTTGTTTGAAGTTACATAAGTATACTAGCTTTTACCTGTGGCTCCTTTCGTATGTTTGTTGATTAACGTGGCAAAGAGCGTCTTCGAGTCAAGAATCAAAATATCTCCATGTCGAATTTCGTTGAAATCGGTGCAGTAGTTTAGCTGCGAAAGCGTATCAGACAGACAATTACTCTTTTGGAATTTATTATACATATTACTCTGGAGCATGGAATCCATGATGATCTGAAGAATTGTTGCAAGATTTTATGGTTTGTTACCGTTGGTTAATTTTAAAACAAATTATTAAGTAAATATAATGTGTAAAACCACGTTACTCGCTTTTTATTCATTTTTCAGGTATATATTATCGCTACTTTTAAGGCCTTCAGAGACATTTTAAGAAAGAAACCATGCTCTTGACCGAATTAATTCACTGGATTGGTTATATTTTTTCCGAAATTAAACTTATCTTTACATAATTCCCAAGTATAACATCGTAATAAACGAACATAACTTGTAAGACGTTATTGTTCTACCTGACTATAAGACTAGCGCATTGACAAAGCAATATTCTACAAATCTAAAAAGAAGCTAATATACATTTTATTTCATTTCGATTTATATAGCTATTATGCTGTTAGCTATTTTTTACGTATGGAAACCCCCAAAGGCCGTCACCCCACCGTGTTCTGCGGCGCGACCGAATAAAACCACACGGTGTTCCACTCTGCGCCTGAGAAAGGAGGGATCTGGGAACTGCTGTTATTAACACATCCGGACCACTTTCAGTACTATACGTATACTATTAGCTATATCAGCCATGAAAAGATAAAACGGTTTAAATACTTCCATGGAGCAGTAACTATTTATCCTTTACTTTTCCTTAGCTTATGTTTATTCACAGCATTCCTGTTAAAGGAGCTGAACAATATATACTGCATCATGTCCAGAAAGCCTTTTTTTTGTTAACAATAAGGAATGTTTTTATTAAAATCACCTCCCGTTGAATGAAAGCAAAATTATATACATAATAGCCAGCTGATCTTTCAAATCAAGTGCTCTCAATTTAATCATAAATGGCCAAATTTTTCAATTTATAAAATAATGAAGTACAGCAACATTCAAACATGAAGTACAACAATCGCTCAATATAAATTTAATTACAAAGTTCATACATATGCACAGCATATTTTATATCAAACGGTGTCGTGATGCGTGCAGGTACTTAGCAGTCGTTTGGCAGTACCCATCCAAATTAGGCAATAAAGATGACGTCATTCAGCTCCCATTTCTAAGAAATAGACGCCGACTGCCAATTGGCAAGTTGTGTGAATATGTTGAGTACTTTCTATGCGTTGCTAACTCACGCACAGAAGAAACGTGATGACCGATATTTATAGACGGTAGGCCCACTTTGCGTCCATTTTGGTTCAATGCCATTATTGGCAATATTGCTACTATGTGACGAAATAACTATGGTTGGAAAGAACTAGTAGAATATGTTTTACGAGTCGTTATTTGTATGCTTGTCACGAGGTCCCCCGTAGAACCTCGTCACAGCGTATTGTGGTCAACAAAATTAGCACCGTCTTTTTTTTTTCTCGGAAGCTCTACTGCCCAGTGTTTTATTGAGGAAGTGGAATGTTCTACGTGTGTACGTACCTGTTGTAAAAGAAATATAGAATAGACAATCGGTTGAGGTTATGGAAGGTTGAACATGTTGTTATCACTACAAGACTATTATACTAGTAGTTTTTAATCCATTAGCTTTAGACCAGCAAGGTATGGTCACAATTTGCAGTTGGTGAAATAAATAAACATCTTGTGAAACCAAAGTACAAATGAGCAATGGTTTCGAAAGTGAAACCTCCTGTTACTCCGTGCTTGAGTGGGCCTCCGAGGTGTGAGCTAATCCTGGATCATTACCGGTTCATAGTTCTTTTACAAATAATTGCGATATTGCTACATAATTATTATTATAAAAACAAATAGGCCCATGGAAAATGTTGAGTTAGTCACTGTATTTTTCTTCAGTGAACCCAAAATAGAAAACATACAATAATAATAATAACGAAAATTTTGATTTATTTTCGTTAACTTCTAGTTTTTGATTCGCACAACACAATATTTTTACTTCCGCGATGCTGAATTAATTCTTTTGTTTTAGTATTTATGTATTAATATGTAAAGCAAACATGTTGTACTCCTTTTTACGGAAATAATGCGAGCGAAGAAGGAGGAAGAAGGAACTTTGACACTGCGACAGTTTACATGGAAGACTAGTGCGTTAGTAACCTAAACAAAAAGAATTATGTTCGAATTTCGACCTCAGGGCGACATTGGATCTTATTTAAATATTTGAAACTAATAGTTTATTTTCGCCGAGGAACACACACGCTGCTTTTTAATCCCCGACCCAAAAGAGAGGTGTTATAACTTTGGATTCGCTGTCTGTCTGAGTGTATGTGTCTGTCTGTGGCATCGTAGTTCTCAAACGGATAGACCGATTAAGATAAGGTTTTTTTTCACTTGAAAGCCAGTTTCCTTGCGGTGGTTATTAACCATGTTTGGTTAATATCGGTCCAGTCCTCTTTTCCAAAGTTATGTAAGGCAATTTTGGCGTACGATTACTTGATTTAGAAAGTGTAAGTGCTTGCGTAGGAAGATTTATATATTTCATAAATTTTTTGCTTTTAGATGTTGGATGAAACTTAATTCCTTTTCTTCTGAAAAGTTCACATACTGTTGCAACATGGGATTCAACGGAAATAGAAAATGGGACCCATCGATAATAGTTACTAAATCATCATTAGAAACCGGATCCAACGAAAATAAATCGTAATTTCTACACAACGAATAAATAATTGTTGTAAAAGTTTTATAACCTAGTTTTGAAACCCTACCTAGTTTGAACACTTTAGAAAGTTTGGTAAATGTGCGAAAGTCGTCCTTGAGTACAATTGGACTAGATAGACCGAAATGATACCAAGACCTTGTGACTCTTGGAACCAGGAATAAACGACAGTTGTCACTCGCCAACAAGAGACTCATCTACTCGTTTGCTCCCTTATACAAAAAAAAGTATGAATTTAACATTAACGATTGAATTGAATTGAATTTTATTCTGATGTAATCCAAATGTCTCACCTGAAAATGAATTTATCGTACAACATACGCATTGATATTATCACAACTGTGAAATACGGGTTTGAATTTTAACCCAATTTTACAATGAATGTATAATTTATTATTTGTCCAAGTGTAGTAAGCATAATGTTGGTACATTTGCAACACTACCTTCAGGTCATACCGCGTTACCATGTGCTTTGTTACCATACCATACCACGTTATATTTGTCATTTTGCAAAATGAATTTATCATCAATGCTAACACATTGCAGCACTGTGCTAACATGGTAATAATAAAACATATTGTTTTATTGTGAGCTGCTCGAAAAAGGTATATTTTGCTATGAATATCCCGAATAAATTTATGATTTCAGCTGTACTTGATTTAGACAGGCTGGGATGTCTTCCTTGTAGGAGACTGTATTGGTTCTTCTGAAAAATAGAATTGTGTTAAAATACCTCTCATGCAGCCTGACTAAATTTTAGCAGTACCTATGCCACGGTGTTAAATAACTTGAACTAATAGTTAGTTTCTGTGTGCTTGTTGTTGTAGCGTAGAGACCAAATGTCTCCGAAATTAATAAATATAAGGAACGCGAGTCTATATGTAGCAGGTTTAATTACTATTAGATTTATTTTAAGAAAAATCGACAACTACTACATTTTACAAGAATAACTATTTTGAGAGCATTGACCGAGAGACACCTTTTGGCCAATGTCCGCTAGCTTCACGTAAGATATTACTGAAAACGAAATGCCTATGGATAGGTATAAGAGGCCTCAAATCTTTCAGTTGTTGGCAAACTAAATTTATCTACACATGTGGAGTTGGTTCAAAAACCCAGACTATTTTTTACGGCGTAGTTTCAAGTTTTCTTTAATGAACTTTCATTTGTAGTTATACAACGACGGACGAACTATAATATTTGTTTTGTTTTGACGTCATACATTTGTGTACGTCATTTAGTTGACCTAGGCAAGTCGTCTTTAGGATTTGTTGGTATCTTCTCTGAAATTTAAAAGTCCATCAAGAATTGTACTTCGAACTAAATGTCTCGGACAAAATAGTTTATAGTCAGGGGAGTCATTTGTTATTATTATTATTTTTAGTGTATTGTATATCTTTTGCTTCAAGAGCAAACTCTTGAAGCAAAAGATCGCAGCATCAGCAGCATGGCTCGTTCGAACAGATTAATTTTCGCGTCCTAACTGTAGAGGTGTGTGCCCAGGCGCTGACCAATCGATCTAACGCACTATAGACAGATATGGCTTTAATTGATAAGTCGAACGTAAAATCGATAACTACCAACTGTTACAACATAGTGTTTCTACAGTAAATTAGATACTAAAATTAAGTTGTGTGTAATTAATATTGTAGTCAGTCCAGGCCCTGATTTCATCTATCCACTGCCTTCGTGGTTGACCTGGTAACTTCCTGCCAGGTATTATACCTTTTAAAAGAAGTCCCTAGAAATCAGGTTGTGTTTATTTTCGTTTTAATTAAAAGAAGCTCATGATCGCTAAGGATACCGTATGCTGACCTCCAAACTTTAGTTTGAAGATGGTACTCCATGATGATGATATATTCTTTATTTTTTATTATGTTTAGTCTAAGATCGAACCACGTGGCGTGAAATTGGAGAGGCCTGCGATATACCGATGATGGTAATGTTGAAACGGGCGTATTACCTTTAATAGGTGTGATCTGAAAACCAATACTGCACAACATTTTAGAACGCAATCTTGCACTGAGATGATGAAACAAGATTTTTTTCTTTTTTTTGCATAGTGTCAAAAAATTGTGCATTATTCTTATTTTAATTTTAAACTGTACTTTAATTTTCTTTGATTTTGACATTAGATAAGATAGCTAGATTATACTGTCTACTGGCCATTACTGAATTTTTACCTGAAACAATATCGGTTTAAGAAGTTTATTTTTGTTGTTTTGCTTCTCCGAATTTAAATTTATACTTAACTGACAATATATACGAATCGAGAGGTTATTTCTATCTACTCACGGTAGACCTACAGCACAGCAAAATAAACAAAAGTAAAAGCTTGTGATGTCTTGAACACTTAAGCTTGTCTATTTCGACACTGGTATTGGCTTTCGCCATAGTGTAAAAAGAAAAAATCCTCTGACTTTTCTAGTCTCGCACGTCGGGTCGATGGCCTCAAATGAAAAAAGAACTATGTATTTGGCATCCGTTTGAGGTGACGTGACGTGACGTTCCTTTCATGTTCGTTTTAGGGTTTCTGATAGAAATATCTAAACGTCTATTCGAATTGTTTTAAGAGAAAATACAACTTCAACACATAATATCTATATCTTTCAAGGACAGAGGTAAGATACTTAAGACATAGCATTTCATAAAAAGGATAAACTATACTATAATCCTTAAATTATAGCGTTATCTCTTTGACAGTTGTCAGTAGTGATATTTTAAAACTTACGAGGTACATTTTAGGTGTAATTATGTGGTACTTCGGGGTTCCAGTTCCTTCTTTCTCCGGTTCCACCTGATTGCCCGCCTCTTGGAACCCGAGATGGAGTGCGGTTTTAGCCGGTTGGAATCCGACATGCCACCAGTAATTGGTATAAGGGGGATTGCCGTACAATATAAAGTTGTAATTTTTGTACGTGAATTTTTTATATACATGTAGTGGTATTGAACTTCAGTTGTGATAATTGTTAATTACCGTAAAAATCGTAACTTCGCCGATTTAGTTGCTAACTGTCACAGAGCTAAAGCTAAAGAGAGAGAGGACTGTTTCTTTTCATACTCCGGTAAAATCGAAGACATTTTCGTCTTTTCGATAAACAACCAAAAACCGCACTCGCGGGACAAGGCTACAATTTCTTCGACCAGGTTAAGAAATAGTTAAATCGAACCACGACTGTGCTAAATTCGATCACTCCAGGCTATTTACTCTACAAATAAGGTAACATATTAAACATGAGAAAAATAAGAGATATAACATGTGAAATTTGAGAATGTTACGCTTTTGATTGATTGTAAACGTTTATGAATGAACTTAAATGTTTGTGTGTTTATTTCCTTCACATCTATCTGTTTGTGACACATCTTACGGATGGATTTCATTCCATTCAGAGATGCTTAGTGGTAGAGAGAAGTACCAGAAGAACAGGGAAGATGAAAATATGGTCCATATTTACATTTAAATAAATAGATTTCGTTTAGTTTGTTTTATTATATGATCTGGAATGTTACTGAGAAATGTAATTGCATGATGTTATAAATTTTTTCACGATAAAAGAATTTGTAATTGATTTGTAACATGTTACCGTTTATTTCACCTTAACAAAAAATCTCATTTCCCTATACATAATTTACATCAACAGCTTTCAAAGGTCTACTATACAGTACTGCTGAACATAAATGTTTCCTTTAAAGGAAGTTAAATTAAGGCTAAGATTACAAAATAAATTAAAAGAAGATGGACAAAGACAATGTCATTATCGCGTCCAGTAAGGTAGCCGAGTCACAGCCTTTTTAAAACCCGTAAGTTGTCCTATCTTTACATCTTCATCATCATTATCAGCCTATTGTAGTCCACCGCTGGACATAGGCCTCTCCAATTTACCCCACCTGGTTTGATCCTTGGCTTCTTGTATCTAGCTGCTGCCAGCCGTCTTGCGCAGATCATCATTCTACCTGGTGTGTGAACGTCCCACACTGCATTTGAAGAGACGCGATCTCCACTCAAGAACTACTACTACTTGTTCTGCGGTTTATATGGCTTACTAATCTTTAGGCTATGGCTTGGTTCTCTGCCGGATCACCTCATTCCTGATACGATCCCTCAGAGAAATGCCGAGCATAGCCTTCTCCATAACACGCTGAGCGACTTTGTACTTGTGGACCTCTTGTAAGGTGATAATCGGAACGAGCTTTTATATGTGCACAAAAGTGAACGAAAGAAATGACTGATTAGAGCTTAACCACCCGTTGTACAAGACGCCATTCATTAAACAAGTGAGTCTTTTATTTGCGACTTCTAAGTGGGAACTAAAAAGCATCCGGCGCGTATACAGTCAGCCAATTAGGCAGCTCATTATCCGTGATAAGAATAATTGTTAAACTGTCATTATGTATAATTAATGGGACATAATATTTATTTAAAATATGGTAATAATATATATAAAGTGTTTAACTTCTCGGCCACGCACGCGACGAGTGAAGTTCATCCTTTCTTGATATAATTTTTTTTCCGGGACAATGACCGCAGAGTCGTGTCTTGTAATAATATTCCCTGATACATTTAGAAATAGGTACTTTAAGGTATCGAGAACAACGGTTTGCCTTCAATAAAGGAAACAACATGTTTTTATTAGATTTTCTACTAGATTATGTCAAAGGCACTACCAAATATGTCATTTTAGATACTAATTTTAACTTCAACTAACCAGTTCATTATGATATGAAATTAATAGAATGACGTACTCGATTTTATTGGTTGGTGATATGGCAAAATAAACAGCTTGATAACCTTGATAACAAGTAATTGATGCTGCTCATGGAGTCCTGCAATTTTAAAAGTCCCAACTGTGTTACTAAGCTAGTAGAAAAGAATCGAGCAAGGTGAGCTCACCTCAAAAGGTATGAGTACACTGAATTCAAACTCAATTCTCTACGCTCATTTTTGAAGCTTTGAAAAACAATGTTCATGACATTGAGTATGCAGAGGGTTCCGAGGGCGATAAATCGATCCAGCTAGGATTGATTTTTAGAAAATTTATCAAAAAAACTTTAAGCAAATCTAATTCACTTAAATGGAACTAAATATTCTACAATAGATATAAGACAATGACTGATGTTAAAATAAAAGTATTTAAATCATATTGGGATATTAGAATTGGTAAACTCTCGAACTAGATAGAGAATAATCTTCATTTTCCAAGAATTGAATAGACCTTCATATTCGTATTACCATGTATCATTGATAGATAATATATTTTGTTTATTTTTGATATTTTCAGTTAGAGTAAACACAGTCAGCCTTGTGGCTTGGGCGGTTCTTTATTACTTGGAGCGTTTACTTACTGATATTCTTTATTTAACGAACGTTGATCAATACAATTGTAGACATAAATATTTATGTAAATGTAGGTAATTTTCCACAAGTTTTGTTGATAGGTGTGTATTCTGTCCTGCTTTTGATCTATGCAAAAAAAGAGTTTAATAATTTTTCTAGGTTTGTAATTTTTGAGAATTATTGACAATTTATTCTCGAAGTTGTTCAAAAAAAAGTATACCTCGGGCATACCTTTGCAGTTAGGTAGAAACAACTTTGAAGACGAGGTGAACAGAAGAGTCCGGCTAGGTTGGGCAGCGTTTGGGAAACTTCGTCGGGTCTTCTCATCGTCGATCCCACAGTGCCTAAAGACGAAAGTCTCCAATGCGTGCGTCCTACCCGTAATGACATACGGAGCCGAAACGTGGACACTTACGGTTCCACTGGTCCATAAGGTCAAAGTCGCTCAGCGTAGTATGGAGAGAGCTATGCTTGGCGTTTCTCTAAGGGATCGCATCAGAAACGAGGTGATCCGACAAAGAACCAGGGTCATCGACCTAGCCCACGGGATTAATAAGCTGAAATGGCAGTGGGCTGGCCACATTTGCCGAAGAACCGATAACCGTTGGGGTAAACGAGTTCTTGAGTGGAGACCGCGTCTCGGCAAACGTAGTGTAGGACGTCCACAGGCCAGGGGGAGCGATGAATTGCGCAAGACGGCTGGCAGGAACTGGATGCGAGAAGCTATAAATCGAACTAAGTGGCGTGAAATTGGAGAGGCCTATGTCCAGCAATGGACTGCGATAGGTCGTCAAAGGATGAACCTTTGAGAGAGAGTTTAATTCTAGAAGGTATTGAGTATACATTACATATTCCTTTACCATAACACCTTCAAAGTTATTTTAAGTTTGAAATACAATATCAAGTGAGTATTTTGGCATTTTGTAGGTTGTAATCTATCAAAAATTGTGTGACTTTGGAATTAAACGAAAATTAAACATTTTTTATATACATAGACCTGCCAAAGTGACTCTACTCTGCCTGATGGTAAGCATGAGCAGTTGGTCACCATATTCATTGTGAATGCTGATGATACAGCATGGTGGCCCACTCTATGACAGCCTGTTGAGATGCTCCTAGTAGTCAAATTTTTACATAGAAGGGTCACCTCATGGTAAGTCCATCGCCTATAAACACCTGCTACAAAGAATATAGAATTGAATATATAAATTTTATTTTTATATTTTATCACATATATTTTGAAAGACTTTTTTGCTGTCGGTACTTATGGCAGTTTGTGTGGGAAAACTGCGCGCCGTCATTGCTAATTTAGTGCAAACATGCAGATGCGCGCGCATCTTTTTGTCGTGAGTTTTGAGCTTGTGTTTCGTTTGTGTGTGCGTTTGTGCAACTACTTACATTTCGTATTACG
The DNA here is from genome assembly GCA_003709505.1 of Hyphantria cunea. Taxonomy (NCBI): domain Eukaryota; kingdom Metazoa; phylum Arthropoda; class Insecta; order Lepidoptera; family Erebidae; genus Hyphantria; species Hyphantria cunea. The sequence continues at coordinate 1,332,554 of PKRV01000226.1, forward strand.
CAACGTATCCGGTGTTTGTCAATTAGTTTGTGTAAACGTATTTACTGCAATGTAATGAATTATTTGAATTATGATGTTAAATGGACTTGATCAGAAATGTTTATAATATCATTAGTTTTTATCTAAAGAAATATAAAGTGACACATTATTCATATTTGGTGCATTATTGGACTTCCTCTGCCTTTGAGTTATTGGATGATGCAGAGACAATTGAAAGTTGATACATTTTGGGCACGGTTATTTGTTTATGTGTAGTAAATACGAAATCACTTCTATACGCATATACAAATACAATACCTATAAATACACATTAGCATTCGCATAACACAATAAAAAAGGTTGAATTAATTATCGAAAGTAAAATTATAAATTATTGACTGGGATGATAAATAATAATAAGTAAAAGATTACAGGTTCGTCACCCGTTATGTCGATTATATAGAACTAGATTGTGCCCGGGGTTCCGCCCGCGCGTTTGTCAATTATCGCGGTAACAAGTAGGTTATGTTCTTGTTCAAGAATCAAAGCACTCCATGCCAAATTTAATTAAATTCGATGCAGCGGTTTAGCGTAATAGACAGACGAATTACTTTCGTATTTATAATTTATAAATTTGATTGAGAATGTTTAACAATATATGCATCATATTCTATCCTCGAAAACAAACAAATCACTAATTAAGAGCTATACGACTCAATAACGGTTTAAGTTACCAGACTTAAAGCACCGTTGTTGTTCTACAAAGCGGTTTTGATAATTAAAATTTGATTTTCTCTAGTCTATTTTCTAGCAGACGTAGTTCACGTCTGTTAGAAAATAATTATTAGGAAACGTATAAGGCACACGTGTCGCCTTGTTTAAAGGGATTTCATTTATGATACATTGTTTACTGTATGTGTAACGAAATAGGGCCTTATAACATTTCTAGCGGAATCTGTCTAAGACCTCTATGGCTCAGAGTTGAGAAAAAATACCGATAAGTATATACAACATTATTCTTCGGACATTTAAAGCATCACATACACCTATTATATATTATTCTCGTGTCACGTTCTCACTCATGATGAACTCCAAAAACGTGAAAGTCGGTTAGACAAGCGATTTTCACGTTTTTTTTCTTGAAGAACTGTTTTGCTGACCTGACCACTCGAATAGGAACTAACCAAAGACACGCAAAAGAAGTTGCTCGCGTCAGTTAGTATGAGCGCATGTATAAGATATTTATTATATAAAGAACTTTGAGACAATTAATGTTTAAGTGAATTAGTTGAAACGTTCCAAGCCATACGCATGCCGCACGGAATGTTATCACCTATAAAGTATATAAAAATAAATACACATTATAATGTGTTTGTAGTGAAGTGACTACGTACGCAAGTAAACATTTATACTACTAAAATGCAGCGTTCCTGTTTTACTCTCAGTGCTTTACTTGACAATACAAGAATAAGATTAAGAAAAGTATAAATCCGACCACGTAAAATTATTAGATAAAATTAATAGCCTACGTAACCCGGACGATTACACCTCATTCATTAAAATCCGATCAGCAGCTTAGACGCTACGTGGAAACCTACAAACATACATAGACTGCTAAAAATATCACCCTCCCTTTTGACTTCGCCGTAATTGAGTTAAAAAAACCTGCAGATCGCATCCAGTTGGTTGATTTTCTTTTTAGAAAAAATCTGCGGTTGTATACATATTTTTTTTTCAGCGTTTCTATTGGCGGCTGAAATAAACGAGATATTCACACAAAAAAACAAAATTGTACGAACATGGGAGAGCGACGCTTTGGTATACATAAGCTATCTCGACCGGATTGATACCACGGCCTTACAGAAAACCGAGGTGAAACAACGCCTGCCTTGTATTTCATCGAGTGAGTGAGAATACCGGAGGCCCATACCCCAACCCCTAACCCCATTTCCCTACCCATCCCCCAAAGACTGGCAACGCACTTGTGACATCTCTGGTGTTGCGGGTGTCCATGGGCGGCGGAAATCGCTTACCATCTGGCGTCTACTCGTTTACCCCTTTTTTCCGTAAAAAAAAGTAAAACTGTGTCATAAAAACTTCAGATATTTTTTCAAACGAAAAACAAAACTATCTTAAGTTTGTATAAAAGTCACAAAAAACTTGAGCAGTTATTCTTACCGCTTCAACAGCGGGTGCTAACGAGCCAAAACTAAAACTTTAAACTTGCCAACTAAATCACAACTTGTACACGAACATGTTTAAATGGTTCCCTCTTCAAAGGCATGTAATAAATCAAATTTCGTAGGACGTAAGCATTCGTCCTCCTAAAGCCCTCTCGTACAATCTCCCTCGACCTCCCTGAGGAAGGCGGTGCAATTCTGGATGGCGGGAACTCACGCATCGCGTGTAGTTACTTTACTGCTTGTAATAAAAACTGTGGCATTACGTCTCTGTGCGTACTGTGAACGTAAAACGTATGTACCTATAACCTACTTTGACACGGAGGATGGTGCATAATGCTACATTACTTATTCCATTTAAAGAAAATTGGAGGGAGCACGTTAGGTGTTTTTTCTGTAGAATATTTTTTATTTATTCACTTTATATCTTCATCCAAAAATGTATGTAACGGTGGACTAAGGGCCTTCAGTAAGGCATCATAATAAAATTAATTATTTCTAAATACTTTCATGTCATTCAACTTTTTATACAAGTTCGATGATTTTGGGAACATCTCACTAATCTAGACGTAAAAAAGGTACCTTTGTAAACGTTTATATGTAAACAATGTATGGGAACGACGTCTTTCAGCGCTAAGTCAGTTGACTCAAAAGAATATAGGCGTTAGCGATTATAGAAAAAGAATCGACGCGAAACACTTGTAACTGGGCAAAGAGGACTGTACTAAGGCATTTATATTTTCTTTTTTTCTTAGGCAGTTGGAATTAACTGATATTCATATGTATAAAATTAAATATATTCTTACACTATATCATGATTTCCGTCACCAGCTTATTTACATACAAGCTGTTAACATATCTTTACCCACTTCAATATTTGTTTACATGACTATAATATATAATTACATTTAGATATGGGTTATCATATTAGTATCAGCTGTTGTTGGCGAGGTCATGTTTCAGGAAGTAAAGTATTACGTTTCATTTAGTTTTTATCGAAAATTTTTTCAATTAATTTTTCTGTAAAATCTTCACAAACTAAGTAAATTGATCATTATGGTGTAAAAAAAAGCTTACGATTACATTTATATAAATACTTGAGCCATTCTAATTGTTTTTAGCGTTGTTAAAAAGATAACATAAAATTTTCTAGTAATTGGTAAACCTAGTAATTGTTACCAGTGGTTTTCCTTATTTAGACTAGCTTCCCAAGCTGGGTTGTATTCTACCAACGTAAACATTAAAGAATACTAATATAAGATTGGAGATGCTGTCTCTTAACGTTATGTGGTCCAAACCGAATTTTGGGCATTAATCCAGGAGTATGCATTCAATCAATCAATCAACAACCCATAATGTCCCACTGCTGGGCTCGGGTCTCCTCTCAGGAGAGGGTTAAGGCCATACGTCCCCACGCTGGCCAAGTGCGGGTTGGGGACTGGCAATAATAATACGTTGTGGCTACGTAAATCTTGCCGTTGGATGTTTTTTAAGCCGCCCGAATGCCTGCAACTAAGCTTCACGACTGTTATCGTATGATAACATCCTGGACCGACCGCTTAACGTGACCTCCGAATCACGGAGACGCTCATGGTAACATGCTACCAGCGGTCACCCATCCAGGTACTTACCGCGCCGTCGTTGCTTGCCCTCGCTGATTGTTTCTAATCACCGAGTGCAACTGGGCTATGAGGAGTATGCATTAGCGATTGATAAAAAAGAAACGACCTGAAACACTCGCATCTTGGCTAAACGGACAGGTCTCTCCTACAAGTGATATGAAGAACAGATTTAGTTCTAATCAGTAAGCATTGAAGTACGTACTAAGTCAAATCTCAAGTTTTTCATCAATGATGACTTAACAGATTATTTTTACTTCGCTGACTTCACGTAGTTCACTTTAATCAAATTCATCACGTCATTTGTCCCACGCATGTTTAGAAAGTAATGTAATTTGTCAGTGAATTCCTAAAATAGGTCTTCTTGTGTAGGTGTTTCAACTGAATATACTAACTTATCCTTTTTTGTAAAGCTAAATTACCTTATGTAATGTCTTAACATTAACAAAGCCAAACCGTATCAACACTTTCATTTTCTCAAACAACTTATCCACAATCACTTTATTTGCTAAACTTCTGCTATAAATGCGGAATAAGATATCACCATGCGAAAATAGGCGTTTACACTTTTCTATAAAGTTGAAAATAAATTATAAACAATTATTATCATAACACCTTATCATGATATGTGATTAACCCAGTTCACTTACGTATATAAAACGTTTCGTTCAGAAATGTTTGCTAAGGAATCACTCAAAAATTTTAAATTTGTGTCGAGTTATGGGATGTATGTAAATTTTCTTAGTGGCACTGTTAAAACATTGTGTAATGTGTTTAAATGCGTACGCACATGCTTGTGTATTGCGGTTTTAGGCTCGATATAGTTATATTTGCGTAATAGCTGATAACTAACAGCTGGGATTTCTTTCTTCGTGGCATTTTTAGTTGATCTACCTGACTGATTAACCTAGATACACGCCTGTATCTAATAGCATTCTTTGTACAATTGTTTTCATTATTTAGTTTAATCTACCGGTATTTAAAGTAGTTATATGCGTAAAAATATAATAAACTAGCAAAATAAAAGATAAAATTTTGAGTTGGATGAGGGAGCAGTGTATCTGTATTGTACCTTTTTGGATTCTTAATACCCACACATAGTTATCGTAGAACGATATTGATTTAAATAGATTATCTATTTGATATGAAGATATTCTAATGCGCATAAGGCCATTCTATTTTATCTTCTGTGTACTGATATGTAGTTACTGATGAAGGCTAATGGTGATCTGAAAGTCCTCTAATCAAAATGGTTTACATCACTACACATTATCATCATCACCAAAACTTGCCACAAGGCCATGTAAATGTAATGCGAAAACGCATGTTATATTTGAGGTGCTCGTAGGCCAAAAGTAGCTATTGAAAAATTATTTTCTTAAATTACAGGAAATATTGTCTAATATGATTTTGTAGGCAAAAGGTTTTTATGTAAAGTTTTTTACGGAAAGATATTATCTTCAAGAAACTGCTATGAAACACATCTTTGTCAATGCAAAATCAACGGCAGAGACCCTAGGTGGCAAAGTTGAAATTCAAAAATAGCACATCAGAACCATTAAAATTCCCCATTTTCAAAGTTGCCGGTATAATTTCCAGCCAGCAAAGTCATTTCGAGCTATCTACTCACTCACTACTATCAATAATAATTGTCTAGTTTAGGTATTCAATACAGAACTGTAACTTTAATCCAAAACAAAATTTAATTCTCTGAACCACTTGATTCACCGTAAAAGTCGGGGAAAAATCGACTGGCGCCAACAAAACTGATAATCAACAATGAAGTGTATTTAAAAACGTATTATCACATGGAATTTATAAAAGGCTTTAGATAATAAAATTATAGATAAAAAAAGTGAATTGTGACATACAATTGAATGTCTATTTAAATTTATTGATATCTCTTAGATAACATATATTACATTACGTTACATTGCACTACATTCCATAAAGTAAATGGACTATTTTAATGTTACGCAGGGTATGTCACCTGCAATGAACTGATGACGATGACAATGATAAGACCTGAGCTTTTCTGTAAGAAAAGCAATAATGTCTATGTCCTTTGTTGTCTACAGATTCCACCCTACTCTTCCCCAAATCATCACGGCTTTTGTGAAATATATAAAGACCTTAAAACATATTGACATGCGATTTTGACTCCAAAATGTAAAGAAATCATATTACCTCCAACTGTTATTGTACTTATTGTCTTCATTAAAACAGCTGTGTATCTTAAAAAAATGTTTACTTTTAATAAAACAGAATTAATTTTGACACAAAGTAAAACCGAAGTTTTAGTTATTAAAATTACTAGTACAAAACATAACGTGGAAAGAGTGATCACGTCTAAATACTGGCTGACAACATTTGTCGTTAGTCATAATTAGTCGTAATTTAGTAAAAACGGAACTACATGACTAAATAATACAAAATTTTAGCAAAAAACCGACTCTATAATAACTTTACCAAATTAAAATGGGACCACACGGGAGACACCAGTTTTCAAATAAAAGAGAACCATTAAAATCAGTTTACCCAGTCGAAAGTTCTGAGGTACAAAACATAGAAAAAAAAGTTGTATTGATAAGCTTCTCCTTTTTTGAAGTCGGTTAGATACTGTTTAAATTTTGAAATTTTAAGCGTTTGATTAATGTGTGTATGTTTGTGTGCGTGTATGTGTGTGTGTGTGTGTGTATGTGTGTAGGTTACGCGACATCACTGGCGCTGGCCGCGGCTCTGTTTTATCATGATTTCCTAGATAGGCTTCGTACACACGTGCGAAAACTTATCTGAGGTACGCAGCACACGAGGTGTGCATTATGATTAATCAGCATTAAGTAATGCCTTTATATCTACGGAGGAGCTGCTGTATAGTTAATCTGTTAATCAATCATTTATTTTGTATTAGTACTTTGCACTACTGCACGTTGCAACTGCACTGAGTGTTTTTTTTTCCAAATCCTATATGTGATAACATTTTGTGTAGTTCACAAATTGTTACCCTAAGTATTCCTTTTGAAAAAAAAAGCGTGGTCTGGATACGTATGTTCTAAAACACAAGAAAACAGTTATTCCCATAGAGTCATATGATAGGGAATAGCTATACGCAGGCGTTTCCCTCTGTCAAAGTATAAGCCCAAATGGGGTTACGACACAGAGAAATAGTGAATAATTTGTTTTGTTTTTTATGTGTGAGTTGGTGGTGACTGGCGATTGTTTTTGTATGTGAGTGTTAAATGTGTATGGATGAAGATATCCCCCGCAAAATATGACAGACTGTTTTGTATCAGAAAAAGAAGTTATTTGCTATTCAACTCCGGTCCACTTTTATTGATCTGTAGTAATTCCCCCTTAAACACATTTCATTTATTTATATAATCTGTATCGTATAATAAGTACGCCAATAACATTAGGTAAAGAGGTACTTCGAGATAAGGTTTTCCTCCGTATTGTTATATTTTATTAACTGACATATTTTCTAAAGCAGGGTTTATCCTCATTTAACCAGGTATTACACATTCTTATAAGGCAATCGCTTTTAATTCCAATACGCTATTTTATGCTTACATATAAGTATATAATTATTATTACTTTTTACATAACTTTAAAAACGGTAAAAACATTTTTTGAGCTATCAAATTAATAACACAAAGATGTCATATATTTAGTTCTGTCTAATTACATAAATTGAATTTCTGTATTGTATTTACTTGTTATTCTAGTGTTTCAATTATGTACTTTTCTTTAGTTAGGGGATCCCTTGAGCTCCCAACTATCTGTTTTCACATACTTTTGCTTTCCGTGGCAACATGTTATAAGCCTTTTAGCTTTCAAGGTGTATGTTCTTGTTGGTTGTCCAAATAAAATAAATAAATAAACTACTAAGTCCGAGGCCATTTGCGCTGCAAGAGATTTTTCACTAGCACACTAAAGACCCTAATTTATTATATTGATTTAAAACTGGATTCAAAATACAGTAGGTTCTTAAATTGCATGTTGCAATGTACAATCTATAATATACGTGAAGTAAAACGTTGTATCCCTTTTTACAAGTTATTGCGATTATGTCGGTCAGTGTGCCAAAACCTTATACGAATTCCTAAGTTTACACTTGCGCTTCTCGTCACCTTTGTGATAAAACCTCCACGGCTCTGATACTCTGATAAAATTCTACTGAATCATGCGATTGTAGTTTATATTACCTTGTGAACAATAACTACAGCACTGTTCAAGTGTAACGCAATGGAATTTAGGTAAAAGTTTTATCTTCTCTTCTATTTGTACTATTTTATGACAAAGATATGGTATTAATCCTTATACGTTTATGAAGGAAACTGATGCCTGTCATAAGTTACCTTCAAGGTAAATACACTCTTTGAAGTTCACAGCATTAGATTCTTTAGACACTTTAGACTATACTAGATTCGATTCTTTGGATTTAGCAAAACCAGCCCTAGACTCAGTGTTTTATACTGTGCTCAAGGACAGTAGCTGAGTTGAGCAGCGTGTAAGCTTTGCCGCCTCCTATTTTGAAATAGAAGTTTAGATGAAAGATTTTGAAAATTATTTTAATAGAATAAGAGAACCGAAGATGGTTTTTTACTCAGTTAAAGATAAAATAAACTTCAGACTAACGGGAACATCATTTTAAACCAGCCTAACCAGCCCCACTGGGTCAGTAAAAGAAGAATTACAAATCTTCGAATCAGCCTAATTAAATGATGTATAGCATTAATTACAGTTATCTACAAAAGTATTACGTCGAATCTTATCACTGACAAAATAGATTTCAAGAGACGGATTTTTATAATTCACACACGTCTTGATAAGCTGATCTACAGATTAATCGAGTATTTAAAAAGTTAAAACCACAGGTTTTTCCACTGAATGGTATCATTGTCCTTGAAGTTACTTGCAATAAACTCCTATAAACTCGTTCAGTAGATTTGAGAGCCTATCTTAAATTTCAAATTTGAATATATTATAATCTATTCCTATTTTAAACCTCATTTTACTAGAAATTTACTGTCGTTTTCAAAATGTCAGTTTTTCAGATTTTGAATATGAAACTTCTGGAAACACACATCACGATTTCAAAATTTTTGAAATTATATTTTACCACAAATCTTTAAGATGTTTCTCACCTTTTTGCACCGTATTTTTTTATTTTGATTTTTTATGATTTATATTGATTCCTCAGTTTTAGGTGTCCGTAGGTTTCCGTTGTTGCTGTCAAAAAAAAAAAAATTAGAAATCAAAGTTCAAATAACTGCCATGTTAAAAAATTACTTATTCATGTTATCGACACACCATTGCCGTATTATCAAAGCGAATTGATAAGTAATTACATCAACCGTTTGCCATCGTTCGAAGAATCAAATGAATGGGTTGTCCTCTTTTACAACTTTATTTTTACAGTCCTCAATCTTTCCGAGAACTGTTAATGCACACACAAATTGTAATAGTTTATTGACAATGTCAACTAATAAACGTTATAGTGCAAACAGGGGAAATTCTATTTACGACAAAGCGGAGACAAACGCTAGAAGTAAATTTATCGAACGTGCCAACACGAAGCTAAGTATAGGAATAAATATCATTCATTCAAGAATTATACTCACTAAAAGTCGAACTTGTATATGTGTACACGCCAATGTTGACAAAAAAACCGTTTTTTATAGGCACATTAAATATATTTACACTTTCCTGGAACGATTTTGGCAAACGACGGACGCGCGATGGTGCCCGTCATGAGCGCATATGTGATATTTTAAATTCATGAATCAAACTATAGAATGCACCGGTTGCAATATAAAACAGAGAATAAAGTAATGTCGTTTCCGATCGATAAACCATTTTTACGATGAGACTTGCAGACTAAATATCTTTTAAGAAACTAAGTCTGATAGTCGCAAAACTAAATGAATATAAACATTGTTAAAAAACCTGTCTTTAACAGTTCAGTGGCAAAGGTCGCATATAATCATATGCTTTGTTTGGGTTTTGATTGTTTATTTTGGCATCAACTACATCGCTGTAGACTTCGGTAGTTTGCTAAGGCGTATTAAGGCATATAAAGCGTATTCGTTTGAATTGACTTTCAGATTCACCTTCGCTAACCAAATACACTGTAAATAAACAAACCAAGTAAATAGTTCATTGATCTGGAGAGAGAAATCACTCGAAAGTTTTATTTTATTTGTATGCGTCCCCATCTATAATAAGAAGGGGGCTTTTGAATCTCCTTTAATAACACTGACATCACTCTACCTACATACGTATATACATCTATATTACGTTAAATTATTTTAGAACTAAGAAATCCAGAAATGCTTGATTTCTGAATTTTTTAGATCAAAAATAATTTCTTAAGTATTTAGTTAAATTTTGTTTAGTAAAAGGATCCGTATGCAGTAAAAGAGTGGATGAGGAGGCGTGTATTCCGGTGAAAGTCTGTTTTTTGTGCACAACAAAATTTACATTTAAAATATTACATCTAGTTTTCACTATTAGCAAAACCGATATTGATACATATCTTATCTGAATGACACAGCCAAAAACTTGTTCTTCTGATAGCTAGCTTGTTGCGAAATTGATAAATTGTACGTCGCAATTACGTCTATCAAGTCAATTGATGTAGGAACCTGAGTAATCCCCAAATAAGGGCAGAGGAAGTTGGGTTTGTGTAATCGTACTCACATAACGTAAATCAAAAATTATTTGAAAATTAAGTACTTCGTCCGTTTGTTTCATCAAAACCTATAGATATTAAACGCGGAAAAATACACGGCATACATAATATTAGTAAAGGCAAGTGTTGTCAAGGTTTTTCTATTGTATTTTGGTGTCCTAAATCGTATTGAAATACATATTAATGATTGCTTACAAATTTAATAATTTATACATTATTTATGTGTAAATGAATAAACATAAAACACTATTCCTTTGTTACTTTCAACTACTTTGACCTGCAACTGATTTGATCGTTTTAGATATATTTACTTTATATTGTCAATAAAGTTAAATTAAATGAGCGATAAATTAAAGAATTAGAAGGAATATAAACAGAAGTGTCCACAGAAGTAAAGAAGATTGTCCAATACCCTGCAAAACAGGGCGACAGTATTACTTTCGAACTCCTGACAATCTACCAGTGAATTAGTAGCAGCATTAAATACTTCAGCGATTCTGAGCTTCACCGATTTAATTCTTGCTATTAACGTGTTGGGGATTAAGTTAAAGAAAATAGAAGAGGAAAAGAAAAGATAGAAAACATAAACGGCAAGTTGCCGTTTACTTGAAACTCTTCGACGAACTCCAAAGCTCCCTATTACGTCACCTGACTCGATCTGAGATTGTGTCCACGGCACAACAAGAATAATAAAGTTATTTTTGAAAGACAAGATGTCATTCACTTCAAAAGCAATAACCACACAATCATAACACATGATTACATCTAAATCTAAACATACATGTTCATTTTGGCGATTGCAAGTCCTCAAGTACAATGTAACAATAGCTCATAGAATATTCATTGGCTGGAGATTGGCGGATTTCCTCTTGATTCACATCCCGTGTATAGCTACAGTCCACACGTGGGCAAACGCATCTGCGGTGCAATGACATGGCAGACGTGTTAGGTATAACAAGCTTGGCGTTATTGAATTATAAATAGTATTTTATTAACATTTATGTGAGGCAGTCATGCGAATTTAGGTAGGATAAAAAATGTTTTGGTATGCCTTTTTGTTTTTTAAATTTTAATCTGTAGTAAAGTTCTTAGATATGAAATAATGAATTTTTACAGCGCCTTATGTTGTTAAAAGTTAGCGATACGTAAATAAAAGATGAAGAGGAAGAAGTCATAGCAACGCAACATCCGATCTCTTTCGCCAACTCTCTTTCTCTAACTGTCAATTTCAAATATCATATTGTTTTTATCGAGAGAGATCTTGCAATATAAATTACAATAACGTTTTTCTTACTCAATAACGCTTTTCTCACTCAATTTTTAAATTTTAACGAGTTATATTCCAATCTGCTTAAACTGCACCAGAATACAAAGTTCTGATATTTCGATTTGGGATTTCTAAAATATGTGCAAATGCATATCGTATGTTAAATTTAGTTTATATGACTCTGATATTGAATACATGTAATTTTTACCTCATGTTTGTTAAAACAATATGTAGCGGTTTCGTCGCCACCATCGAAATTGTGTGAATTGTACTTTGTGTTTCTCGTTATGGTACTTTAAGGTATATATATTGTCTTAACTACATAAATTCCAAACGATGAGAAACTCAACATACCTTGAAGCTGATTGTTTTGAACGTACATGCTAAGTTCTTAAAATCACATTTCTGGTGCTCATAAATAAAAAAATAAATTGAAAATTGCCAGTAAGCGATCTCTCAGGTTCCACCTAACTTCTGTGTATTCTTCTGATTAAAACTCGCTTCACAAGGATGCTGTTTTTGAAATAAAATATGATTTTTGTAATAATGAGTTTACTTTTGGCAAAAAGTCTGATTATCTTCTAAAAAACTCATAAGTTTTTATAAATATTCTGGTAACCCAATTCTAAAATGTTTATTTAATCAACATGTATCGTAATACTGCTGTTTTATCACTTTTAGAATACAGTGATTAGCCTTTTTTATAATTAGATAGCATAGTAGTTATTCTTACAGGGGTGACCCTTTGATAAAAGTGGAAAAATTAAGTCGTAAAAGCATAAGCCATACTTTTTTACTTAAACAGTTCTTTATTTACAAACCAACACAAAGCTGGAACACGAAGTGAATCTATAAGGTTTCCCTTTTCATTTCAGACCGGAATCCTAGAAACAAGTTGATACCGTTGATTTGCTTAAAAACCGGTTAATTTCTTAGCTGTAGGGTGATCAGAGTCGAGGACAACAAGTGAATTAGAGCTTCCTATAGAACGAACATCTTTGCAATGACGTAATTAATGATAATTCCATAAAATTACGACGTCTTTTGTTGCTGTATTTGTTGATTCTGAAGGCCATCATTTGTTACCTTCAGTTACGAAATTTAATTCTATTTTTAATTTGTGAAATGCGTATGTTTCTTTTGTGATTCATTAACTTTAGTCGACAGCGGTATTTGCAGTTGGATATTCTAAACAAATTATGTATGTGACGTTGGCTGTTCTGGGAAATGATAAGTTAAATACATAAAATTGTTACAGACTTTGAAATGAAATACTTACATTATCATAATATAGTTGTGGTGTACAAGTCATGGTAAAGCGTTTAACATTTACCGTGAAACCTTTTAAGTGAAACTTTGAAATGGTCAATCTCATTTTAAGAAGAGTGAAAGAATATTTAAATTAACTTCATTGGATACAACTCAGCATCAAAAATATGTAAAACAATAACGGTGATGAGGTGATAGTCATATCTAATAAGAACCCTTTCAGTAAACTTCTAAACGGTTTGTTCGGTACGCTTTGTATCAAAAAATACATACAGTGGAACATAGAACCTTCTCCTTTTTAAGTAAGTTAAATGCATACCACGCCTTGCTTTTTTTTTATATTTAAGCTGCCAAAATGACTCTGCTCTGCCTGATGGAAAGCATGAGCAGAATCCAAGAGTGGTGGTCACCATCCTCAATGCGAAAAAGAACAATGCAGCATGGTGACCCACACTATGGCGGCCTGGGGGGAAGGGGGATGGTGAGGGGGATAGGGGGCGTTGGATTGGGGTATGGGCCTCCGGTATCCTCACTCACTCGATGAAACACAGCGTAAGCGCTGTTTCACACCGGTTTTCTGTGAGGCCGTGGTATCATTCCGGTCGAGCCGGCCCATTCATGCCGAAGTGTGGCTCTCCCACGGTATGCTATTGTCAAATATATATATAAATAAATAGAAAACTTAAAAATACTACAGACTAAAATATGTATTGAGTAACTAACACCATGAAATCTACTACTTACTAAACTACTGACTTAAGTTAAAGGTTTATATATTTGACATATTATTTTAATCATTATTTTTAGTATATTTTTTCTAGTTATTCCTCTCTAATGAAACTTCACAGGACACACATTAGCCACCTCTCCTATATCAACAGAAACACGCGTGGTTACTAAAAAGGTACGATTTTTAGTAATAAAAATCAAAATACAACCAGCACCCTAAGTGTGCTCGTAAACGAACTTAATAATAATAAAACTTAGTGTTAATGTCATATTATATATTGCATTTGGTCCATTGACCCGAGTCATGGACATAATTGGGAGCAATTAGGCCTTCTTTAAAATTCATTGTGGTAGAAATGAGTTGGATTATCGGTTTAAGAACACTTTTTGAATTAATTTTTAGTGAGAATCTTAAAATTATCATTACTGATTCTTGTTGTGCCTTGTGGTACTTAACCTTCTAGTACAAAGAAAAAGCTTCTATCAGGCGAGGTGATCATACCTCGCGGTGATGCTGATTTTTGTGAGAAATTTTAATACCGTGACCCAAGATTAGCAGTTATTAAGTAGTACAGTGTGTTTTCGATAGATGGCACTGAAGTAACTTTTTGTTTCATTGTAATAAACAGGCTTGGTAGTTAAAGATTCTTATTACAAAATAATAAAAATATTAAATTACACCGTAATTGGACCAGACTCTTCGGACTTACTTGTGTCTCCAAGTGAATTGATTGAATCCAAGCCGATGATGATGACGTAATGAAAATAACAACGACCGATTAATCGTAAGTTATTTCCTCAAAGGACAACTTGATAGTGTTTGCAATGATACCTGTGGCGGGTTTTGTAAATATTTGTATGTAGGCAAATATTGGAATTTATGATAGGACTCCTGATATCGAATTCTTATATTAGTCATTTCGAAAATAACGAAATACTAAAGAGTAAATAAGTAAAAGCATGTTCTAGAACGCACAACGTTATTGCCGAGGAGTGTAATAGGTTTCTTGAAAATACTGTTGCAATAGAAGTGAAAATGGCAAAAATACACTTTGAAAAGTGTTTACAGGAACGGTATCATGTTCTATTAAAACTAAAGGAAAATCCTCCAACCAGGTTAGCTATAATAATTATCTTTATTTATTCAGACGGAGTTCATAGTGTTGGTATACATTTACTATTTAATTTAGTAACGTTCTAAGAAAGCTTTTTATTACACTTGAGTATTTAGTTGTTACTTCGTAGTTCAGCTTATATTCTTTGGAAGACATTGAAATATATTTTTGCTGAGAAAAAACCTAATAAAGTAAAAAAATACTCCTTCTAACTTACTTGTTATCTGCTAAAGGCTTCAAGAAGAATATTTAAAACGTACGGTTATTACTAAAATTTTAACATTATGTGTGCTGATAACATATCGCTTAACATTGAGTTTAAATGCCCTTCGTTATTGGCAAATCTAAGTCTAAACGGTTCATGCTCATAAATGTGATATCCAGATACTTATCGATTTTTTGACCATGAGTACCTATCACTATTTATAACGGCCAATAATAGTTGTAAATTGTGTAACTGGCAGCTATCATTAATACTTTGATACTATAATAATAATAATAATATATTATAATAAAAATGTTTATTTCTCACCAAAACCAAAATACATAAGTTTGCGAATTGACCTACCCCATAGTCAGGTAGTACTTCGGCTAAGGAACGCTTGTGCCCGTGGTAGGCATAAAATTGCCTGTGTTACAGGTCGCTCCGAACTAGAGACTATAAATCAAACGCCATGAATAAAACAAGGACAAAAGAGACAACATACCAAATTAAAAACTAAGCAAAATTTTTATTCTTTTTTCATGGAATTATGAGTGTTTGTGTGTGTGTGTGTGTGTGTGTATATGTGTGTGCGTGTACGTGTGTATGCATGTATGTACTAAGTGTGTGTGTTTATATTCGTATATACATACAGATATAGAAACAGAGACAATTTCCTAATCTCATTGATACTAGAATCGTAAAAGCGATGAATTTTGGTAACAAGTTGCCAGGGTACAGTATGCAATGTACGAGTATGTACAAAACCCCTATGTCTTTTTTACCCTGACTTGTCTTTTTGACCTTTTAAACTATTATCATTGAGAGATATAATATAGTTTTCACGTGAACGAAGTAGTAACTTTCAAGTTAGTGCAGCCACGCTAATTTCAACACGAACGGGGCGGTACTACCCTCGCACAGAAAATCAACGTAAGATGTCAGTGTTCATGCTATCGTGTGTCGTTGGTGAATGCAAGACCTGAGGCCCAATGATGCAGAAGCTTCATTAGGCCGCCATGGTGTGAGTCACCATGCTGTATTGTTGCATTGTCTGCATTTCCAAAATGGTGACCACCACTTTTGGATTCTGCTGATGATTTCCATCACATAGAGTATAGTCATTTTGTCAGTGACATACATAAAAGAAAGTAACATTTTCCATACAACAATCACCGTACATTATCTCAAAAAAGCAGTGTACAGTGTAATAAAGGGATTACACTAGCAAAAAACATACTATTCTTACCTCCGAGTCCTAAGAATCCAAGCATTTCGCTTTGTCAGAATCGCGTGAAGTAAATTTTTGAACATGCCACTTTCGAAAAGCTCGGTAATAACAGTTAAGGAGGTCCAAAATTATCGAAATAACGTTCGATACAAAAATAAGAACTTCGCAGATCTGTTGATGCGTTTTCTGATGTGATTTCGCAGGTAGCTGGATGTTGATGTCATGATTCTTATGTTTAGTACAGCAAAATTGAAGTTTCTCAAATATGTGTATCGAAGATTTCTTAAGTCTTTTTGGAGCTGCACTGGAAAATGGTCTAACTGTCTTATACTTACATTAATTAGTCTCGGGTTTTCTGGTCGTCAATTGCTGAACTGCTGACATTGTTTAATTATGAACTCTTGAAAACGTGAAGTTTTAAGAATAGTCAATAATTAAGTTAACAGGTACAAATATTTAAATACAAAAAAATGTATTTTGCTTATTATGTAGCAGTTACAGAACTTTGAGTGAATAGATTTTTGTTAAAGAGATCTGCCGTTTACGTCTCTATCACAATTGCGCGGTTGGCTTATCGTCAAGTCGTCACTACGCCGCATCCTACTGCCCCAAGTGTAGTGGGTTCAAATCCTACATGGGACAACACTTTGTGTGATCCACAAATTGTTGTATTCGTTTCATGTATGTTTGTAAAGTCCCAGCTATACAGGATGTAGCTCGAGAAACATAACCCTCCTTTTTTGCAGTTCAGTAAAAAATAACAATACCTCAACATTTTGTAAATTCGACATCATGGAACGAAATGTACATTAAATACGTACAATACTTATTGTAGACTAATGATGTCCCTTGGTATTATGGTGTCATTGTTTAATGTAATTGGTTTTAAGGAACTTTAAAGTAGGTACATGAGTCCATTTCGGACAATTGCCCAGATGGGAATCTATGAAGAAACAACAAAAGTATTCCGGTCTCCATACAGCTGCAGGTCCTGTCAATTTACACAGCGCTTCAAAGAAACTCAATGTTGGGCAAAAAATTATAGGTCTCAGTTTAATTAGTATACAACAAAAGAATTACCTATTTAGAAATGTTTAGTAACACTCGATAGTTTTTTACCAGTCTAGCGCGATGTGGAAGCAAAAACAATAAGTTTTAGGTGTTTCCCATGCGGTGGTCGCACGGCCCCTTCCCAAGGTTATTCCGTGACATACTGTCTATATTGGCTAATTAGGGTCAAAACCGATGTGTTTTAGGACTTGTCTATGATCTGACATCAATGGATAGTTCAGTAGCTACTCATCCGTTCATTGATAGGTTTTCACAGTGAGCCAGCCAGAGTATACCTATCAGATAGAGAGAGCCGATGGTAAAACCAATCGTAATATTCTGTATTTAGAGGAGGATTTTCAATAAACAGGTTATTGTGTAGTGTCACAGTTCAATCAAATCAATTCTAAAGGATTAGTAAACTGAAGTGGCAATGGGCTGGCCATATTAGCCGTAGAACTGATTACCGTTGGGGTAAACGAGTTCTGGAGTGGAGACCGCGTTTCGGCAATCGTAGTGTGGGACGTCCACAGGCCAGGTGGTGTGATGATCTGCGCAAGATGACTGGTAGGAACTGGACGCGTGAAGCCGAGGATCGAACCAAAACGGAGTAAAAATGGAGAGGCCTATGTCCAGCAGTGGACTGCGATAGGCTGAAGATGATGATGATGATTATGAATAAAGAAGTAGGTTAAAAACTAAGGATTTCATATGCTTGTCGATTAACAAAAACGCTAAAAGACAAAAAGCAAGTGCAAGCACTTGGTAATGTGGTGTATGATCTGTTTAGTCATGTTTTATCAAGTTTTTTGATAATCTTACTTCCAATATTCTTAATTACAAAAAAATATAGCCTTACTAATTTATGCCCGCGGCTCCGCCCGCGTATATGTTGGTTATCGCGGCAAATAGTAGCCTATGTGTTATTCTGATGTATCAGCTATATTACTGTAAAGTTTCATCCAAATCCGTTCAGTAGTTTTTGCGTGAATGAGTAACAAATATCCTTACAAACTTTTGCGTTTATAATATTAGTATGATAGTATAGATAATTAATGATTACCTTTTAAAACGTGAACTATATTGACTTCAGGCACGTAGGGTAGTTTGTGATAAAGAATTGAGCACAAATCTTTATTATATAGTTTCAGCAGCGTCCTTTGCATACTAAACAATCGTTAAACATATTATAATATTATTGTTATTATTTATTTCTAACATTATGAGCACACTCATAGCCCAGTTGCACTCGGTGATTAGAAACAAACAACGAGGGCAAGCAACGACGGCGCGGTTAGTACCTGGATGGTACGCTGGTGGTATGTTACCATGAGCGTCTCCGTGGTGCGGAGGTCACGTTAAGCAGTCGGTCCCGGTTGTTATCATACGATCGTGAAGCTTAGTTGGAGGCCTTCGGACGGCTTAAAAACATCCGACGGCAAGATTTACGTAGCCACAATGTATTCTTGCCAGTCCCCAACTCGCACTTGGCCATTGTGAGGACGTATGGCCTTAACCCTCTCCTGAGAGAAGACCCGAGCCCAGCAGTGGGACATTATGGGTTGTTGATTAATTGATTAATTGATTGATATTTATTTCAGTCTTGACCCTACCGAAGGTCATTAACTGAAGCATAATAACGAATTTACCGAACAACATGCTGTAATATCTGAAAATATTTTGTGATCATGTAATATGTGTTATAACTATTATACAAGCGGAAGCTGGTAGGGAAGTTCACATTAAGCTCAACTAAAAAGGGACGGGAGATATAATTGTTACTAGAATATTCTTTAGACCCATAAAAGATTTTTTCGAACGTTGTCTTTTTTAGTTTGCAGGAATGTTGTGTTGTCATAGCACTTACTAATGATGCGGTAGATATCCGAGTTCGAATTCGGGGATATCCGAGGGGAAAATGTTCGTTTCCATGTCTATATTTGTTGTTTTCGTAAACTAAAACATATCTTAGAGGGATAACTGTTAATACTTTTATTATTTATTTTTTTTAAATTTTAAATTTATGTTGTAAGAAATAGATTTTGGAATTGGTAAAAAAAATGATTTGATTATCGAATATCAAACCGAATGACCAGATCATTCGTCAAAGCTATCTGTCTTTCATGTACCAAGTTCTGATTGAGGTATTATTTTTAATAATTTAAAGTAGTAATTTTTACGGTTAAAGAAACTTTATTTATCAAAAGAATTTATAAATTTATTAATCAATAGATTTGATGGAATTCTAAATAGATGAATATTGGTATGTTACACTATTTAACTCTAATTGCCCTATCTGAGAAAACCTTGACCATATATACGTATCTAGCACGTGCATATTCAATAGGTACAAACACAGAGCGACAAAGTAATTGTCCCTTTACTGACCAAGTTAAGTAAAAATTCCTGACGTGCTAACAGTTCGCGGCCCCAAAGTACCACTGTGCTAATAGGTACAGTCAACACTCAAAACTGTGGTCTCCGTGACCTCGCGATGCGACCATCTACTGGTTTCAAATGCTATGTCGATAGAATGCGTGCCGAAATAATTTTTAAAAAACCTGTGACAAAAACCAACCTATTATACTTCAGTGCTGAATATAAAAATGTGTCTGAGAAAATTGGTCTTGTAGTTTTTGCTTCTTCGGTTATGCAGACGTAAGAGGCATAACAATCCTTTTATCTGTATTACAAAACTATATTACGTTTTACATAGAAATATACTATTGTTTTTAAATGAATAACAGGTTGATTAGCCAATTATTTATGTAACATCATCCTAGGTTCGTCTTGTTAGGTTTTTAATGAGTTTTAATCTCGGCCAGCCTACATTTGATAAATGCATCCAATGGTGCAGTCTACGCCTTTAAGCAGAAACAAGTAAAATTGTTTTTTAAACTAGCTAATCCGGCATACTTTATATATTTCTTGCGGAAAGATTTTGTACATTTCTGAAATCTTTAGTAATAATTCCCGCTTCAGTTTCGTACAAGCAGTGAAATAAAAACTTTAATGGTTATCTTTTAATTTTCTTTTAAACAAACCTTGTTCTAACAATAACGAAAATATAGAAAAAAGAATTATCCAACTTGGTACAGCCGATCGGAAGTTATGCGAGTACATACATTTCTGTGTTTCATTTATATATATATATAAAGATAGATTTTTCGTTTTGACTGTACTATCGATGAAAGGCTTAAAATGGAGATAAAATTATTATTTCATTTCATTACAAACTTATTGAGAACAAAAGGAGTCTTAATTGAAATACGTGTATGTGAACCTTAAAATGAATAAATTAATGTATTCCCACCAAATGGGCACATTTATATAACACGAGAGGCCATGATTCTGTCTGTTTGTTCAGTTGCCGCATTGTTACACAATCTAGCGCATGAAACCTCGCTGTATTATTAACAGTTCTTAAAAGGTTTTATTGCTGCGCAGTGTTCAATATTAAATATTTTATGAATTGTAGACAAAAATTAACTTAGGTGAAGTTTTGTTGAGCGTTACCCTTTTCCTCGTGTAGAAATAGGTACATAATATTTTATTTAACAAGTCCGTTTGTCCTTCAAGTAGTCTTAAATTTAGGTCAAGAGATACTCTAGAAAATATATTTAGATATTCGTCGCAACCAGATTCAAAAATGATCACGTTACTTTTTAAACAACAAAACGGCCAATTTGTTTAGAGGATCCAAAAAGAGACACAGATCCAGTCATACATATTTTGTTGAGGCATGGATGTTCTACGGTAATGTATCCGTTGTGCTTCGAACCTATCACTCAAACTGTTGCCATACACTTTCGAGCCTTAGAATAATGGTTTTTCAATTTCTTTACGTTTCGTTACATATCAGGCTATAGTGTTATACATTGATAAGTGTAAATTCTTTACCTCTTAATCGTACACGTCAATCGATCAATCGAGAACTTACCGATATTATTCGTTTATTCCACTACTAAAGGCGGTCATTTAACATGCAAGAAGAATACTGATAGCACTCGTACTAATAAGTTCATTCACTCGTGCATTTGGAGACCAGACGTTGCCGAAATCCATTGCGAAGTGGACTTCCTTTACGTGAACAGAATTCGCCCATTGTCCGAAATACGAGATGTTGACCAGAATTGTGATATGTAGGCACATGAAACGAGCCGTAAGGTTAGGGTGTAATGTTAGGGTTTTCAAAAATATATTGTTGTACGATTTTTTTGTTTTGTTAGGTTGATGGACGGAGTGCAAACGCAGCTAATAGCTCTGGAAAACGATGGGAAAATTGTAACAAAGATTGTATGAGCCCGCCAGGCCAGTATAGTAAAGTAGGCCAAAACCTCTTCTCTAAAAAGAGGCCTGTGTCTAACAGCAATTTGTTAAAGACTTTTGATGGTGGATTGATCACAAATAAAATTTTTGTAAGTTTCCCGTTTAAGGTCAAAAAGTGTCGGCTATATATTATTTATTCTTACCAGAGTACATGCATATTAGTCATGCTTTCTGTAATTCTGCCGTCATAAAAAAACGTACGTGATCCTTTTTGTGATATTGAGTTACAACCATCGTCGGTATCGGAATTAGAAAAGAAAAACGCGTATAGTAAATATACTTTGAGTATGTAATAATAGATAAAAAAACGGAAATCTTATTCCGAACTTTGCAAACAATTTACTACGGTAACCAAACTCCTAATTAATACACATGTAGTTATAGATATAAACTAGTACCTGGGAATTAATCAGATAGTGGCAAGTGGCAAAAAATTGTTCGTGTATTGCTAACTTCAAGTGGCCATCAGGCATTCTGCAATTGACTGATCGCTGATTGGCAATAGTCGAGATTCATTATGATTGGCGGTTCAAATCAATACTTTACCAACTGATATTCAGTTTCACTGTGGTTCAGAGACACAAATATTGCACGCAATCACTCCCATGTTCATCTGTGTTTAAAATGTAAGAAGCTGTAAACTAAGAGGTCACAGCTTTACTGGCTGAATTCCGAATGTCGTAATAACCTTAATGTAAGTGAAACTGATAAGAACAAATATCGTTATGAAATTAGAGACGAAATGAAGAAACATAAAGAAACAAGGCTTACGTGGGATGGACGCATATCCCTACGTAAGCCTCCCAGAGGACTGAGTACCCTCTTTACGACAAGCCACATAGTCGTGTCAAGAGAGACTCAAAACCGTATGAGGAAAATCATATTATTTTTGTAAATAAATTTAGGCAAACATATATAAATTAGCCGCTTTTATTTCTTAAATATTGTTATATCGTAGATAAATATCAAAAGATTTATCAGGAAGTGGGAAAAAATTGCTTGAGTATATTTAGCGAAACGTTAAATCCTATTTTAATATATAGGAAGCTATGAAACAATCTGATAATAGATGGTCATAGATTTCTTGCGGTTTTCACAACAAACAAATTTTCATAAGAGCGTTTAGTTGTCGCACCAAGTACAGGTATCATCTTTTTATCATATCTGTGGTCTGTAAAAAAATAAACGACATGTATTTATCAATATTTTTGGAGAGGTTTAAAAGTCCTATGGTGAATTTACAGCTTCTTTTATAAAGAATTTGTATATCTTTTATCTTTAACACAGCGCTTTCAAAACCATAACTCTAAAGCAAAAGCATATAATCATATCGAATGCTTTTAATTTAATGATTTTACTATATTAGGTCATTGGTCGCTGCGCTTGCGTCAGTATTATATTCCCTTATTATATATTATCCTCAATGAAAAATGAAGACGTCACCAGTCACAAGCTTGTTCCAATTTCCCCGTTGATTGTTCTAGACAAGAGATTACAGGCGATAAGAGTTAGGTTCACTCTGTTTGCTCCGAGTCCTACATCAGTATGAATGTAAGATGCATCGATAATATAATTGTCAGTAATTAGCCGTGTCGCTAACAATGTCAGTGGTAATTGTTTTGTATTAATTAAAATATAAAGTATAAACGATTCTCAAAGGACTGGAATATCGTGTAACGTATGATTATGTTTAAAAATAGAACATACATCCATAGTGTTATAGTAAATTAGAAAGTAACTCTGTCTGTCTTTTTTTTTATTATATAGGTGGCAAACGAGCAGACGTATCTGTTACGCTTTTACGGCTACTGTGATTCTTGTGGATGAACATATGCTACTCTGTATCGAGATAATCAGTATATACACGGCATGACTAATATAATATAATTTAATGTAATTATATATATTATATTTATTATTATGAGTTTAATTCCCATTACTAATTAATAATTGTAGGACGGGTGGTTATTAATTAATCTTCTATATATACATAAGTGAATCACAAAAATGTATGTAGGCATATAACTTTCGATTGACTGCACCAAATTCGATAATTCTTTTTTTATGTGTTTATTAGTGTCAAGACAAGGTTGGAAAAATAAAAGAAAACCGACAGTGTTATATTTTCTTAGTCCGTTAAGTCGGACACTGCGGCCTTGCCGGAAGCTAACATCGTCTTACTTAAATAAGTTTTCGGTAATTCAGAAAATTTTCACACAAAGGTATGTGTAATGTGGAAGGATACCGGAGGCCCAAACCCCAAACTGTCCCCTCCATGCCTCAAAAGCCGGCAACGCACTTATGACCCGGCGGTGGCGGTAATCGCTTACTACCAGCCGATTCGTCTGCTAGTTTGCCCCCTATTCCATCAAGAAAAACTCGTGCCAATATTATAAACCTATTGCCACTTCATATATTAAAGTTCGTTTCGGTAGTTTAGGCACTAGGACTAGACTGCCAAAACTATTGCCCTTCCTTTTAGCTTCGGCGTGGTCGGTAAAAATGGAATGACATTTACGTGTAGGTTCCATCACCACCACCACATTCCACTCTAGACCATCCCACGCTAATAATCATTAGATTATAAAGATTCCGAACTGTTAATACAATCAATCTTTACTAATCACACGTTGTCACAATCAATTAAATATGTAACCTTATACCTATCATATCTTGAGATATAAAAATGATTACAGATTACCGTATAAGTTCGATTACCGTGTTAATGCCATGCTGTGTGAGGGGCCGCGGGTGAACGGGCTTTATCTACACCACACCACAAAGATCAGCCGAGGAGAACGACTCCTAATTAGATTGTTAGTTGAAGGTGATGCTTGCGTTTTTACTAGCAGGTGTTAGTAGGGAAACTGTTAATACCTTAACCGCAATAACTTTTGTTAGGACATCACCTACAGCATAAACGGCAAGGATCTGAAATTGTCCAGATTTCTTATGTTGTTGAAACACTGTCATTTTCATAGAATATGCATAGAGAATTGTGGTGATTTGTACAAGTAGAATTAATGGTATTTATATTATAAATTCGAATAAACTCTATCTGGCTGTCCGTCTGTTATGCGGTTCCGATTTCAATGACATTTGGCATGGGGATACTATGATTCTTAAGGAAGGGCATGGGTTACATTCTATCGCGATAACTCACATACACGACCTGAGCCGCGGGCAAAAGCTTGTCAAATACGTGGTCTCATTAGTGGCATGCATGTTCGATACTTATATTCTTGTAGAAAATTGTTAAGGGTTTGAACAGAAACACAAGTAGTCGTTGATAAGTTGATTATTAACATTTATTATATCTTTTCATTAGTCTAGGGAATTACGCTTATAAATTTTATTTATAATGTATTAATATTATGTGATTATTTCGGAACAGAACTCTGTTTACTAACTTATGATAACTGATTGCAAATGGTGCTCATAAAGAGAGCCCTTTACTTCGAATAATAATAAGTACGGAATGATTGAGAAATTTAATTGATGGGAGCTCTTTAACTGGGAAACTTAACTTTTAATGGTTAGAATGACAGAATTTGAAGAACATCTACAATATGACTCCGAAAGAGAAGATGAACATTTAGACTATAGATATGTGATATGTCCGTTAGATATGTGAATTGTTCTTTTTCATGTTTTAATGCCTTACTTTTATGCCGCTTATCTCTATATTTCGTATCAGAGAGGTAGAATTTTTATGCAAGTTTATTTCATATCAAGTATGCGTTCGGCGTTGCGACTGGTGCAAAATTTAATGCTGACCGCAGCGAGTGTCTGTACCAAAACTCTTATTTATCTTTATGTGGACTAGAGTGTTTAAGTGACAATACTGCCACATAGTGACATACACATATCTAAAGTATAGTTCGGTACCAATATTTTAATGCCACAATCAGTAAGATAAGTACAAGGTAATAGTTCTATAACGGCTCTTATCAAGGACAAAAGATATCGTATCACGCACAAATTAGATAATAGCGTGTATTGCTACTGAAATTTTAATTTTTACGAGTTCTGCTTCCGTTTACACAGTGACCTATATTTACAATTTATATACAATTTTGGTGATGTTTTATCATTGAAGAATAGTATTAGTTTAATTCAAATAAAATATTCCACTTCTACCCATAATTTGTATTTCTTTGACTTTTGATGCCGATAAGCTACATTTTGAAGATTAGAAACGATATTGTGCTCCAGAGCGTCCACATGCCTAAAATACTATTACAAACCATAAAAAAAAACAAAATTGAATATCTCGGTCATGTGTTTAGGTAGGAAAGATATATGCTGCTTCAACTGACAGTGATAGGCTAGGTGGAAGGGAAGAGATGCGCTGGACGAAGTAAAAAAATAACGTAATATCTGTTAGTGGACTGGTATCACCTTCGTTGAATAACTGTTCCGCCTAGCCCATAACAAGGAGGAGTACAGGAAGCTGATGGCATACCTTCAAGATTGAAGAGGAGTTTTGTTTTTCATTAATAACGTTTATTGGAAAGATTGACCTAGAAAATAATCTTTGTTTCTTATTAAAAGTGTTATCCCAGACAAAGCTGGGGTTAGTTAAACTGCTTGATATAAAGTACGAGCAAAAGCTTGTAAAAGCCGCAAGTGATTGTTATAATTTATGTGCGAAGTGACAAGTTTATGACGCTGTAACACAAAATGCACTCGTTAATGATATTCAACATTTCTATGATGAAATAAAACTGACCCATTTTTCAGCGTGCCAGCCCTGGCAGGAAGGAGTGCCATTTAAAAATGGCGCTTACGTTCGTCTGAGCGGCGTCTGCGCACTCTGCGCAACGCGTATTCCGTGCGCATCCAGTCTTTCCGCCGGCGCGCGCGTAATGTCAACAAACTCAGCTCCCGCCGCAGGAATGCAACAGCCAACGTTGCATTGTACCCGCTTCTCGTGACGCTATATGGAATATGAATAGGATGTACCCTTTTTAAGGTAGTTCCTTACATCTGACGTCACTTCTTGAATCTATGTCGATGATGTTCTAAAACAAACAATACAAATAATTCAATATTTGAAACCGGACACTGGAGGTGTCATAATTGACGGCTAGTATCTTCGCAAGATAAATTTGAAGAGGTTATATGTATATATATGTTTTTTATCAGATAGTTTTGAAGGTCGTTAGCAAATAGGAATCAGTAGAATAGATATCGCCTACGGTGTCTTGTTCAAGTTTTCTTGATGACCGAATGCATTTGTTCTCTAAAAGCTTTTCACTGTCGTAATATTTCTACTCCACCGTAACAATTGTTTTGACGCTTTATTTGTTTGAAATTTCAATTTTATATGATGCACAAGTAAAATAAATGTTCTCTCAAACATGTTTCAAAATATTTTGTTATACTTTAAAAATTAAATTTACATTATTTGAAATAATATTAAAGAGAAGTGTACATATAAATTTTAAAACACCTTAGAAAAGACTCGAAATGGACATCCACTCTATCATCATTATCATCAGCAGCGTACCTGGTATCTATACAGATTACCTTAAACTAAATATATGGAAATATCGATCGAGTCATCCTTTATATAAATAAATAAATATCGGTCCATATATTTAGGTGCTAAGATACTGGAGACAGACACAAGTATATAAAACGTAAAAATAAAAAGAAAATAGACAAAACACAACAAAGAAACTGAAAAGACGGTATTATAGGACTTGTCATTAATAAGTGATTTTACCGCTCTAAGCTTCTGCCTCCACATGCTATAAATAATATGAGGCTATAAACACTAAAAGTATTTGCATCTTAATAACTAAGTTGTGAATAAAACTGGTATAAAAGTTGTGCAATACTCTATTTACAACTATATCGCGTTTGATAGTCATTCCACCCCTAAAAAAATACCTGCGCGAATCATATACGCACAGATTTAGTAACTGTAGACTTGCGACCATAAAAAGTTTTAATATTGTCTAAACGATATAGAAAGTTTAACTAGTTTAATGACTGAGTAAAGACAGGCTACTGAACGAGATCAGTGGTCCGTTGGCGAGAAATCTTATAGCTCAAAAATAAAATGAACCTTGTATACTCGTATTCTCGATTCACAATCACGCAAAAATATTTATTCGCGGTATTAACAATTACTCCGGCATCCAAACACTAGCGCGATTTAGCCAATTGTAACAACGCAATCTATGGGTTGGCATTTAAACAAGAAATATAAATACAAAAATAAACTTATACCAAAATAATTAAATAAATATATCTGTAACATCATGCTTTCATATAATGAAAGGGGTAAACAGAGTATTTAAAGATACATAAATAAACTTATTAAATGATTGACCGGAACAACTACTTTTACCGCGAAAATCCACAAACACACGGGGGAAGCCACAGGCAAAAGTACTACCTTTTGAATTACTAAACTAAATACATATTTCTTATTGACCGAGATTAAATACATCAATATATTATATCTATATATTAATACGTGAGGCAAAAACTTTGGACCCCTTTTTACAAAAATTGGGCGGACGGAGGAGTATGAAATTTAGCGTGGGAGAGCCACGCTTCAGCATGCATGGGCCGGCTCGACCGGAGTGATACTACGGCCTCACAGAAAACCAGTGTGAAACAGCGCTTACGCTGTGTTTCATCGAGTGAGTGAGGATACCGGAGGCCCATACCCCAATCCAACGCCCCCTATCCCCCTCAACATCCCCCTTCCCCCCCAGGCCGCCATAGTGTGGGTCACCATGCTGCATTGTTCTTTTTCGCATTGAGGATGGTGACCACCACTCTTGGAATATGTTCATGCTTTCCATCAGGCAGGGCAGAGTCATTTTGCAGCTTAAATATAAAAAAAAAGCACATTTATGGTTTATATGTAGAAGAAGTTCAGAACGCTAATATATTTCAATAATAATGGTTATAAAGTACATTAAATCAACAAATAAAACATTACACACACTGCCGTGCATTTGACACACACACACACACAAATTTATTTCTGTCAAAGTCAAACTAGAAAGATGATTATTTTTTGGCTATACTGTCATACTGACTGTCAAAAGTAGCCATTGAAATCTTGGATTAAAGAGGTGTCATAGCCTTTGACAAAAGAAATTCTAAATAGTTCTAACTAAAAATTTTCAAGAATTATGGTCGAATTTCGACCTCTTGGCGACCACTAGTATACTCGTAAGTAGATACACGGTTGCCTGGAAGAGATTGCCTTTGACCAATAAAGCCATCACTTGCACTGACCTATTATTATTCACCAGGCAACTAAGTATATTGATTATATACTTAGTTGCCTGGTGTGCAATAAAGCGATTTATTACTACTATTAAGTAGAATATAAATGATTGTATTGTAAATTATTATTGAACGAACTTCTTAGGCAACCGTTACGGGACGTTAGAACCTCAAGTCTGATAACAGTCTTTCTACTATCTATCGATATCGTCTAGTACTTCAATTGTGGTGGTCTGATAGCAGTCACTCCGCTAAAAAAATCGACGTTTATCCATATCGTAGTAGACTTAAAGCTGATCCCTAACTATTTTAAGAAAATTTACAAATAACCCGTCTTAGTACCATCAGGATATAGTGCCTAAAGGCAAAAGTCTACAATCAGTCCTATCCGTCATGACACACGAAACCAAATCGTGGACGCTCACGTGGACGGTCCCCAAATTCAAAGTCATTTAGCGTGCTATGGAGAGGGCTATGCTCGGCGTTTCTCTAAGGGATCGCATCATAACTGATAACCGTTGGGGTAAACGGGCTCTTGAGTGGAGACCCCGTCTTGGGACGTCCACAGGCTAGGCTGATGAACTGCGTAAGACGGCTGGCAGGAGCTGGATGCGAGAAGCCGAGGATTGAACTACGTGGCGTGAAATTGGGGAAGCCTACGTCTAACAGTGGACTGCTATAGGCTGATGATGATGATGTGTCATCAAATATATTTATTCACGTTAAGTTCCGAAGTATTAAAATGCCTATTCACAATGTTAGAAAAATTTCAACACTTCTGAAAATAAATAGGCAATACTATCAAAACAAACGATGTTAGTAAATTGACCGGGCTGAATAATTTGTGTCATTATTCGAATTTCCCGGAGATTTTAAATATTCAATGTTTTAATTATTAGAGAGCATTAAGTGATGTTACTATTCCATCTGTATTTTAAAACGTCTAAACATATTGCTCATCTGTTAAGCGATATATTACGATCCTAATGCTTGACACATTGGTATTAAAGCTATGAAATATCTAAAGATGTGTAATCCTCGTATATTGCTCTGCTAAGCATGACAAGGCTTTCTGTCTCATATTTCTTTTAAAATTTTGATTTACATGTTTTTTAAAATAACTCAAACGTGCAATAAAATAATTATTGGCTAACGAATTCGAAAGTTATAATATACCGCTTTAAAATGTATATTTAAAATCTACCTGCAGTCCCTACTGTTTATTTTTTCAAATAATGCAAAGAAATACACTAAGTCTGACACTTGTTAGTTGTTGAATTCACCAGTGCGCATCTATTTATGCCAATAGAAAATAGATGATTTTAAGAAACCATGTTGAAGAACTCATGAAGTATCTTTATATATTTTTCATAGCTGCGTTTCAAGTCTCAATTTTTAAATCTTTTACTGTTACTAATAGAGAGCCTCAGCCGCATTCAAAGTAAATGCAAAAAATATTTTCAATGAACTATCTTCCATATTTATAATAGAGAACTGTATAAAACATATATAAATGAACAAGTTTAAAACAAACCTTATTTCAACATTGTTAGCTCTTGCACTGAAATAAAATATTATAACAGCAATTGATTTAACTTTGTATTTTACACTTGAACAAACCGACTCTGACTGTGAGTAATTCATTAATTCTTTTGTCTTCAGTAAACTTATGTGTAAACATATGAGCGTATTTCTTTTAAGTGAAATCAATATTACATCATACATACGTAGCTTTTTAATCAGAGAGGTTACTAATGTGAACATTTGTATATTATTGTTCGGCTATATGCAAACTATTGTGCTCTATTTAAAAATTGAACGAAGTGTTGTGACTTTGCCCAACTTAAGGTCACACGAAATGCACATGTATGATATGTATGTATTTACAAAAAAAAAGTATATAAGTATTATATCAGTTGTCTAGTACCCATAATACAAGAGCTCTGCTTAGTTTGGGACTAGATGGCGTTGTGTGTTTGATGACGGAAATATTTATTATTATTATTATTTATTATAATAAAAGTAAGTTTAAGGTTTCGAATTTACTTACATATTAACACACATACCTTACTCATTGTATTTAGATATAAAATAAGAAAATTTATAACCACTACTACACAAAAAAAGCCACGATAGTTATACAAAATATCATTTTATATATTTTTATATGTTTCAATAGTACTTTGACAAAAATTGTGTCCGTTTCATAAAAAATATGGTGTGTAATTATTTCTCAGCCGGAAAGTATGCAAAATAATTAATATATAAATAATATAAGTGAATAAATACCAATTAACATGGGTACTATATATCACAAGCTTATTCACATGATAGAAAACTCGCGAAAGTAATTAACAGAGCGAATGTGTGTGGAAGTGTCGGAAGAGGTCGTCCACGGTGAACATTTATCGTTCAAATTGGTGATGAATATGGACGAAGCAAAAGAAGTGTATGTATTCACATAAACTTCATATAATACTGCATCAAATCATGAAACGTGAATCAGTTGCATTGATAACAAGTCATGTACTACGATAATGTCTTTGGTGGAAAATGTGAATGACTGTATCGAAATTTGGGTCATTCTATTCGAACATATAAATAGACCTGACCGAAATTTTACTGCCATCGTAAAAGATGGTCGGTATGTCTATGAAACGTTCAAAGTTCAGGTTGTGAAAGACATCAACGTTCTCGCTGATTAAATTCATGTTGGAAAGTTAATATGGGATTTTACTAGTTTGTTAAAAGAAACGCAAAAAATAGTTTCAAAATAGTTGTAACTTCACACACGACCGTGCGGTCTCAAACTAGGCTAAGCTATATATAGGCTATACCTATATATAGGCTAACCTATATGCACCCTTAAAACAAATTATCAAATCTCTAAGACTAGTAAAAAGAACTGGAGCATAAAATATCGAAACCCTTTTACTTTTACTAGTTTAGAAGTTTCCGACATTTAAGCGACAACAAATAAATCAGTAATCATTCGTTTAGATTTAATTCAAAAATCATATTTCTTTTCAAACCATGGAGTTGAAATTGTAAAAGGTTGTTTTTTACCTACATGATTATATAAATATCTTTTATATTACTTTTATCTTGAACTTTTGTCTGGATGTATATGCGCCATAGCCAATGTTCCCCACTTTTCCACTCTTCTCATGCAATCTGACGCAGTTATCTTGTTTCGCTAATAAATCATAACTAATAAGTTGAATTCTGGAGTAACTTTAAATAGATTAAACCTCAAAGGGAGGATCCTCAACGGCCCAACGGTTGATGTTGGGAAGTTGTATGTATACTAATCGGCGCGAGAACTTCTATTGCGCGATTCAGGATTGGTAGTTTTTTCGTTTCCTTCCTTAATCTGTAGTTCGACTATCTTCGGTAGACGGCGGTTTAGTGTGTTTCTATTTGCAGTGTATGTTGAAGTTGCCACATCTCTCCCTGATATATATTGAGTCAGCTGTCTGAGCTCTGTTGCATGTTGTTGTTGTATGTGGAAGTCGCCACAAACCGTATTTAACATTTTTCTAGAAAAAAAACATCTGCTTCAACACACTCCATATAAAGTCACATGAATATATTACTATGGATTTTATATACACATACAGGCTGACTACTCTCTTAAATTAATTTATATCTACATCACTCTGCTTCGCTTGATTCAAGCGAAGCGGCAATACCATAAGGTTCTCTCATGTATTTGGTGGTTTGGGAGTTAATAACAAACCTCAGGTATGGTCCATGTACATAATTTTATTGTATATCTGCTATTGTAATCTTAATTAAAGCTCAGTCACGGTGTATTAATACAATTAATGATGGCTTCAACGTTACTGAGCAGTTTGTTGGCTCGTTGGTTTTAAATGTTGGCGCCGCTGTCGCTAGTTAAAGCTCAGTGCACAATGGAAATGTAAATAAAAAGCAAATTACTTGGAACTCTATGGGTTTGTTAATTTTGAGAAGCCAAGAGGAAAGTTTTACGTATGTGTTCTGACGATAACTGCTCAATATGTAGCACTGGCGAGTTGTGATGGTAACTTAATCTTTAGGAGGTATTCCCCTTATTTGGCATCTGTAACTCAGTACTCGTTATACTTTTATTTATTAGACACATTTTTATGCTAACTTACATTACTAGACTATCTATAAATATAAAAGAGGAAAATGAGTGACTGACTAAGATACCCAGAGATCAAGGCACAGACCAAACCGCTGAACCTAGAATCCTGAAATTTTGCTTGTAGCTTCTTTATATAACGTAGGTGAGCACTAATAAAGGAATTTTGTATAAACATATTAGAAGGGATCTTTTGCAAGTGCGAAGCCACGAGCAAAAACTAGTTTTAAAGTATAATATAGGATTTGACTGATTCATTTTCGACCTATCGTAAGCCTCCAAGCCCTCCTTTTCTTCTGATTAATTTCGTTGCGGCTTATAAGACTGTTTAATTTTCCTTGGGACTTCCCGAGTGTCGGTGTGTTCGTGGTTCACTTCAATTGATCCAGGTGTACAGGAGTTACAGTGGAGGCGGTATTGTTTATCGTAACCCTTTCTAGTGAAAAAATGTTGTGAAATTGACATAAAAAAGTAATCAAGCAACATTTGTTTCTGCGTATTTGCAATTTATAATATGTAGATAAGTGACATTATCAAAAGCGGAACCAACACAATATAATTCTTCAGATAATAAATAGATAATATGGAATCAGCTGCCGTAGATAAGACTAGCTCGCCTTGTGCACCGGCCTTAGTTCGAGTGCAATGCGCGCGCGCACGCAATACTGCAATATTGAACCATCAAGAGCAGCCCTTCGGAACGCTTGCTACAGGATATTTATTGTGCATTTAAACAAACTTAAGGAGAGAACAGATTACCTAAAGGTAATGCTATAAAATATGAAGCATGATTAAAATCTGATCATCTACATGTCTGCAATCGCAATCAGTATGGTGACCATTAATCTTGGATTCTACTTGTGTTTTCCATCAGGCAGAGTCTAAAACACTTTAGTAGGCTCATACATTAAAAGAAAATCCCAGAAATTTACAGAATATTCAAGCTTAATTTACAGATATTTGATAAAAAAACCCTTTTGTACCATATTATTATTTTCATGGATGTTATGAGGTACAACCAAAAAAATATGTTCCGTAACTTCAAAGAAAAGATTGAAACATATTTTAAATTTACATTATTACATCATGTCGCTTATCTTTAGATAAATACATAAGTATGTATATATAAATATCTGAATGTATAAGTATGTTATCTAATCCTTAAAATTAATACGGACATACCGTCCGTATTATGCACGGATATGTTAAAAAGACAAGTAAAATTATCGCACTCTACAGATAAATAATATAGAGTTTGGTGATATTTTTAGAGTTTGGTGATATTTTGACAGTGAAACCTGGTTGAATGGAACTGGATAAGTGAGAAACGTCTAGTATTGAAAATTTCTATGAGGTCTTGACACTTTTTCATCGTATTACCTCTGTTAATGGGACTTTTCAACCTGGCTAAATGCTCTCTAAGCGGGGGGGGGGGTCTCTCTAAATGAGACAACTAAATTTTTAGGCCTTTATTGGTTGATTACGAGCATACATAGAAAGATGGAGTGTTGTATAGATAAATGAGGCGTCAAATGGTACAAAATTCCTGGTCTTCAAGATCCCAACTAACCAGGTTTCAATGTATTTATATCTATAATACAGTATACTAGGCCCTTTATTCCCTTACAATTTCGAAATCTCGCGCATTAGCGAGCGATATATCATTGTACGTTAACCGACTGTTACTTGTTCGTGTTATTATATTTCGCACCTGCTCCTGGCCTCATTTTAATTTTATTAGTGTGTTTTATACCTTAGTTACTCTTATATAGCTATATTTAAACCATCTATACAGATAAATAAAATTAAAGTGTCTTAAAATTACAGCTTCACATTTTCATTTTTCGTCTAATATATAATATATTTCGGCTAATCTCTTAAACGGCTAAAGCGATTTTGACGGGACTTTCATTGTCAGTTAGTTGATGATATAAGACGTAACTAGGGCTACTTTTGATTTAGAATTAATTCGCCCCGCGATTCTGTTATAAAGGTACAAGAACAACCGCCGGTAACACCACAGGGCCCAGATAGAAGCCAATTATAGTCCAGTCAAGTTAGACATAAAATAGGGGTTATGTCGGAAAGTCAAGCGAAACGCAAATCTTTTTTCTTAGAAAAGCTTATTTTCGAGTTGTCGTATCAGACCTTGAGACTTCTTTGGAGGGAGTCAAGAAAAACGTTTTCTTTTGCTATAACTCTGCGAATTTTAATTGAGACGCTCATTTTATAGGTATATCTAAGCTCTCTTCGCGTTTCGTTTCATTTTGCTGCCTGAATATTTAATTTTAATTTGACTGGACTAATGGAATCGTATGACTCATATTGAAAGATATTAACTTTTAAAAAATTCAATTAATTACTGTCTAACATTTGACTCTTCTTATTTTTTATATTTATCCCATTGGCAGGGAGAGAAAAAGATAACAGTCTGATGAAAATAGTTTTCAATTGTTGCACTCTGGCAGTTGAGCGCTAAGATACGCCTCATGACGCGGTAGGAATGAACACGGGTGAGAACATTTGTCGGGTAACTTGCGATATAGGGTGGTTATGTAAGTACTGGAATTTGGAACTGTATTTCTATAACATAGAGAGCAAACGAGCTATCACCTGATGTTAAGTCGTTACCGACAAACTACAAAAAATATGCTCAAAGCCGGCTTCCTGGGGATTATCACTTATAACCCCAGTTAATGAGTGCCAAGGCTTTCGCGATGATTTAACAACTTACGGCTTTGTTCATAAACGTGATTTAATTTTAAGCGGCGGTTTTCGTTATTTTCAACTTTAAGTCTGAAGGTCGAAAATTGAAAATAACACAAAACCATTGCTTTATATTTAGTATTAGGTCGTTACTAATTAACGATAACTATGAGTTACGTAATTAATAACTTAAATTATATTATATTACAATATATGTAAATTGTTAAAAACAAATTAAATTGACTGTATTTCAAAGATATTTGTAGGGAGAGAACACGGTAATATGAATACTGACGTGTTCGTTTGTGTAATGTGATGAAACATAAAAATGTAATAATTTTGCATTTACAGTTTCTCTTAGGAACGCAATGCAAATATTGTTCCTAATTTTTTTTTATTTGGCCAACCTATTTAAGCGCACTTCCTTACTTATTAATATTAAAATTCGAAAGTAACTCTGTCTGTCTGACTCTTACGCTTTCACGGCTAAACCGCTGAACCGATTTGACTAGAATTACAGTTGAGTTCCTTTGTTCTTAAGGAAGGATACACGACTTTTGCGATAACCACCATATACGCGAGCGAAACCGCGGACAAAAGCTGGTGACAGATTTAACAGTAGCATGTTCTGTAGCCAGAACAGAAGTTCTATTCAATAGAAGAAAAAAAAAATTAAAAAACACTAACTAATCAAAGCAGAAATAGCAAAATAACATATATCATAAGTATTATAAACATACAACACTATAGATGCTTCGCGAACGCCCATGCGCTGTCAAAACAAATTGCGGTGGAGTGTCTATACCTTTATTTCGAAACAATTAGTTGTGACTGGCCTATTTTCATAAACTAGGAAACATTTAACGAGTCGTTGCAC
Source organism: Hyphantria cunea (assembly GCA_003709505.1). Taxonomy (NCBI): domain Eukaryota; kingdom Metazoa; phylum Arthropoda; class Insecta; order Lepidoptera; family Erebidae; genus Hyphantria; species Hyphantria cunea. The sequence continues at coordinate 1,369,187 of PKRV01000226.1, forward strand.
AATCCTGAACAGACATAACAATGGAAACGTCTAAATTTAACCACACCCTAGACAAAAAATTCCACTGTAGCATCTCAAATTTCGCTGTCCATTGCTACCTTTCACTTGTTAAAAATAGATAAGACTGTGTTGGTGGAGTAATAGATAGTGAATTTGGCAGTTAGTCATGATTCGTAGTAGGCGATATTAAAGACATTATGGCCTAGTTGGCACCGTGTCCATACACCCACGGCTGTCGCGAGGGAATCAAAGAGATTTTGTATTTGTCGCCAACAGAAATACTCGCTTCGTAAATGTTTATATATTATACCGGAATTGCGAGTAGCAGTTTCTTTCCACACGCAAAAATGCGCCAATCAATTAAAAATGAATTGATGATAATTAAAACGTTGTAGTTTTTACGTAACGTTAAAGGTATTCACTTCTACATATATTCCCGTAACAATAGGCTAAGGTGTTTTAAAATTATATATATACAGGTTTAATTGGTGTAACTCACTCACTTAATTATGTCAATGACAGAGAATGAATGAAGAATGCCAGCAGATGGAACTGATGGCCTGTGGAGTATACAAACGAAATCGAACTGCATGTTACCGAAAAAGTCAAATCTCGCTAAAATAATTATTTAACTGTATCTATGGTTAGCAAATTCATACGTTACTATATGTTAACGAAACATTAACCTTCAAAGAACTTGAAATTTCAAGGCACAACTTAGTGTTTAAACCATGGTATCCGATCATTAGCTGGCCAATAAAAACATTTACATAGCCAGTATGTTTTCTACGTCACCCAACATCAGTCTCCTGGTGGTGTGGGAGCATTATGACATATATCGACAAACGCCATACATCATGCAGACGTTAGTTTACGCCGACCGCGCGCTGGTGATCGAAAACGCATTGTTTTGACGTAATGTCAAAATACGTAGCAAACTATCGATTTACGTATGCTTCGTTACCTCTAACAATAGCTCCATTTTAAATTAGTACGAAATAAGATTTGTGTTTACCCTTAAACTACTTTTCGTAAAATTATTGGAAAATGAAGCCTCTCGAAAGACATACCCAAAAATGATTACTGACTTAAAGGCCGTTTTTAATAACCTATATCTGGTTAAAACTGGAGATGGTGTATATGTTTTTTATCACCCGATTGCCGAAAGAAAGAAGGTAATGTTCTTCGGGTTAGAGGCTAAACGGTTTGTCGTATTTTTATGTGAGTGGTGTCAATATATTATTCTAATTCGTGAGAGTGACACAGGGTGCCACATGAAAATAAAAAATAAAATAAAAAATTAACCATATTAAATAAAAAAATATTAATTTGATTAAGATGGCAGGTATTGATGCAGTCGGTTTTTATTGTTACTTGTTTCTATTTTAACAGACTTCAAAATAGGAAGAGGTTATCAATTAGTCGGAATCTTTTTTCATTATGCTTCATTCGATGCAAGCAAGATCAATTTCATTGTAACAAATACTGTGTTTAGCGTCAATTTAGACTATTTGCTACAACCTATTTCTAGAAATGGAGATAGATTATTGAAAAAGGCCGATAATTGCCTAATTACGTCCATAATATGATTATGTGTGACATGTAAAAGGTTTAAGACGTCGATCATTTTTTTTTCATTTGAAAAACTATCTTTGGTCAGTTTTTAGGGTACCGTACCTATTACTAAGACTTCGCTGTCCGTCTCTCTGTCCCTCCGTCTGACACCAGTCTGTAGCTCGTGAACCGTGATAGTTACCGTGTCAGTTGAAATTTTTCAGAGATGATGTATTTCGATTGCTGCTATAAAGAAAAATACTAAAAAATAGAATAAAATAAATATCTACATACAACGTATGTGATTTTTATGCTCGTTTTGGCTTGAGATTGAGAGTGGTAGACGCTTGAAATGTAGATATAGATAATGGTACGGAACCCTTCCTGTGCGAGTCCAACTCGCAGTTGACTTATTTTATTAATCCAAAATGAACAACATTCGCGGAATCTCGTATTATTGTCATCTTCTTAAACATACATTAGGATAAAAAACCCTGTATAATATGTTTTCTGGACTTTGAACTGTTGGATTATTTTGAACACATTTGGTTTTAAAATGATATTCTTATTTCCTCAAAGTTGTCACTGAGTCATATGTTAATCATCGTTTCAATCTGTATCGCTAATTGTAACAGTTGAAATATTACTGGTTTTATATAGATTAATATCGGAAGTCAGGAATGAGTCATTCATCCACCAAAAATGAGAATCTGGAATCAATATGATAATATTTAAGTATTAGTTCTTATGTAGGATCAGAGATTCACCTGTTAGCTTGCCAAGTATAAAGTGATCCTGGCTGCTTGAGATTTGCATAGAACGAAGGTCTCCCCCACCCAAGGAGCGCCAACAAACACGGTTTTGGGCAGTCCTTCCTTAAGCACTAACTAGCTACTAACCTTAAGCACGGCAAAGGAATAAGAATTATGTGATTGATGAACACGATGATTTGTTCTCTTCTCTGTCTGGGTGAGATTTGTCCAAGAATTTATTAATAATAATAAGGATGTTTATGTGTTCCCTCCTTGCTACACAACACAGTCTGTCTACTTTCGGATCTGATTATCGTGTGTGAGATGTTATTATCACAGTGTTACAAAGACACCAGTTGATAAATATGTGGGGAAACGGGTAGCATATTCCTCGAACACAAAGGGAGGGTCCTCCGACCAGGCTAGGTCACAGTTTTCACAGTTTTCGTGGGTGAGGTGAACATGCCTGGTGGGCTACTGCCCAACGGTTGATGTTGGGAAGTTTTATATATGCTAATCAGCACGAGAGCTTCTATTGCGCGATGCAAGATTGCTGGTTTCTTCGTGTTATACATTATTCCGTAGTTCGACGTATTTCGGTAGATGACGCTGTAGTATATTTCTGTTGCGCTGTATGAGTCGGGAATGCATGCGGAAATCGCCACAAATGGAATATAAGACATTAATGAACCGTCTATTAAGGTTAAAGGTAATTGGTATAAAACCTTTTCATTTATGCATTTTTGTATAAATAGAATAGAATAGTTAATACTTTTAATTCATAAATTAACAGCCCGTAGAGGCTGTATGCACCGATTTGTTTTCTGAATAAGTATTTTACCCCAGCCTTTTGAGTCTAAATGCCAATCAGTGGTTGAATTTAAAGCAATTCATAGCATTCACAACGGCATTATCCGAGCAATCACTTACACATTGGAAATAGACGAGATTAATAATTGACTAGGCAGTTTCCAGACGAATGCTTTTAGGAGTTGCAGCGGATAATTGTTTTAAAGTGTTATTGATTTGTACGGTAGATTTAAGTGGTTCAAGAATACAATACTCTGTGGAAATACCTCTGTCACTTTCTTGGATTTAACACTATCACAAATATAAATTAATATCGTAACAAGAAAAATATAATTGTAGTGAGGGACTAAGATTACTGAGTGTCGCTACTCAGATTCATCCCGTGGGTGTCATAACACGCGGCAAAGAGAATAAACTGGTGATGTTCCCGAATTGATTGATCATTGAGAATGCAAAGAATCTTGAAACAAACCCTATACCAACTCGTTTCGCCAGCTTGGTATAATAGGCCGAGACCTACTTGCTAAGGAGGGGCCTTTGTCCAACTGTTAAATTCTGTTAAAACGTAAACGAAAACGCTATACTCGATGATCCACGCATTGGTAACTTTTGGCTAGGGTCTCCGACAAACTACTCGTTTGTCAGAAACCACTTATATACGTAATTGTGTTAAATCTTTTCAGCATATTAATTACGGATTTAAAACAATTAACCCATACCCTTCAAAAATTTCAAAATCTTAGTTGAAAGAAATAAATATAATCCAGAAGAATCGACACATGCATGGCACATATGATCACGGAGGCAACATGGAATGAACACAACCCAATTGTGAGACAACTGCGTCGATGAAATAAAGATGTATAACGTTTAAATACAAAGAAATGATTTTTGTAAAACTTAGCGCATAGATCAGACGTCAACGAGAACCACAGATAAGTTCATTCTTTGATGTTTGAAAAATAGTTTTTGTTAAAAGTATTCATATTTATATAAGGTTGTGACCGATCCGTCCGCGTGTTTGTCGGATATAGCTTCCATCCGGTAAATATATTATTATAGCATCTCACAAATAATGTACCTTTCTATTTGTAAAATAATTTTTAAAATAGGTTAAGTCCAGGTCTTTTATTTATTCTTATTCTTCATTTATTTATCTGGGTGTAATTTGCTGTGAATCCTTGATCAAGGGCTTAGTTCTTTTAGTATTTATTTACGGAGCTTAGCCACAATTTTGACTATGTCGCTCAAGGGATGAGTTACAGAACAAAAACGTTTTTTATAGTTTATTTCTCTGTTCTGTACAACCAGATCTCCTGTGACACTATGAGTCACCTACTGTATTTCGCAAGGAACGATCATTGACAATAAACCTGATTTCATGCTTAAAGAGATAGATCGCTCTTAAGATTACTAATGTTTTCATACTACTGGTATTGTAATTGATCCAACTAATGTTCCCAGCATAAGATCCTTTGCCTTTGGTAGTAGTTTAGTGTAGTTTCCATTTTATATATCCATGCTGCAGTAACCGATAAAAAAGTCTCCTTAGCAATATTCGTATTCGTATAGACCTAATCGTCAATTGATAGCCACAAGGAAAAAAAATTCCTATCCTGTTATATGTGTACATTGCTAACTTATCAAAGTAAATAGATATACAGAAATGTGACTCCTCTGCGGTGTTAGTCTTACTCTCGTATAACCCCATAGTGTACTCAAGTGGACATTTTCAGGATAGTGACAGTGACGCAATGCTAATGTTTATTTTACGCTGGGAAACCACAGGAACTGTATTTAAGTAGATAATGCTTGTGTATTGTACGAAAATGGTGTTGCCTCATCGCGTGTTTATGTTTTGAAAGCTTCTCGACTTTTTTATTCGTATGGTCGTAATGAATGTCATATTTAGATTTGGAATTCCTAGAGAGTTAGGGTTTGATTTGACAACTGTGACCTACACTTTAAAAGAAATAGGGCAGCTGATTATTACGCTCTCCTGAGAGGGACCCGAATCCAGCAGCGGGACATTATGGGTTGTTGATAACGTAAGGCATAGGAACAAGCACGAACACTTGCATCCTCTGAAATCCATTTAATACCTTAAATAGAGCAATTTCTGTATATAGATAATCTTAATCTCGAAAATGGCTCCAATGTTTTTTTAGAAATTTAGCATGCAGGGGGTTTCGGGGGCGACAAACCGATCTAGCTCGGACTCATTTTTAAAAAGTTTACCAAAAAAAACAAACAAAGCTCGTTCCTCCAGGTACCATCCACTATTACAACACACTAATACACTTTACATTCGACACTTGTTTATAGCTCTTGTAAAACTAAAATAGAGGTCATTTCTGTTACTACGCAGAAAGCCGCAGTGCATGAACAATAGAAGGTAGAAAACCCATTTAATAAACAATGCACTTTTACAAAAAAAAATGGTTTGAATCACTTTATTAACATTAAATTTTTGGGTAATAATAATAATAAATCGATTTATTTTACACCATATAATTAAGTACATAACTTAAAGCTAGGTAGGTCGGTAGTACAATTGGCGGCCTTATTACTCAACGGCAATCTTTTCCAGGCAACCGTGGAGTAATATACATACACAAATAAAAAGTAGACTACGTAGAAGAGAACACACTGCAAAAACAAGGAAAACTAAATGAACACTATACCTGTCTGACCAGGGTATTATGGTGAGCTAGGGCCTTCTTTCTACAGAGAGGCTAATGTCAAGCAGTGGACTCTTCAGGACTGTTGGCGATGATACATAAACACAAATACAGCTGTAGATAATATTCTACAGCGTGGTTAATTAGTACCAACACTTCCTGCTAGATCTTTAACAAATAGTAACTTCTTTAGTCTCACACGCGACCATCTGTAGCAATCAAAACGTAGCAGAGCCACGCTTCTTTCAGCACGACCGGGCTGGCTCGACTTGGGCGGTACTACAGCACAGAAGATCATTGTAAAATAACAGCATTCGTGTTGTCATGTTTCGTTGGTAAGTGCGAAACCGGAGGTGCGATGATGCAGAATAACATCGATAAACCGCCATGGTGTGGGTCACCATGGAGCTTTACTGTTTTATCTAGATTAGCAATGAACATGTTGACAAACACTCTTGAATTCTACTTTCCATCTGGCAGAGTTGTGTCACTTTGCCAGGCCCATGTTTATAAAATTTTACCGTGGGAGAGCCACGCTTCGGCATGAATGGGCCTGCTCGACCGGAGTGATACCACGGCCTCACAGAAAACCGGTGTGAAACAGCGCTTACGCTATGTTTCATCGAGTGAGTGAGGATACCGGAGGCCCATACCCCAATCCAACGCACCCTATCCCCCTCACCATCCCCCTTCCCCCAAGGCCGCCATAGTGTGGGTCACCATGCTGCATTGTTCTTTTTCGCATTGAGGATGGTGACCACCACTCTTGGATTCTGCTCATGCTTTCCATCAGGCAGGGCAGAGTTATTTTGGCAGTTTAAATATAAAAAAAAAAAAAAAAAAAAGTTCTACAGTAACTTGACTGTTTATATACATACACATATGTATTTAAATACGTAATATGTGGCCATGTTCGTGTACACGTCTGTAATATGATTTGACTGCCTCGGTGGCGCAGTGGTAGCGTACGCGACTGCTGTCCATGAGGTCTCGGGTTCGAATCCTGGGTCGGACCAAATTTTTGTATGATCTGCAATTATTTGTTTCGGAGTTTGGGTGTTTTCTATGTATAATATGTATGTATTTACAAAAAAAAGCGTATATATGTAATAATATCAGTTGTCTAGTACCCATAGTACAAGCTCTGCTTAGTTTGGGACTAGACGGCGTTGTGTTAAAATGTCCGAAAAAAAAAATATTTATTATATGTATGTATTTAAAAAACATACATGAAAAACGTATTACATTTAGACAGTTTGCATCGTGCAGTAACTTGTCCTGGTAAGTAATGGAACCGATAACCTCTAGCTCAGTAGTCAGGATTACTACCTAACCACTATAGATACTGGCAAATCTAATTCATTATCTAGTGTATGAGTACTGTGCGTGTACTGAGTATGTTCATCTAATTTCTCACTTATTGAATACTAGCTAAGCCCCGCTGTGTTACCCGCAGTAGAACAACAACCGCGGTTAACACCTCGGTGCAAAGTAAAAAGCAAAAAAAACCTGTATAATAAACTATCTGTGTCTGTGTACTGACTATCCTATGTCCATCTCTTGGTTCTAAGCTACCTACCCACCAATTATCAGCAAATAGATTCAGCCGTTCTTGAGTTATAAATAGTGTCCACCACCATACGACTTTCTTTTATACGTATAGATATCAATAGGTATCCAAGGTTTTTATCTTAAAATACAGCCTTACTGTGTTATGAAACATAAACATGCATTTACTTCATAAATGCATGTTTATATTTCATAGCTAGACAATCAAAACGTCCGTATTTCAAACTAAACTATTCATATCATTAAAGAGTTCCCTTGAGTGTGGTCTTCTCTCAATATTGGCATCTAACTTGACGGGTTGTTATTCAATATCTCTGCCAGGAATGTCGATATCCCGCGAGACATTTATACCTAGCTATAAATCTTGTACCAACTTAGTCCGCAGAAAATTATTGAAGTGTGGTGTGCGAGAGAGTGTTCTGAGATAAAACAATGCACATTTTTGTTACTATTCTTGCAATTCACAAATGCACGAAACCCTTCGTGTGTCCATAACTTAGATTTGTTTTTGGATGTTCTAGAGCATTCTCTTTTTACATTTGGAAGTTCCTAAAACACTCTGAAGATTAAATCACTAGCTTTTGCACATGACGTCGTCCCGGTGTTTATCGGTTATCACATTAAAAAAACTATGTCCTTTCTCAAGTGTCCAAGTATCTCCATGACAAATTTCATCAAAATTGATTTGGCTGTTTAGAGTTACATTAGGATTTATAATGCTAATAACAATTATCTATTAATATCGATATATTATTATGTGTGTGTATAAATTACTTGTTCCAATATTATACAAATTCCTTAGCGATAGTAAACCACTTGATTAAATCATTAAGCATGATATAAGGTAGGGTTTTCCTGCTCTTATCAAGACACATCCAAAGAACTATCACACTATATTTACATGTTTAATCGATACTACCATTTGCCTGCAGTTCCGCCGGCGTGTATGTCAGTGATCTTGCTAATCGAAACTAGCTATTGAAACCGGTGCAACGGTTTAGCCGTGTCTGACAGACAGACCGACAGAGTCACTTCCGGATATATGATATTAATACGAGCTAGCTGCTAAATCGGTTACAAGAAAGAAGAGGAAATAATATTTTAACTGACAAGTCTTCTTCATCAAACTAACTTTGAATGAATACCAATCTGTAAACTGGGTGACACATACATATTCATCCTGTCACCCTCTTTGTGTTTGACCGTTGAAAGTTGTCAAAAAATATCGAACTGTGACATCAACATGCATTTCTTGTACTTGCAACACCTATGAGAAAAGATGGGGTGCTTTAAATCCCTCGGTTCGGTCACACGGCTGAATCAATGACCCTTAGTTGCCCTTATCCTCAGCTGACGATTTCAACTTCCGTAAAAGGATAGACAAGTGACATTCTTGCCATAGACTAAATCCTAAACAAAAAAGTTTCCTTAATTTTACTCAGTAATTGGTCACATTTGTTAGTTTTTTTTGAGTCTATTAATTATAAATAAATAAATATTTCGGACATCTAACACACAACATCTAACAACATCTAACAATTATCATATACATTTACATCTAGGCGCTCATAGCCCAGTTGCACTCGGTGATTAGAAACAATCATCGAGGGTAAGCAACGATGGCGCGGTCAGTACCTGGATGGGTGACCGTTGGTGGCATGTTACCATGAGCGTCTCCGTGATTCGGAGGTCACGTTAAGCAGTCGGTCCCGGTTGTTATCATACGATAACAGTCGTGAAGCTTAGTTGGAGGCCTTCGGGCGGCTTAAAAACATCCAACGGCAAGATTTACTTAGCCACAACGTATTCTTGCCAGTCCCCAACCCGCACTTGGCCAGCGTGGGGACGTATGGCCTTAACCCTCTCCTAAGAGGAGACCCGAGCCCAGCAGTGGGACGTTATGGGTTGTTGTTTTTTTATCATATACATTTACATCTAATGACGATTACCTTACATTATTTCAAATAAATGGTTTCATAACAAATATCAATCAGATAATAATGAGTAGGTATTGCTTACTGATTGTTAAAGAGCGGCTTCAATTTATGTTTAGGCTTACAATTAAGAAATTGTTTTGTATTTTTATTGTTTTGTATTTTCCTAGAATTATTTTTTATAAGTATTGTGTACAATAAATAATAATACGTACCAATATGAATGAATGTATCAGCCGTTAAACGGTTTAGTATCTGGATGACTGAGCTCGGTATTTTTATTTTAAATAACTGGGTCAATTTATCATCCCCGACTCCTCCACGTTAACGCTCATTTTAAGGTATTAGATGTGTTGAAATGAATTTAGACACACATAGGATAATAGCTTTTGCGCGCGGCTTCGACTGAGTGTGTGTTGATTATCGCTTTTTCAAAGCACGTACAACCTCACGACGTATTTATAATAAATTGTAGTCTTGAATCCTATTGTTATCTTAGAAACGGCCCCAACGATTTTCATGAAAATTAGTATGTAACGGGTTTCGGAAACCGGCTACCGAGAAAAGCTCGGAATCTAGGTGACCGAGCCTGGCTACTTTATCAGTAGATCATATTGTTGTACTCTGACATATCAAAAATAAAAAGACCGAATTGAGGAAACGACAGTACAATTACAATTTTACTGTTTTTATTGACATTCACAAAATTTTACACATATACACAAAACATATTATCCCCTTGCACATTTAGATAATACATTCAATTAATTATAATTAAAAAAATTTAATACAATCTATAGGATTTACGATTAGCTTCCTTTGTCAAACGTAAAAGCGATTTAAAAAGTAAGCTTACTTAAAATACCTTTCTTATCTGTGGCAATGCTATCGTTTTTAACCCAATTACTTGTAAATGATGAATATTATTTTATCGGTGATAAAAAATACGCCAAAGCCTGAAATTAGAATCAACGCGCCGTCGTATATAATCGTTATCAGTATAACCCAGTGAAATAATGTAATGTAAGCATTACGATGTGTCTTGTTCTAGAAATTACAAATAATGACATATATGACAGATTTGACACCTATCTGTTTATTATTTTGAGGAACATCAACATTATACATATACAAAATATGTTTACATTAGGAGTTTAAAACAAAAACTTATATGTATAACTATTATAGACGATATATCTATTATTCTATGGTATGCCGCCTTTTATGCGTCACGATAACTTTACAAATAATATTATAGAAGGAAAAAAAGGAAGAGGAAGACCGAGACACAGTAATATAGCCCAAATTAAAGAAAGAGTAGCGATTGCGACGTATAAAGAGGTCAAGGAAACGGCTCTTGACAGGGAGAAATGGTTAAAGCTGAATCGATAAGAGCGTGGCTGTTAAGGTAATGATGATGATGATTATAGATGTACACAACATTGTTTGTATACACTTGACATATTTTAGAAACGGCCGAGTGATCTGAGCCTACATAAGTCATATTCCTAGCTAAGTTGACTTTCTACATACGTAAAAGTTATTAAACAGCTAAATGTATAGAAATGAAGTCATTTTAACGCTAACTATACAAGTTATTAGCGAATAATATAAGAGAGGGCATTTGCGATTATAGAAAGAGAAACGACGTGAAAGACTAACAACTTTGTTAAGGGGCAGGACCTGTGCTACATTAATCAGATTGCTGATAATATACTTAAATGTTTTTGAAGACACTGAAACACAAAATGAATGATTGTGCTTTTCACACACTTGTTTGTCCTGTGTGGGAATCTAACTGCAACTAGAAATCACGAGCACTGGCTTAGCTGACAGGGTTATTAAACCACTAAACCGACAGACCTGTAAATACAGATTTTTATTTACTAAAATCATAACAGTTACTGCTTTGCCCGCAGCTCAGCCTACATGTATGTCGGTTATCGCAGTAAGAAGTGTGTATTATTCATATATATATATATATATATATATATATATATATATATATATATATATATATATATATATATATATATATATATATATATATATATATATATATATATATATATATATATATATATATATATATATATATATATATATATATATATATATATATATATATATATATATATATATATATATATATATATATATATATATATATATATATATATATATATATATATATATATATATATATATATATATATATATATATATATATATATATATATATATATATATATATATATATATATATATATATATATATATATATATATATATATATATATATATATATATATATATATATATATATATATATATATATATATATATATATATATATATATATATATATATATATATATATATATATATATATACAAGCTATGTTACTGTAAAGTTTGATCTAAATCAGTTTAGTACTTTTTGCGTGAAATAGAAACAAAAATCCATACATCCTCACAAACTTTCGCATTTATAATACCGACTAGTTTTTGACCTCGGCTTAACTACATATTAGTCAATTATCGCGAAAATTAGCCTCATATAATTTCTCAATAATTAAAGTATCTCTATGCCCTAATTCATTAAAATTGGTGCAGCGGTTTAGCCGTAAAAGCGGACCCGTCAAAGTTACTTTCGAATACATAATAATATGGAAGTAAGATAGGATATTCTCGTCAAAGAGTTTACTTTTTATAGTAATGATAACGTCATTGACACATCGGAATGGTTTTATACCTTTTTATTTATTTTATCACTAGGTATTCCATCCCTTCACGAGGACGAGAACTCCGGTAACGACACATTAAAAAAAGCAACGAACGGATATCCTTAGATTTATCCACCTGTCAAGAGTTTTATATGATGACATTTTTTAGTGTCAACTCGAATGTATACGCCTTGTCAAGTTCTACGTTACTAAGAAATTTTACGAGACATATTTATATAAGTAAAGTCTTTACATACAATGAAATGAATTCACTCCCATGGTCTTTTCGCTTAAAGCTTTGAAACTATTAAACAGGTTTTAATGCAGTTTTTTACAATAAATAAAGTGATTCAAGTGCAAGGTTTATATGTGTAATACATGCATATTTCAGTGGAGGGAATTCGAGAATTTCAAAGACTTTCGTGCAAATTAGGGCTGGGAGGCTAGTCACAACTATAAAAGTAAAATAAAGGCCCCGTTTTTATTTATTCTAAGAGTATCTATATATTCATACATAAAAATAAATCTTTTGAAAAGTTTTTACGAAAAATTGCAAACGCTCTACAAAATTTAGCATAGATAAAATTTATACGGAGAAAAAGTGCAGAAAGCTAAAAATAATAACAAAAAATTACCAAAAAAAAATGACTTGAAGAACTGGACCAAATTGAAATGAGACTACACGAAAGCACAAGCTTTCAAATAAAAAACAATCATCAAAATCGGTTCACCCAGTCCAGTATAGTCGAATTGAGAGTCTCATCCTTTTTTGAAATCGGGTAAAAATAAATTGAATAATAGTTGAATGTCGACCACTGGGCGACTAGTTAACTTTTAAACTATAATGTTCCATAATACATATAAATAAATAAATATACGGTATCAACCTATCGTCATCCACAGCTGAACGAAGGTCTCCCCCGAGAAGTGCCAACCATCACGGTACATCATACAACTTAATACGTACAAAGTAAGTACTACATACATAATACGTATGTTTATGGATATTACATACGCTTTATTCAGTTATCTGACGTTTAAATCAGGTTGCACTGGCCAAGCTGACTAATTCAATCAGGGAGTGACAATTAGACACAGGATAACATCTCAGACAAGAACAATTTGACTTGCTAGGAAGTTTCAAATATATAATATCTTCCACGCTGATTAGCAAAATGGTTTACTAAAAACATTTAACTAGCCAGGCTTAGTTTAAATTATAATTGATATTGTTATCTCGTTCTGTATATACTCACATTTATTTCTTTGATAATAAATTGAATTGTTACATAAGAGAACACCTGAAGTGCCAAAAAGATAGATTATCGTGTAAATATTGTATGTAGGTGACTGATTAGGTACAAGTAGTATATTGATAGTAACCTCATACATAGATAAGTGTACGTGACTATAGTCGACATCGCATTAGACTAAATCACTACACGAAGTGGACTAATAGGACTTATGCGGTATAGGTCTATTCAAATGTATTTATTTTAGTAATAATCAAGTTATAATATAAGCTATAGTCAGTGATTTATATGTTTTTAAAAGATATCGTAGGATGCGGAATATTAATTTTTTTAGGCATAGGAATTAACGAGCTGACTGATAACCTCATAGTAAATGACCACCAACTAATACCAGGGTCACAAACACATCGTATATATTTCGGTGACCGCAAGGGATGACACAGAAACTAAACCAACCAGAAACCAAATTATAACCAGCCCGAAACGTTCGACAACTCAAATATCGGAGCGAGCACGTGACTGGTAAAGAACTCTCCCGGTCCAGGCCCGGGAACGGGCTCGGTACCGTTGACGACTCAGGCGCCGGAGGTCGCAGAAAGGTCTTCGTCCTCCATAACCGCAAGCCTGGGGTGGCAGATGAGGCCATCTGTCACCCTAGCAGAAGCAGGCAGGCAGGAGGCGCAAGCGCTTTTTATTTTTAGCAAGGGAACATCGAGGTTCTTGCTCAGGAGGAGGCCATCCACGAACCGTAAGTGGCCCGTGGCACGCCAGGGTTGCAGGGATTTCCTTTCGAGGGTGCATCTGGTTCCCCGGCCCTTAGAGGCCTGCGGTTTAAGTCGGTTCGAGTCCGACATACCACCAGTCGGTGGTATCCGAGGGGATTTTCGCGCGGATAAAAAAAGGCAACTCAAATGTATGTAATGCCTAATGATTAATTTATCGTATAAGTAATTGTATATCGTAGAACACGAAAGATTAATACTTAGTCATTGTTTTAAAAAGGTTTTCCATATTTTACGGAGTTTTTATTTTTAGTTCAGAAATTTTGACAAAAATCGTTCAGGGATTCAATGATTTAATGTTATTTTTAATTGAAGTTGTTTAAAGAGAATTTATGAACCAGAGGCGAAATTCTTTCATGGCTTGAAGATACGTATTTTTTGTCTTTCTTTTAAAAGACAATCCTTACTCTAGGAACGAATACTTTCGGTCCGGCCGGCGTAATAAAGCGGTTCCCGGATCTCTCCCGTCTCAGGCGCAGAGTGGCTCACCGTGTAGTTTTAGTCGGTTCGATTCCGACACACCGCCCCGCCGCAAACCCCGGTGGAGTGGAGACCCGAGGGGGTTTCCACACGTAAAATAAAAAACAAAAAAGGAACGAATACTTTGTCGCGGGGACTTTACAGACATGCATGAAATGAACGCAAAGGATCTCTAGACTCAGAACAACAGTTAGTGGATCACACAAAGTGTTGACCCATGTAGGGCCGGTACCCTCAACACTCAACACAGTAGAAAATGGCTAGATGACTGCTTAAATCTGTTAGATTTACTAGTAGAATATTGGCAAAAACTTAAGTATTTTGTACATTAATATTATTAATTTAAAAAAACTGTCTGTCTGTCTGACACGCGTTCACGGTTAAACTACTGCACTGATTTAAATGTTTGTCATGGATACACTTTCATTCTTGAGGAAGTACATATGCTACGTTTTAAGGCGATAATCGACATACGCAGGGGTATATCCGGGAGCAAAAGTTAGTTCTTAATAAATATAAATTTGTTTATTTTTTCGTTTCTGTTTTCTAAATATAACTTAAAACTTGTAAATAGACAAACTAAACTATCATAATTGTCATATTGTCGATATTACATTGTGTACACTACTACATTCACTTATCTGTAGTGCATCATTCCATTCGAAATTAAGATGACTAATGATTCTAATTAGCCGAGTATATACATTAAGATATACTTCTGACAATAAGACTGAGATACAGCCGAGCCCGTGCCAAAAGCCAAAGGTCAGTTTTGCATCTGCACCAAGGGTAATTAAGTCATTCTCAAACCCATATCATGGCTTCAGTATTAAATGTTAAAATGGCTCGATGCAATTTTATCACAATTCTTATCGTACGCGTATATTCAGCGCCAATACTGTTTATTTAATTTGTTGAGTAAGTATTACTCTACGGTTGTGTGTCGCCGCGCCTTCGATTTCCGGCTTAAACTAATATTATATTTACTTATCAAGCACACACGGCGGCCATTTTAGATATAGATCCTTTAGATAAACGACAGAACAGTAAGTAAGGTTAATAGTTTGATACTAAGAATATTGTATCTTCATTTGTCTAGTTCGATATTGTTGTTGCTGATAAAAATTAAATTTAGGTGAAGGTGCCACTGATACTATTTTTACTTCAAATAAATATTATATAGTTTAATTCAAATCGTTTATTAATTAAGAATATTCTCCTAGCCGCCACAGAGGCCACGCCATTACGGCCACGACAGCCAGTCTTAACGGAGACCAGCCAACTACTCAGGAGATACTATAGTCCACATGTGTGTACGCAAACACAAGTGCACTCTCTGTTCCCTCTTTCTTATAATCCGATGGGACGGTTAACCGGCACGGTCGGGAAAAGATCAGGCGCAGGACCAACGTTTACGTGCTCTCCGAGGCACGGGGATTCGGACCCCAACTTCCAAACTCCGAGCTGTTATTAAAAGTATTTCTAAATGATCAGAAAAATGCAATAAGACCACGTATAAAAACCATAAGTTGCCAAATTCCCATAAAATACGCTTGCCTTTATTTTCCTCATTGAATTTATGTTTATAACTAGCCATTGCGCGCGGTTCCGCCCGTGTGTTTATCAGTTATAGCAGCAAAGAGTAGCCTATGTCCTTCCTCAAGAATCAACGTATCTCCATGCCAAATTTCATTGAATTCAGTGCAGCGGTTTAAAAGAAGAACAGAAAGACAGAGTCACTTTCACATTTATAATACAAGTATGGATTAATCGGCAAAACGTGGGGGTAATTTCAACAGTTCAAATAAAGTTAGTACAACAATTCTAAAACTGTTTAACCTAGTCACAAAACATAAAAAGACCACATTAAGAACCCCCGCAGACTACAAACTTTTGTATCGGTCGATAATTTGGCTGGTTTCTTAATCAGTATGAACATGTATGGGAGTGCGCACAGTATAACGATTCGGTATTCACTAGCAAATTAGACAAAAGCCAGCCAAATCAAACTCAGAATCCAAGAGCAGTAGTCACCACATTTGTTACGAATACAGACAATGTAATATGGTGACTCACACCATGGCGGCCTATTGATGCTTCTGCATCATTGGGCCTCCGTGGTTTACTGTTTAACTTTAAAAGTATTGGACACCAGTTCAATTTCTTCATGAGAGCTTACAGTAGGAAGTTGTCGGTACAGCTTCATGACGAGTTCTCTGAAGCTGGCCATTAGCCACGCCAAAGACGAAAAGCGAAAGGAGATGCTGGAGGGTCTCGATCGTGACCCCTGCGGTCGCTCATATCGTGCGGTGCGTCAAAAGCTCCGCACGGCCCTCCCCTTACCGAGACTCTCCAACCCAACTTCCTGCAGGAAGTGGTTGAGGGCTTATTCCCGCAGCGGGCGGAACACACGCCCCCATCGATGGCCTATCGGTCAGAGACGACGGGGGCATAGAAGATGACGTTCTGCCCGTCAGGGAATCGGAGGTAGGGGCGGCTGTTCTGCGGATCCGTTCCAAGAACACCGTCCCTAGCCGGACGGGGTACCAGCCCGAGTGATGTATCGAGCCCTCGACTACATGTCGGACTGCCGCAGGGAGGTGTTGGACGCTAGCTTAGCGTCCGGACGCTTCCCTGAGTGCTGGTAGAGCGGGAAGCTGGTCCTGTTACGGAAGCCGGGACGGCCTGCCGATTCGGTCGCGGCCTACAGGCTCATCGTGTTGCTGGACGAAGCGGGCAAGTTTTTCGAGAGGGTGCTCTCTGCCCGCATCGTCCGGCACCTCAGCGAGGTGGGCACCAACCTGTCGGACGCATAATTCGGGTTCCAAGAGGGGCGTTCGACGGTTGATACCGTGATGCGCCTGAGGGCCGTGACCGAAGAGGCGGTGAGCTGTGGCGGCGTGGTGTTAGCGGTGTCTCTGGACATCGCTAACGCCTTTAATAGTCTACCATTCAGCTGCATCAGGGAAGCACTCCAGTTCCACGTGGTGCCAGAGTAACTGAGGCGGCTGGTGGCAGACTATCTGGAGGAGCGTACCGTCGTGTAAGATGAACGAGAGGGCGCCTTGAGACGGCGACCCACGTCGTGCGGCGTTCCGCAGGGGTCTGTCTTAGCACCACTCCTGTGAAACATGGGGTACGGCTGAATCCTTCAAGAGCGTCTACCCTCCGGGCTGGGCGTAATCTGTTACGCCGATGACTCATTGATCACTGCTCGGGGAGCGAACTTCCTGGAGGCGGCGTGCCTGGCCATCAGGGGTGTCTCTCTGGTGGTCGTGCGCATCGAGGGGCTGGGCTTGCGGGTGGCATTGGATAAGACAGAGGCCCTGTTATTTCATGGGCCTCGTCGCGGGCCGCCTCCCGGCGCCTGCATAGTGGTCAACTCGGTCCTCGTACCGGTTCGGGCCCAGATGAAGTATCTGGGCCTGAGCGTAATAATAAGTAATAATGTACGAAAGTAATAATGTACAATTTATATTGTTATGTACGTTAATATGAATGTGTACATAAAATTACATTTCATAAATCTTTCATTTGATGTTTAATATTGATATACCTAATACGTGTCTGTAGATAAGAGGTTATTTCACAGTAAATCGATTAGGTGGAATCGACTTATTTACATCAATGGTGTCGTTGATAAATAGCGAATACCTGCGAAGCTATTTTTATTTTATATTTCCTTGAAATTTAAATAAGGAGTTTAGGGGATTTCCCGTGAAGACTTTTGATGGCCCTAAAATAACATCATATAAAACTACATAGATTATAGTGACAATATTCTAGTGGTATTAGCTAGACTACTGATCCTAAACCACGAGAGCTATGGTTAAGGGTCTGTAGCCTAGTCCTAGTTCATATAATAAACAGTGTGCGTTAAACCCTTTAAATGAACACACATGAACTCATACCAGGAGAAATGAGATGGACCGCGAGCCGAATTTTGAAAGAACGATGACAGTAAGAATTTCGACTAATGTGTGTTATAATTCTGTCAAGCCTGTTTACTATTTTATACACTTGCAAATTATAATTCAAGATCCAATATCCCCAAGTTGAAATAACATAATTTTTATTTTGAACTTCATGAGAATTTAACTGTATGTTCCCGGTTTTTTGTAACATTTTTGACAGATTGTAATGAGTCATGGATTCCTATGCAAATAGTTAACTAATTACATGTTCGTTGTTTACGATCCAAGTTTTCATTTAACCGTTCTTTATTATGCACTATTTCAACGGAGCGACTTGATCAGCGTCTCCCAAAAGTATATTCACCCGGGTTTTGCAACATCTTTCATTGATGTTTATCTCCTAATGGTTTTAGCGTAATATTGTGTAGTAGACTATAGATAGTCTTCCTTGATAATTGAGCTATGCAATATTAAAACAATTAGCTATATTAGTGTATCTAGACACGTGTATCAAGGCAAATAGCAATAAAGTTTGAACCTTATTAAGATAATCAACAATTTTAACAAAAAAAAAGACTTCAAAGACTGGAACAATTGGAATGAGACCACACACAAGCATTAGCTTACAAATAAAAAAGAATCATAAAAATCGGTTCACCTAGTCGAAAGTTATGAGGTTGTGGAGGAACGGGCCACATGTTACTCCAACTCAAAGGGAGGATCTTACAACCGAGGCGAGGTGATCATGCCTGGCGGGCCACTGCCCAACGGTTGATGTTGGGAAGTTGTATATATGTTAATCGGCGCGAGAACTTCTATTGCGCAATGCAGGATTGGTAGCTTCTTCGTGCACTAAGTTACTCCGTAGTTCAGTGTATCTTTGGTTGACGGCGTTGTCATATATTTATGTTGACGCTGTATGTGGAAGTCGCCACATCACTCCCCTCCAAGACCGGATGTCGATATCTGGATGGGTCAGCATTGTGCTCTGTTGCGGAGTTTGCCAGTGCCAGGAGTGAATAGTTCCAGTGAGTCAGAACTGAGTGCCGCAAGTTCCAGTGAGTCGGAACTGAATGCCGCTAGTCCCAGTGAGTCGGGGCTGAAGTCCGCTGATCCCAGTGAGTCGGGATCGCATGAGGTGCGCGGTGCTGCGGTGAGGTCCCCAGTGAGTCGGGGCGGTGGCTACTTAGTGGCTGGCTGCTGCATAGACGGGAGAGACATGCTCTGCTTACATGGACCGTAGTTGCAGTGTGCTGTGTCTAGACGCTGTTGAGGCCGTAGGGCTAAACCNTGAAGTCCGCTGATCCCAGTGAGTCGGGATCGCATGAGGTGCGCGGTGCTGCGGTGAGGTCCCCAGTGAGTCGGGGCGGTGGCTACTTAGTGGCTGGCTGCTGCATAGACGGGAGAGACATGCTCTGCTTACATGGACCGTAGTTGCAGTGTGCTGTGTCTAGACGCTGTTGAGGCCGTAGGGCTAAACCAGGCTGAAGCAGTCGCTTCCTGCATGTGGTGTATCCCTGTTGAGGCCGAGGTTGCTGGCTGGTTGAGACTTGCTGTGGGAATGAACGTGATGGTGGCGCTCTGCTGTTGATCTGATCCTACGAAGGCTGCTTCCAATCACGTCGGGGTCACCACTGTGGAGGAACGGGCCACATGTTCCTCCAACTCAAAGGGAGGATCCTCCGACCAGGCGAAGTGATCATGCCTGGCGGGCCACTGCCCAACGGTTGATGTTGGGAAGTTGTATATATGTTAATCGGCGCGAGAACTTCTATTGCGCGTTGCAGGGTTGGAAGCTTCTTCGTGCACTAAGTTACTTCGTAGTTCAGTGTATCTTCGGTCGATGGCGTTGTCATATATTTAGGTTGACGCTGCATGTGGAAGTCGCCACAAGGTAAAAAAACTAAAAGAAATGTACAGTCAAACTGATAACCTCCTTCTTGTTTGTAGTCGGTTAAAAATATGACAATAACAGTTTTAACATTACCGATAGAGAATTCCGATGAATGATGGCGTGAGTCAGAATTGTGAACTAAACGGCTTAGCAACAAGACTTCAGTGAATTTAGTGACAATCGGTGAATGAACCGTGATTTCGTAGACAGGTTGACATAACTTATTAATGTCGAAACGTACGTTCTGATAATTTTCCGATAATATTTTACAGTTCGTCTATTTCATAAGTTATAACCCTGTTTTTTTTTCCATCATCATCTTCCTAGCCTTTGTTATTCCCAAGATTAGTTGCGGTCGGCTACTAATTCAATCGGTTTTACTTAAATATCAGTTTTTGCGCGGAGCGTCTGACATCGGACCACCGCAGCCCTGAGGATGAACTGAATTCGAACGTTGAACTAGTTTTGAGTATATTTGGGTCCGGATGGCGTAAGAAAGCGGTTCCCGGATTCCTCCCGTTTCAGGCGCAGAGTGACACACCGTGTGGTTTTAGTCGGTTCGATTCCGATACACCGCCTCGCCGCAAGCCCCGGTGGGGAGAAGGCCCGAGGGGGTTTCTACACGTAAAAAAAAACACGTTTTCAGTATATTTGAGGGCACTGACTTCCCAATAACGATCGCCATAGACGTTCCTGACAATCGGGACCGACGCCATCGGCTTAACGTGCTCTCCGAGGTACGGGCGGGAAACGCCACCATGTTCTATATTCCGGGATGCTATTAAGAATTTTAAGAATTTGCTATTGAATACCAGTATATAATAAACGCAAATAGAAATTAATATTTTTCGACTGTGTCACCGAATACTGAGTTTAGGTACCTCCTTGCTTGTAAGTAGTAGTATTTTTAATTTTTCAATGGTATTTTAGCTAGAGTGAAAGAGGTCACCTATCTCATTCCGTCATATTTAATTTATATATATAGTTAAGAGTTTTTAAAACTGCTTTACGTTCATTTTATTGAAATCCTCTTAAAACAACTCAAAAGTAAAGTAGCCGAGTATTATTATTGTACTCGATACAGAACTTCTTGATAAAAATATCCAAGTTCTGAAATGGGCATCGCTTTGATAAGGGCGGAAACGAGCAAGGTCACATAAAGACACCATCAAACGCTCCAGAGATCAAGGTCACGTGAATTAAGTATTACATTTTCCTGGTTTCGAAACCGCTGCGTATGTTTATAGTTTCTTGAACGCCTTTGTTTGTTTAGGACTTAGGAACAGAGCACCAGTAATGTAATTGTGAGGTTAACCGATAGTGATTGGGCCATGAAATGATAGTGTATGACTTCTACGAGAAGAATTAAAATTGCAAATAATGTGTTATATATATCAGTTTTTTAATGGTATTGTGGGCAAACTAGCAGACGTATCGCCTGATGTTAAGCCACCAGAGGCGTAACAATTGCGGCCTTTGGGGGACGGAGAGGGGGATCGGGGAGGAGTTGGGGTATGGGGCTACGGTATCCTATCTCACTCGGTGAAACACAGCGCAAGCGCTGTCTCACACCGGTTTTCTGTGAAGCCGCTGTTTAAAGGCTGTGTGTATCACTCCGGTCAAGCCGGCCCTTTCGTGTCGAAGCGTGACTGACTCTCCCACGGTAGGAATTAGATAGGCATTAGAATTTAGCTGATTTTTTTGGAAGAAATATTTCTTCATATTGATATCTCTGATCAGAATGGAAGAAAAGAAATTTGAAGCGTACGTGCATTAGGCGCCCGAATGTCATCATCTTGTCCTTAACCTAGTGACAATGTCAATTGGAGTGGCCTACGTCCAGCTGTGGACTGAAATAGGCTGATGATGATGATGATGATGATGATGATGACGATGAAACTTAGTGACTTTCGCATGAAAAACAGAGGTACGAACAGACACAATACATACATTTATTTCACAAGAAAAGTTTAAACAACTATTAACCGACGACATAATAACTTTAATCAAATTTATTTTAACTCCCGGGCCATTAATACGAATCTGTTGACTTTTCATTCTTTAAAATCGGTTCAGTAGTTTAGGCGCTACAGGGTGTAACATGCAAACATACATAGACTGCGAAATAAACCAAAGTTAATGTAATAACAGTAACTTTGGCTTCGCAATAGTCTGGTAAAGCAGAGAGTATTCATCCGTTTGTAGGCTTCGCTACAACCATAACGCCCATTGTTATTATTTTTCTCAGAAGGTTCTTTAAACTTCTATCTATAACAATGGTAACCATAACTATGTAAAGTAAGTCATAGATAAATTACCTAATTATGTGACTCATAAAAATATTCTATGATTTAATTAACTCATAAACACAACTGAAGCTTAACTCGTTAATGGGGTGTCCTATTAATTATTAAAGAAGCGTTAATTACGCCCTTATCTTAAGTAATGACTGCCTTATAATAATATTCGTATGTACGGTATTAACAGAATGTGTAGGTCTTCATTATTAATAACCAGCTATGTCTGTCTGTTTGTCGTTTAGCGATGTAAAAATGCCTATGCCTTTCTCAAGAATCAAATCAAAGAATCATCAGAATTGGTACAGTTTTATATTTGTGACAGTGTAACATACAGTCAGTATTACTTTCCAATTTATTATACTAGAACAGATTTAGATAAAATCAATTGGGTCGTATTTAAAAATTAGTTGTTAATCTCTTAAGAATTCTCGGGGGTTTCTTTTATTGTCTACTTTCATCAATAGAAGTACAGTTACAAAATTTTCCTTTCTTCCTTTTTTTTTTGTATAGTTACTGGATGACCGAGCTTTGCTTAGTCTATTTCTTGGTATTTTTTTAAATGAATCCAGGCTGGATCGATTTATCGGCCAGAAACTCTAAAAAAACATTAAGCTCTAATGATTGATAATGTTTTATTTAGAACATAGGGGCTTACTATATATAATTAGAATCTTTGGAAATTTTATTGAGATTCAGATTATATACATATATAAAATACATACAAAAATACAAGTATTAGATAATGACAGGAACTTACGAGTCAAAAATTCCTTAAACAAGTTTAGTAAGGGTCATTTCGGCCTAGTATAGGCAAACATTACATTATGATAACATGCCATTTGCAGTGTTCGTGTTATAAATACCCTATTAGTGTTAATTAAATAATAATAATAAACAATATCGTCAACGAAATCCCATTAACACATACCTATATAAGAAGTCATTCATATAAGTTCTTAAACACTTTGTTCATCGACTAATCACCTTCCACTGCTGAACGAAGATCCTCGAAGCATCCGTGCGCCGCCAGCCACTTTCTTGAAATCATCGGGGACTATACATTTACCTTGTTACGGTATGTATTCCCTATTTCAATTATGTAATATCAAATTCTTTTATTATTGTTTTCTTGACTTCTCGAAGAAAATATTTTAGCGGACTCGATCTATGTTGTGTAGAAGTGTGGAACAACTTAGGAATAGAACAGTACTATTTATCTACACCTAACAACGAGTACATTTCTTAACGGTCAGTTGGCGAGATCATATAATACTAACTTTCGAATGTATAATATTTAAATAATTAGGGTTTTGCGAATAAATTCTCTGACTGCACCACCAAAACTATGAAGTCTTTTTTTGACGTAGGACGTAGTCTTTAACATACTTTACTTTGTTGTTACTCTGAGCTTTGTTTCACCAAATGAGTTTGGAGACGGCTCCTGGTGCACTAAGATACGACTGAACCCCTAATTCACCTTCATAATCAAATCTTCACAACCCAAGTACTAGGCGACATCGAAAACCTGTTGTCGAAGTTTTTAGTCCTCCACCTACTCGTAACATTTTTTTTTCCATGGACATCTAACACACAACGCCATCTAGTCCCAAACTAAGCATAGCTTGTATCATGGGTACTAGACAACTAATTAACTACATATAAATATACATTTCTTGCAAATCCAAACATAATAAACCGAAAGATGTTATTTATAACAATAAAAAAATCGTCGCCATATTAAAGATATTATTGTTAATATTTTTGCTATTTTAACAATATATAATAAATGCCTCGGTGGCGCAGTAGTAGCTCACGCAACTGCTGTCCATGAGGTCTCGGGTCCGAATCCTGGGTCGGACCAAGTGTTTGTAAGTTCTGCAAATATTTGTTTCGGGGTTTGGATGTTTTCTATGTATAACATGTATGTATTTACAAAAAAAATGTATTTATGTATTCATATCAGTTGTCTGGTACCCATATCATAAGTTACCCTTAGTTTGGGACTGCTGAGGGAGCTGGCTCTGTGAGTTAGATGTCCGAAATATTTATATTTTTTTATTTACATACCTTTCTGTTGTCTTGTCTTTAGTGCGGCATTCCTTTTTTTCAGTAATAACTCAAAGGACAAAATTTTTACTAGGTCTTTTGTTTCCTCTTTCTATGGGTTCTTGACGGGTATAGTTATATTCTAAAACTATTGCTAAATTTGTTTATGGTGCAGGTTTATAATACTCTGTACCTACAAATGGTTTCTTTTTTGTTATTTTTACAATACTACTTTTGTTTAATTTTTTGTCGGGGTTCTTATTCAGGGTCCAGCCCCTCAGCCGAGTCCTATATAAGGAGGTTTGCAGATCAAAATGCTGATTGTCTAGTGTCGTGCATCACCAGCAGGAGGACTAAGGAGTTGCGCGTTACCAGAATTAGGCCGTTGTACTAGTTGGTAAGTTTCTGTGCATTATTTTATTTACTCACAAACGTAAATTGTTTAATACGTGTATGTGTTTGCAACATTGTTATTTGATTCGTTGTAGTAACATGAAAAATAAAATAAAACATTCCAAATTTAAAATAAGTTTGCGCGACCCGTTGTCCTGACGTATATTTAAATTATAAAATAAATCAAATTAAGATTAAAATTGGTGGTAGGAGAACTAAAAATACCTGGCGAGTCCACATAAATATACTAGATAACAGCAAGAAAAAGTTGAATAAAATTAAAACCTACAAAGTAAAAATGTTGATAAAATTTATACAGCCTATGTCACCGAGCTATTATTACGAATATATTGATGCCTCGTTCATTAAATCTTAGTAGTTTAGGCGCGAAAATTAAACCGCCAAAATTGTTACCCTTGGATTCGCCTAAGACGGGTAAAAAGTTTCATTTAAATCGGTCGAACCATTTCGGAGGAGCTCGACGACAAACAAATAACTATAAAAATGTCAGTAAATTGTATCTGTCAAATAGTGTTCAATGACAAATAACTATTAGATATTTCATCGGGAATTAGTCAAATCGACTATAAAACAATTTTTTCTAATTCATATTTAAAACCGTAACAATTGTAAAACGTTTTGTTTGTCACAGCGGTAGTCTTTCGAGAGCATTACATAAAAGACATTGTTGAGCACGAACATTCTAGGAAATTTCCAGAACCTTACAATTCGTAAACAAAACGTTGCAGATCTTCAAATAATATTTTTGGATTGATTTTTCCGTTTAAATAAAATCCTGTTCAGATAATCTGCTAATTGATTTTCTTCGAAATTTGTATACATATTTGTGTAGACAACGTACAGATACGGTCTATTGTCGGCTATTGGCCTTTGTCGTTATTGTTCATTGCAAACCCTCATTACAACGGGTTGGTACCTGCCTAAGTGTATGCTGCTTCAATTACTCGCAGGTAGCTAACTGAAAATGCAAAGTTTTGGAATAGATTAAGTTTAAAACTATTTTCATAACATTTAAAACATCATATATAAATGAACATTATTTAACCATTTTGACCTACTCCACACTTAGCGCACTCTCACAATTTAATAGGAATCAAATCAATGTCGGTTATTACTTTAATGAGCAGCCTATGCTCTTTTTCCCAAGAGTCAAAGTATCTCCGCGCCAAATTTCATTGAAATCGGTGCAGCAGTTTAGCCGTGGAACTTATGTTACTTATGTACCACAATGTTACCCACGGTTAGTCAAGCTTCAATCCGGATTGAAACTAAAAAACAGCCTAAGTTACTCCACACGTCATAAGCTACATGTAAAAGTCTCGACAAAATCCGTCCTGCCGTTTCAGAGATTAACCGGAACAAACATACAGACGGACAGACCAAGAGCTTTTAAATAGCATTTTGATGTTAGTACCTTAGGTATATATTTTCAAATGCATTTAGTGAAAAGTTGTTAATTCGAAGTAACAAACAGACACTTTTATTATCTGTATGTATAGCATGGATGTATTTTCATTAGACGAGTTAAGCATACAATATAAAAACATACTATTATTGTTCGGTATTGGGTATTTGTCCTTTGAATTCCTGATTAGCCTTACTTTGTCAAACTGACCATTACCAAAGGATTCCTTCATCAATTGAGTTTTTGTAACAACTTTCGGATTACAATTTCTACGAAACTTTTACAAAGAACACATTAGAAACAATAGAAGCATTGAAACTAAGTGTCCCGTGCACCACCCGGATGAACGCAAAAAAATAATTTCTTTGTTACATTATTACCTGATCCTACGAAATCTTGCTGCGTCACTCGCACCACTTGTTCCGTTTACACATGAATATTTGAAACTAGCTTGTGCCGGCGGCTCCCCCCACATTATTGTCAGTTATTGCCATGACTGTTATAACTATTTGACATTAGACATTAAATATAAAGTGAAGTTTTCCACAATCTATATATGAGAAAACCACACCCTAATCGGTCGAACTTGTTCTGAGATTAGCGCGCAGAAATATACAAACTGTATAAAAACTGTTGTTTTAAGTTCTATTACTTTAACAAAGACCTCCTTCATTACTTTTTCTTTAATATCTTATAGCGGTAACTTATGCCCTTCCTAAAGAATGAAAATGCTCCATGCCAAATTTAATTAAAATTGGTACAGCAGTTTAGCTGTAAAAGAAAAACAGACAGAGTTTCTTTCGAATTTATAACAATAGTATCAAAGTATGGATTTAAAAAATCAATCCCACGAATTTGTCGTGGGAATGTACACAAGGTGTGTTTTTAGAAGTTGAAAGGGTGAAAACGGATATAATAGTCAACTTGTACACAAATGACAATGCCGTGACACTGCCTTACATGAAGCCTCGATAAATTGCTGGTATTTGAAGCACCTTGTATCGAAATGATAAGTTTAATCAGAACGGTATAAAAATATATATCTATGGTCATTATCGCTACTGGCGCCAGCGATGACCTTGGCGATTGGTAATCTTCTCTAATATGTAGCTTTTCTTTTGGTGCTAATCGTACACAACTAGAAACTTGCATTCTATATTGACCATGGTCTCTCGGTGCTAACCATCAATCAACAGACTGGTCTTTTAGTTTAGTTTCCTCCAATAATCCGATATTTTAAATTCAACTTCGCAACTGTGGTGTTCCTTCTCCGATCGATATGCGTTTTATTTCTAACTATAGTGTATTAAGGCGTAATAAAAATGGAAGTTACAGTTAATGTACACATGACAATAATGCACTAGTAATAATGTTTGATACAAAGTAAAAGAGGGATTAGTGACACTTTCTAATTCATAATGAGGATAATCTCCCTTCCTGTCGTGACAAATAGCTAGTTAGACACCCAGCGCGTACACACTTTTTAGGGTGCCATTCCTTTTGTAACAGGGATTTGTATTTTAATGATATTTGGCGTTGAGAAATGTTATTAAATGTTAATGAATAAATCAATATTTATATTCTGCAATTATTTATTGACGCATCGACAACCCCGGCTTTGGTTTAAATATTAAACGGCTGCGTAAAATATGGGGAACCAATATTTTTGTGATAAAGCTATAACAATTTTTGACAGTTTGCTTATTACTAATCTTCTTGTGTATAATTAGAATGCCCGAAAGTCGTTAAGTACATTAGTCATTAGCAAAATAATAGTGTAATTAAAATTTAAATGTTATCATTATAAACAAATTAGCTAATGACTGTCATTTAATAAATAAACCATTAGCTTGTGATCGTATACCACGTACAGTTGATAATAACCAGTTTAAAAAAAATCTTTCTTATGTCTGTTATGAAAACCACTACTTAAAAAGCACGATACTATATATAATCGTTTTATTCAATAATCGTATTATAAATATAATTAAACGTTTGTTTAAAAACCTACACTCTGATCACTGGAGACTATTTCAATTGTCAAAATAATGAAGTGACATGTCGGTAAAACTTGACAATTAGACACCGAAGACAAATGAGTTTGACAAAGGCCGGATTATATCAGGTTTGCTACCCCTCCGATACGATGTTCAAAGGGTTAATCTATTTCCGAAGAGATAAAGCACAAAATTGAATAATTTTTCACAGGAGCGAGGGAATTCGTAATATTGTGGGTTAAGTGGTATTGTTTGACGGCCTTAGCTAGCTTTCGGAAGTACACGTTCTGTACTTCCTGCTTAACTATTTTTTACACGGAAAGGGACGAATGAATGTGAAATTAATTGAAGGACGGTACGTGTAAAGGGTTGCTGTTATTGGGGCGGGCTTGATCTCATTTTAAAGTATTTCTTTTATAATGTTATTATGTGACGGAATTGTTATAAATTTGATACAATTTTGTTATACCGTCTCCGAAAGCGTATTTATATTAATTTTTAATGGTGTGTTCTTAGAAGTTGTAATTTTGTTGTGTTTAGGAATGTGCAGTTATACCAAACATTTTAACTAAGCAGTTTCATTATCAAATAAATAGGTGCTTAGATAAATTAATATGTGTATACTTACTAATGATATGCAATTATGCGTCAAACTATTTTGTTTTAAAGGAACGCAGTGATCGATGAGGCTATCAAGTAGACCATAAAATCGAAGGGAATTAAAATCCAAAGTTATTTCATGGTGTAAATCATAAACGGAAGAGATAGAATGACTTTTATTAGTCGTAAGGATCGCAAAGTTGATGCGATTTTTATTTCTACTGGAATGCAATATAAAGAATGCGAGGTCATTGAACCCTGTAGCGCGCCTGTGGGGTTGGTAATGTGGGATTACATATTTGTTCACAACATCGCGTACGCTAACAATACACTCGGCAATACAATATTTTCAGCCTTTACCAGTTGAAAGATTTTGACCCAGATTTAAAATTTTAACCCCTTGACCTTTATCATTAGCCTAATGCGTATTAAATACTTGTTTGTGGGTCAAACTTAATTTCTTATACTACCTACGTTTAGTTTATAAACTAAATTATGTTTGTCAATTCAGAGTAAGCTAATTTATATATTTTTTTATTTCATAAGCCTGTTTCTAAGTATTCTGTTTCTGTCAGAGTTAGAGGGTATTTTGTCTGTTTTTTACATGAAAACTTCTTTAGCGAATAGTATCCCTATGTGTATGTTACGCGACTGTACCTATGACTAATAATACTAACCCCGTGGAGACCCTACAGGCACAGATAACTGTAACTACCTCACACACATCATTGTTACTGTAAACATTGTTTCGATTGTATGTCTTCTAAGTAATATGCATCAATTCATTAAAATCGCAAAGGCATTTCTGCTTCGCGCCATAATCTGCCGTCTTTGGAATGTTGACTGTCTGGCTTCGATATCTATAGCTGCTAAGGAACTTCGCGACGCGATCTCCTCCTAGCAACGCCGGCCGGCGAGTGCGAGTGTCGCTGTGGCGTACCGTGTATATCTAGCCGGTGTTTCGCCTCTTCGATATTCAACTCGACGCGCCGTACACACACTAATACGCCACACTAACACATACTTACTTTCATAGTCTTTGAATGCCGCTGCGCTGATTTCCTTCTTTGAACGGCCCCTCCACCCCCTTCCTTCACCGAGACGCTGCGCTGATTTCCTTCTTCGAACGGCCCCTCCACCCCCTTTCCCCCGAGACGCTGCTTATAGCTACCGAATGCCTTTGGCAAATTTTCGATCTAAACACACCCAATTAAATTGTACATTGTCTTACCGAAAGGTGTTGGGTATATGCTTCTTCAGTAGAAAACGTATTTTCAAAGTATTTCGAGAATGACTTCGAATTTACCAAGGTGCACTAATCGCCACACTTACAAATACATACTTACTTTCGTAGTCTTCGAGTGCCGCTGCGCTGATTTCCTTCTTCGAACGGCTCCTCCACCCCCTTCCCCTCGAGACGCTGCTCATAGTTACCGAATTCCTTTAGCAAATTTTCGATTTAAACACATCCAATCAGAGTTTGTGATGGTACATTGTCTTACCGAAAGGTGTTGCTTATATGCTTCTTTAGTAGTAAACGTATTTTCAAAGTATTTCGTGAATGACTTCGAATTAACCGGGACGCGGTAGTGAGAGGGGTGCCTACCGCGTCATAGCGTGTCGGGCGCGAACGCCGCGAGTGGCGACCGCTAGTCGCTACTCGGAACGCGGTTCGTGTACTTCTTCTAGCCAGTCGTGTCCACGGCGCCTATCGAATCGCACGCGCGGCTCTACTAAGAACCGGCCGGCTCCCGAATAATGTTTCAGTGTTTAACAAACTCAATCGGAGGTCTCGGTAGAAGTATTGTATTTAATAATTTACACTGTATAACCGATCGCATATTCTCAGTGAGTGTTACGCAGTGTGTACGGAAAAAACTTTGTCGAAGATTCTGAAGAATCTTGTGTAAAATTGTGTAATACACCGGCTGTGCCGGATTGCGTTTAGCACAAAACTTTTTGGTGAGTACTTTTAGTTTCTAATTATACATTTAATTCTAATAACTTTCTGTTTCTGTAATGTAACCTAAATCTTCAGTGTTTTAACTGATTATAAATATTACAAGTGTGGGTACTATATGGACGTGCGCGCGGGGCGTTACCGGCAACTCCAAGCTACCTAGGTACCTACAAACATTTAATGAATATTTCTGCGAAATGGCGTCGCTCAATTTTGGTGTTTTTGAATTAAAAAAAACATGCATTTTTGCACATTCTAATTATATTATTTATGTACATAGTTTGCAGAGTTCCAATTTATTTTGTAATATTATTTAAAAATTAAAAAAGGTTCTATTAAAGTGTAAAAAAAGCCATAGATAATTCCGTAGTTTCGAAGTTTAGATGTTTTAAAATAGACTATTGACAGTTTATAACTAAAAGTTTTAAAATGTATAATTTACGAATTCAGGATAATATTAGTTAATAATTTAAGGAAATACGAAGTAAGTGTCGTGCATATTTTTTAAAGCTAATATTATTTTATGTAAGTAAAATTTTCTGCTAGCTTGCGTTAATTGTGCAATATTTATGTCATAGTAGTTTTCCAGCATTATCATATCATATGCAATCACAAAGTTATGCCATAAACAAATTATTAAAAGTTATAATTTAATGAATTATGTAAATAGTAACATTGAAAATAAAATGCTCATTGACTTAGACTAATATTGATCGTGCTTAAAACAATTTTAATACGGAATTATTTTTGATATGTACATTTACAATTTAAAAATTAAATAATTTTGAAATACGCATCACAAACATTATTATACCTATTTACTAGACCAAAAATATTAACAAGTAGTTAGTAAGAATACCTACTTCAATCGTAATTAAAATGTTAGATGCAAACATAAGTAAATGTCATTGGTACAGCCTACGTAAAAAAACCTATCTCAGAAAAATGGCCCAAAACGAAGTTTGCGTCGAAAGTGGGTATGTCGACCTGTAAATGATAAAATACCTACCGAAAGATCACAATGTTGTTGTGTGTAAGGTACAAATTAACTGAAACCTATTCGTCGATTTGTATTATTATTAGTAAACACTTATTTCGCGCCATTCTCCGCTTGTAAACAAAAACAGTTTTACGGCAATCTTTACCTGGGTGGGTACCTATGCGAAACGCGCAAAATCTTGGCGGCATTAGTGATGCGCCCTTTTTTTTCGTTCAGGTAGAAAGAACCTGGAGAACAAACGAGGCGGGGGTGGTGTACAGGACAATGAGTTATTGTTATATCATAAAAGTGGGATAGGGCTCAAGGCCGATGTACTCTTTAAAATTGTTTGGTTTCGCATCCAGACTTCAGTCTAGTTTCGGGCACCGTGGTGGACACACTTCCTCCTCACCGATATTTTCTTTTTAATTGACTTTGTTTGTCGATACCAACACTGGTCTTTTTAATTATTCGGTTTCGCGTTCAGAATTTATTCTAGTTTCGTGTGCTGAGGTCTAACGTAACTTCTGCCGGCTCTTGCAGCCGGCTGCAAGCTTGTGACTTTGTTTGTAAACATAGAGGTTAATATTCTCTAAGTTTACAAGACTTTGATAAAAGTGCGTGATATGTGGATAAGTGCTATTAGTACTTAGTAATAGTTTACAGCCTTTAACGAATTATAAAGGTATCTATAATTTCGACAATATTATTTATTCATTTTACTTAGCATTTAGTTGAAACTACTTAGTTAAAATTTAACTTTTTCTTCTTTGGTGTGCCTCCTGATTTTAAGTTAATTTATTTTATATTTTACTTTACTCCCTTAAAGGAAGCAAAGTACACATAATTATATAAAACTGTTTTTGTATAACTTTAAATTAGTTAAAATTTCATAATTTTATTTCAAATATTTAGTTCACTTCTTTATTTTTATTCGGATTAAAAAATTCATTATTACTCTCGGTACATAGAATTACAACATACCTAGTTAAGTTTTAAGAATTTTAAACTTAACATTTGGCTTCAACACCTTAAAGTTTTACTTATTTCTTTTCATTTTGTGTTATTTTTTTTACAATTTTTTGCCTTCAATGAAATAAGAAGCACTAATTTTATTAAATTACAGTTACAATATCAAAATATA
Organism: Hyphantria cunea; assembly: GCA_003709505.1. Lineage (NCBI taxonomy): Eukaryota > Metazoa > Arthropoda > Insecta > Lepidoptera > Erebidae > Hyphantria > Hyphantria cunea. The sequence goes on from PKRV01000226.1 coordinate 1,402,380, forward strand.
TATTTAATTTTTTTATGAACTATCGGATAGTACCTCCTTAATATAACTTAACAATTTCATTACATATAGTTTTAAACTAAGTATGTATTCTTTAACCATAGGTACACATAACTTTGACAGTCTTTCAATGGACTTAAACTTTTCCTTAGATATAAATTAAAGTTCCATGTAAATACCACTTTCTTTTCGTTTGTTACAGACTGCGTGCGTTGTACTCTTCGCACTTCCCTGTGATAGAGGGTCCTGTGATATCGACGAGTTCGACTTAGCTTTAAAACTAGTTAGGCTTTAGTAAAATGATTACAATGACGCAAGCATTCGATACGCTTGATCAGTTTGACTTATGGGACGCCCTGGATGAAGAAACTGTGAGATTGACACAAACTTCAGACTTCTGGAATCAGGTCCAGTATGAAGTGGAAAGAATGGATATGGCTCACCCCGTAGACTATGTAGAACCACTCGGAGAAAATGATATATTCTGGAATGAGTTTATGCACCCCCAAGAACAACACCTTATGCCAGAAAACTTAATAAACAATGATTGTATGTGGGCGGGCGATGACCTAATAAGCCCGGCCAATACATTTGTCTCATCTGATCCGATAACATCTCCAACACCGGGACAAAGTTTGCTCCGCCGCGAAATATCGCCGTCCAGACCTGATACACCACCTACAGTGGAAGGCGATGAACCACCACAGTTCCGCCACACAGTAGATGTTGCTAGCACAGCTCGTCGTCTTCTGAGGAACTCTGCCGTGGTAGCCGCCGACCACTCCTACACATTGTCACTATGTATGAATAATCTTGGCGTGCAAACTCCATCTGACTCCTGTGAATCAGGTTAGTACTTATTTAATTTTAAAACTTTTGAAATTATCCATTTCCTAAAGCACAGACTTTTGAATAGGTTATTGTTAAAGAAGCGTTAGATAAATTAGTTTGAAATGCAATTCTAGAATATTTTTTAAATTGATACAAGAATGTACTCAATCCGAATAGTAATTATACGAGTCTCTTCCCCGTTCAATTAAAATCATAAAGAAACCTATTTTTACATCCGATTATTTGCGGAAAATATTCTCTTATACCAAGTTTCTTAAGTTTTGTGAACTTGGTGTTAATCTGGCAAGTCGCAAGGACGCAGGCGCTGACTGTAAGCGCGGGAAACTGCGCATATCGACCGCCATCCCGCGTTCCCCGCTGCGTCTAGACGCACCCGCTTTTCTGCTTTTCGGAACCTTCGACTATTGCGACCTTGAACGCCCCAACCTTCCTTAATGTCATATTACGCAATGTTAAGATCAACCGTATTACATGCTGAATTTTCTTACTTCGTAAAAGTGAATCGTATATAGTCTGGGTAGCATTCATTTGCGGATCATAAACAGTCACACTCTCAAATGGACTTCGGAGTTAAGGACGCGAGTGCATCGACCGCGTGACGTCCCGACCTTGATTCATCCTCCAATTGCAAGGGTCTCTTCGCTAACTAGTAGGGTTATCATCATTTCATATTCATTTTGACTGATTTCATCTCGGAATATTGATCGTAATCGTAATATATAAATTTGGGTGAAATTTAATGGATAAAAGGCAAATAAACACTGTAAAGGGTAATAGTTAGGATTAACCTGCAATATTTAAGGTGATTTGTTGTAACTATGTACGTATGTACATAGTTGTAATTAAGGTATGGTCGAGTGAAGTGGGTAAGGTCGCGCTGGGCATATGTTTAATTTGAGCGGTGAGAACGTGTGTTTACGTTTACATTTTAACTTGTTGCGCCGATTTATGTTCGTTAAAATAAAAACGATGTAGGAAGATTCAATAGTTCTATCTCATGAAATAAATAACGTGTAGTATAGCTTCGCAGTCGACTGTCTCGTGTCTAGTCCGTTACTTGTCTAAGAATGCGGTGGAATGAAATGGAATCTCATTGAAGCTTGCTCGGCTCGCTAGACCGGTTTGAAATGTGGTACTCCCATGTCCAGGTTCAGCTTGGCTGGATGAAAATTTGATAGACTAAATCTGAACAATTATGATGGCAGATCCCACATAACAGTTACTAACAAAAATAAAAGAAAAAATATATTAATGAAAATCTAGGTAATAACCAAGAAAAGAATCGATTGTTTCGATATGTACGTTGTCAAATCGCTATCATATTTGGCGCGAAAAATTTACTACGCAGACTCGGTTTTATCGCTCCGCACGTACATGATAGGCATGCTACGCGTCAAATCGTACCGCTAGCAGGTTGTCACATTTTCGCGCCAATTTATACGCTTTTATTTATTTATGTACTTCTGTTAGTCTTCGATAAACGATACTTAACTATAAAACTCCAGTCCAGTCTAGCAGTTTTTTAATAAGTTATACATGTCTATACTGTGCCTAATACGCCGAAAATAAACATAACCCAAGTAGATACCTACACTTTTGTTTTACGAAATATTTATTCTCTTAAAATTTTACCATCAAATAGCGAATTTAAAAGTACATAGGTCAAACTTTAATTGTACTATATTTACCTAACAACTACATACTTACTTAGTATTTTGTAGTATATAAATAATATCGATGTGTAATTGTATACTAGAAACACTTAAAAAGTATGCAGGTGTACGTTCAATAATCGCGTCGTCAAGCGTTAAAATAATAAATCTAAAAGCCTCCCAACGCGTAGTAAAACAATTTGTTCGGTTAATACAATATACATACATCATACCACTACGTATATAGGTATAATTGTAGAGCTACCTCAGTGTTTTCACGGTGTGGTAATTGATCGGCATCCGGAGCCGAAGCCTGGTTGACAATCAACTTTCTTAATTTTATTCGTGTGTGTGTATGTTCATATTAGATAATGTAATTTTAGACCTTGTGATTATATGTCAGTCCGCTCTAAGTGATAGTACACGGGAGTGCCCTAGTGGCGGTGGTCTAGCTTTGCGCCAACTAGTCACTGGGCCTAACCCACATTGATCTCGATAATAGACACTAAGTTATATTGGCTTGTATGTACGATTCATATTTAATATCGGTGTTAAATCAACGACAGTGACATTTGCTTGTAGCTCGATAGTCAGATTGTCATTTTAATAATCGAATTACATACTTAACAAAGCGCAGAAATATGTTTTTGAAAAGTTGCTAAAGGTCAAAAGTACTATATATTAAAATACAATAATTCACTTTCTGCACGCGCCATTTATCAATCGGTAGGTAGTTGAAAAGTCTCATTTTTAGTTGAAAATATTTAGACATCGAATTACATATATAAAATTGTGTATCGCTTCAGTAGGCCAATAGGGCAGTGTAACAAAAAATATTAAGTGGCTGTTTTATCAAGAAGCGATAATGTAATTTCACTGGTCGATCGCAATGCGTGTATATAGTGGAAAGGACCTTGGGCGTTATCGGAACAGAATGTGCACTTAGATATTTAAACAATTGCTATGAATGTGTTGATACGCTCACATCGCGATCGTAGTGCCCGCCATCTTGGCCTCCGCGCGTCCGTCGCATTATCAATGCCGATAACAATAGTACTTATTACAACGTGACACCCTAACATAAATTTGTATTGTCTTATCACGAAAAAAAACTAAAGCCACGCTGAGGAGTGATAACGGCATCGCAACAAGATTACTTCTCGCTATTTGCTCACATCTTAATAGAGAACGGTCGTATCACACGCGAATCGTTATGTAGGTGCTAAGATCAGTCATCTCTCGCACTGACCGCTGTTAATAAACCGCTAGTGCAGGCTCGCGAGTTCTTCTTATCATTCACGCCAGAAAATGACCCCTAAAATATCGAGACAACACGTGACGTGTCTGTGCTACACGTGAGTACATGGTTGATGTACAACGCAGCATTATTTATTTTTATTACATTTCTATTGCGCAACTTAATTGCGTTGTTAGACTGCCAAATTCGTCACTGTGTTTCGTACAAGTTTGCATTCTGGATACTTTTGTAGTGTTAAACATATACGAGACAACTGTCTGTATGAGTTCACTAAAGCTCGTCTAGTAAATGATTTCGATCCGGTTTCTTATTCGGTCAGAGATGGGCGTGGTGGCTGCTGACAACAGAAAACGTAAACCGCAATTCAGCATTTTTATAGGCTATTAAATAAAATATGAATACATTGCTGTTTTGTAGGGTCTTCCAATTTTGAATAAATAATGCTTAATATTTTAGCACACTTCAATAAATATTTCACTATATTGCTTAGAGCTCGCGGGTAAATTTATTTTATAACAATCGTTTAGGCAAGCTTGCCTGACAAATAAATTCACATGTATAATGTTCACGAAATATAACACGCGTTTCTCGTTAATTAGGTAATAAAATATGTATGTTACGTCACATGTATAATATGTATATATAATGTGGGCATGTGCGTCCATGAACTTCCGTTCGCTCCGTGCGAACATTGTTCAAGGCCAACCCAAGATGGTGGATCGATGCCGCCGCGCGATAAATTACCAATGGTCTATTTTAGCCGTACTGGATACCGGAACATATGACCGAGTTTTTACAGTTGCGTAATGCACAAATGGTTTCAATGGATTTATGTACATATATATACGCATATGACGGAATTTGGTTATATAAATTACTTGTAAACGATAACTGTTTCTCAGAAAGAGAGTGTAAGAGAAGAATATACGGCTTAAAATAGATAACAAGAGATATTGAATAATAAAAAAAATACATAACCTTAGTCAACTAGAAAAACATTAACAAACATAAGTTAAAGTCAATAACGACAAGTATTTAATTATTTAAATATAAGTCGAATATGAAGCTATTAAAACCTCGTACCAACTACGGTAAAAAAATATCATGTACGATGGTGCAAAAATTTATAATAATATGTCTAAAAATATTAAAAAACCATTAAAAAATCATCGAAAAAGCACGCTACGCTCACTGACTCCACACAAATCACATCCAGGTTCTCTTGCTCCACGTATTTATCTCTATTCCGCATATTACAAAGTATTCACTGTTACCCTCTTCTAACTTATATAATTCATTTGCTAGTTTTGTACAAATACCTCAGAATATAAATTATACATATTTTGCATAAGTGTTAATTATGAGTTCAATTGCATTTTGCACAAGGATAACTGATCCGCTCCGCTAGGAGTATATATAAATGTTCTGTGAGTGTTGTGCCGCTTGGCAAATGATTGTACCTTTTTAAAATGTATTCTCATATAAGTGAATCTGTAATTCTTTATGAGAATAAAGTTTCTTAAACCCGAAACCCGAATATGAAACAAGTTATTTACATAAATATCTAGTTATTTATTCCATATTACAAATGTATTGCAGTAAAACATAGTTTATTAGTTATTTCCATTTACCAATTATATCCTTTCGTTGGGTTGTCGCACTCGAACCGGTCGACCACAAACTATCATAACAACTTTTATAATAAGATACTAACAGTGTGTTATTAACGTATTGTGTACTAAGATTACATTGAAAGTTAACCTCTTGTACTTACATTAATATACTATTAAAATAAAGTGGAAATCGTAAAACATGCAGGTTGAGATGAATACAAAATGTGGCTTATTAAGATATACTACTTGATGGAATATCCTACATAAAATCTAAAGACAAAAATTCATGTACAGTTTCCATAGCGTTGATTAAAAAAAGGCTTTATATTTATTTGTCTAATTAAGCCGGCACTACTTGCACGCTGTATAAGATGGCGTGTGCCGCGTGCACGTCACGATAATTTTTAATTATCGCGTTCAAGTGCCAGTGAACTTGGCCTCGAGCCGTAGCCAGCGAAGCGTGCACTAGGCCCCCGCTTCATCAGGTCACACTTGACGACACTATTGTGGCAATTGGATTCCATTTACGAGCCTCACATCTGTTTATTTTGACACCTATGACCGCCTCTCTCGGAAGACTCCGAGACGCGAGAGGAATTTACGTGTCCTATTATCTTGTGAGTTCGTGATCGATTCGTGTGCGGGTAACCGCTGATGATCTGTCTGTCTGTCTGACTGTCACTTTATCGAAGTATCAAGTTCCTAACTAAAGCCATCCTAATTAGTTTCCAAAAATTGTGTCGTTGCACTTAACGTGGTAGGATGATGTCAGTTACGATTTTGACAAGTTAAAAATTGAAAAAAAAAATTTCCGTAGTAGAAAAATGTCATTTCTCAGGTGAAACTGTCAACCTTAATTTAGTTATTTCAAAATAAAGTCAAATGATGGTGATGTTTGCCGCAAAAATATTATCCAACTCTAAAAGTCATAAGGAAAACCTGCTAATTCATTTTTGTGACAAGGTACCGGTTATCACAATAATCCACAGAGATCACTGCCGATTAATAACTTAGTGTCTGAATCAATGAGTCATTGTTTTTCTCACGGCGAAGCTTAGACCTACCTAGAAATTGTGACTAATCAGGCTTACTACAAAACTAAGAACGCTTGCTCATTATTTATGGTCAAATTGAACATCAGCATTTAAGTTGATAGAAGTTCATCGTCTCAGTATCACAGGACCGATTGATATGGGTATATAAGAGAGAGCGGAGGATTTTTACCTCGCTACTTAGTCGGTCGGGCGGACAATAAAAAGCGGATTATCTCTGGTATAAAATTGGAACGGCGGTGGATCTGAGAATCGCGTCTCGAATGATGGAGATATAATAGATATGCACTAGACCGGATCTGGCGGGCGGCGCACCGCAACAATACCGGCATATCGCTTTACACGCAGACTTGAAACAAATACTGTGTGCCGACCGTTAATCACTTTGGCGCCACTGTGAAAATTGTCACGCGAAAATTGACTCTGCTACAGCTTCTTACACATATACATACCACTCCTTTTTTATTTCACATCTCATATCCTCCCTCTCGTTTACGCCTATAATCTGAATTCTGTTACAGTTTCTAACTTTGTTGTTTACCCAACATCTACAAACAAAATTAGGGAAATATAATTTTAAATTGGACATACTTGCGAGGGTGTAGGTTTGTCTGGGTCGCTTAAAATAATAGTATTATTTTCCCGAAACACTCGAGTAGAATACAGATTACATATTTTAAAAGAGAATCCGCAAAGGTGTGTTTTTTTTATTCTCTTGGAAAAAGCAGGGTGTGTTCGCGTAGCTCAATATAGCGCCAGAAATCTTACCCACGCCTAGATTTAGACGTAACCAAGGCGTGTTTGACGACAGGCGCCGATCCTCGAATTAGATCCGACGCGTAAGCGATAAGCGGCCTCGCAACTATGCGGAAACGTAGTAAAAAGATCACATTTATGTATAAATTTATAGTCGCCAGAACGATAAATATTATCTAATGTTCTAATTTTTTCACAAAGTATTGCGCACTTTTATGAACCTATAGAACTACGTCTCTGACACGCAGTTTCTTATTATCGACTAGATACCCACCTAATTTGTTTCTATTTGCAGTGCTTAAGCACTTGGTTTTTAAACGGAAACCGTCGTCCTTGTTGAATGCGTAAATAGCCCTGCAAGTAACTTGTTTTAACGTGGAGCCGGTAACCTTTAATCACAATGAACCGCTGACATAATTATTGTTTGGCGTAACCGGATAGTGCGGTCAAAAGGGTTTCTGCGAAACATGGATTACGGCGTAAACACGAGCCGGACAAACGGCCACATCCGCACTTAGATGCAATGCGATCGTGAAATGAACGCCCGCACCTACATAGTTCATTCATAGAAGTTGACAATGCATTGCATTGCTGCTTTGCCGCGAATTTAGGCTATTTCCGTAAAACTATCTGAGTTGCTCCTGACAAATGTACGTATAAGATAATATTGGCAATACTATATCCTGCTCATTTGGGAGCCGTATGCCTTTATGGTTGCGGTTCTAGAAAAAGCAGGTACATTAAATTGTAGTGAGACGCCCGTGTTGAGGCAGTCACAATTGACGCCATACAACCCCGTACGTCTCTCACATTAGAAAATACTGAACGCAATGAAATTTAATCGACCTAATCGTACGGTTTTTGTTCGCGGACTGAACCGGTCCGGTTGGTATGTCAGCTTGGAACGTAAGCCGGTCGTCGTTATCGTGCAACTCTCACGTGAGAGCTAATTTCGATCGATGCTTTGTCAAATGGCAGCGGCAGAGGCCGGAAAGCGTGTCCACCGCTTAGTAATCCGGAGTCCATTGAGTGCAGACGTTGCGGCAACACGACGCGCACGCGCTCTCGTTTTGGCGCGAATGGCGCGCCGTGACGTCAGGCGTCTGGATCGATGGCGGCAGACGCTGCGGTAGTACGACGGGGTCGACGTCCTCCCCTCCGTGTTGTACGACTCTCCCACCCCCTTGCGCGCACCTGACCACTGCATTCGCATCTCCCCGACTAGATCTAGTCCCCCGCGATACTATACTTATGTGTGTTCAACAATTGACAGCCTCTTATTATTAGGGTGATATGAGCGTAGTAAACGGTGTGAATGAAAGTAACAATTAAAGTAACTTGTAACAAATCTAGATGCAACTGCCGGTTTACAAATTTTTTAGTTACTATATTTTTAAGTCGTGAAACACTATTTACTATAATTTCTTCATTGTTACAGAAGAAGAGATCGACGTAGTCTCGGTTCCAATCGCCCAAGAACAACAATCATCGACAGAAAGAGCGGAGGACTATACTCTTGTGTGTCCGGCTGTGATTCAGTATACTGTACCACAGCCGAGCGCGTCTCCTACAGGTAGTGAGCGCCAACATATTCAGCGGTGTGTAGCGACTTTAACAAATCCTAAGTCTGCGCGTTCGATAGGCAAAAAACGTTCGCAACGATCAACTAGCGCAGTCACCACAATACGCCGCCGAGCACGTGGAGCTGGCCGCCGCGCGCGTCGCCGCACTAACGCCAACTCAGACTCTGAGTCGGATGCAGAATCGCCAGACTCAGAACGCCGTTCCCTACATAATGATATGGAGAGACTTCGACGGGTAGGCCTTAAGAACCTCTTTGAAGAACTCAAACAGCAGATTCCTGCCACAAGAGACAAAGAGCGCGCACCTAAAGTTGTGATATTGAGAGAAGCCACCGATCTTTGCAATAAGCTCAACCTAGAAGATTTGGAAAGAGAGAAGTTAATCAAAAAGCAAGATCAGCTAATCACAAAATTGAAAAAGCTCCGCACTAGGCTCTCGCGCTACCGTACTAAAGGTGGTGTCGTACGTACTCCGTATTGATCACTTTTGATGACCTAACTGGTAATCCATTCGTTCCCAACGAGGAACTTTGCAGTCTTCTCGACTGTACATTTATAGACTGGTATTTTTTTTATGTAAGTTGCTCCAGAACATTAGTTTACGTTAGGACCTTTTATTCTGATAGCGCAATGAGACCTTCGTCTCTACCTCCTTCGCTGTCTTGATTGCTCACTCGTGCTGTCTGCAGTCGAGTCGGTCGATGGGAGTGTGTTTCAGTAAATATCAGCGTTATGACTTACTCTGATTCTTGCAATCTTAAGGAAACTAGTTATAAAAACAAAAAGCTGGTTTATTTTGCTGATATCCTTATCATGCAGTACCAAAATAAGTCCTAAAACTGTTGTACCGCAATCTTGGCTCTTCAGTAAAACATCTTAATAGTGACAGACTGCTTCGTGAACTTAGTAGACTGGTTATACCTCTAAAATGTTTTTGAATTTACCGTTAAAATATACATAGTTGAAATAGCAGATACAGATTTACTTCGTGTTGACAGATAGAAAGTGATATGACATTTGTTAAAGTATTGTTTCGACACGTTGATATGAAGATTTTTTACTGAACCTTCCATTTAGTTTAAGTATAGCGACATCGGATTTCTTTAATGGAGCATGAACTTATTTTTCAATGTTGTAAATATAAAATAAGGTTTGTGAGACATCAGATAGTTGGAATGTGTCGGGGGTGGTCAAGCTTGGAGCAGACTGGAGATGATGTATGGCCAATATAATATGTTTTCGGCCCGATTTGCAGGATTTTTTCAATTGCGAACCCGCGCCGAGCGGGCTTAGTGAAGTGATACATCAATTTACTATTTACTTTTTAATTGCTTTAAGTAAACTATTATGTTAACGCTTTAAGTTAAATGCATTTTAGGATAGTGTGCTTGTTTCATTAGATTAATTTTTGTTAATTTGTAAATTTTCCAACATTTATTGTTTTTTACGTTAGATGTTCAATTCACACGGTACAGATATTCTTGATACTTTGTAATAGCGGATAGACTGGCTATGGACTCTCGTTAAAGCGCTCTAGTTAATTATGTTGATACGCCTACAGCTTCCGAACGAAATTTCTCATAACGTTTTAATAAATTTTATTCATGTGTACGCAATTTTATACAGCATCTTGAGAGTAACATGCGATTGTACATATTGAGGTATCAGACATACTACTATTTACCTAGTACACAATGTAATTATTTTTAATTTTTACGCAGACGCAGAAAGAGCCGTCTGTCGCGTGTTAGTCGAAAGATGGTGAATACAGTTCATACTTTCACGACCATTGTACCTTAATATAATTCAAAACATTAAAATTGTTAAGTCGTCTAGTGTATTGAAATCAATATTTAATTCATTTGCATGCTGGGATTTAAATAAAAACATACCATTATCATATGATTTATGACATTATGGTAATAAAAAAATTTGAAGTTATTTGTATAATCTCACTGACAGTCATTTATTCGTTAAAAAGACTGTGTATTTTGATAATAACATCAAACCGTATGGTCTGGCAAATGGACCTATAACAAAAACAAGACATAGTTCCTCATAGTACCTACTAATAGTAAATTTAGCATTTTTCTTTATAATATTTTTATTAATACTGGTAAGTTAGCAATTTACTTGCAATAATGACGTGTTACAATTGAAACTTGATCAGAAAATAATAGTGACGGCCGTTTTTTGTCTATGGTGGTATGTAAGAGTTACATGACGTGGCGAGCTTTGTTCTACTGATCAGGTTTAAAAGGTTGATGTTTTATCAAGCACATGGTCAGCATTTATGAGTGTAAAGGCTTTAATCGTGTGAGGAATGTGCCTTGCTATGTTCATGTATATTAGGTTTATACTCGAATTAGTTGCAAGACATATTTTTTGTGGATAATGTCTACGATTAGGATAATGCTGTTTCGGAGTAGTGTACATACACAGACAACAGAAGTTATTGATATTAAAGATGTTTATCTCTTATCTTCCACTAGGTGTTTAATTGTACATACAGATATAAAGCTAGTGCTAAGTTTATTATACTTTGATCAATCTTTTTTACTAACGAGTTTTTTCCCTAGTGATTGTTTAGTTTATTTTACTGGAGAGTTACAAATCCTCGAATGTTGTACCTGCATTTTTTTTGTTATTCATATCTTGACATAAATAAATAAAGATAATAATGGTTTTAGTTATCCAAAATGTAATCGGTTGCTTTGGTGATGATGACCAATGTAATTAGAGACATAAGAAAAAGTCAGTAGTTAAATGTATATGGTAAGAAATGACAGCTTTATAAATCGGGAGACAGAAAGTGATTTAAAGTGTTGAGAATGTAGAATGTACAGTTATAATATACCCATTATTGTGACAAGGCACATTTCCATCACTGCCAAATCGAAAAGAAAATTATGATTATAAGTTTAGGTTTTGTAAATAGTTAAGGTCGGGTCATAAAATTGTAAGTCGTGTTATGAATATAAAAATTCCTTATACTCTTTGTATAGTATCCGTACGTGTATAACACCTAGCCGAGGTTGGCAGCGACACCGATCGTGTGTAATTGTTTTTTAATTTACGATTGGTGGTAGGTGAGACCCGAGTTGGGTCGACCCCGGGAGGGGGGGATGTCGGGGATGTCGGGGTCGCTCGGGGCTCGCCGCTCCTTGCCGTCGGGCTGCGCGCGCGCCTCTACAGGGAGTGCAGGGCGCAGAATAGTTTCCGCCTATTAATTACTACTAATATTGCCCTCTGCAATCTGTGAAGGGGCGCTTCTATGTCTAAGGACCTTTGTACTTATTTGGCTGATTCTTTGGGATACTATTGTAACAGAGATAATTTTTTGGTTTTGTTCCTTTATGTGTATGGATACACTGATACATTGTATGCATTGACTATACATAATAAACGCTTAAGTCAGACACGGAGAGAGCTGGGGAACATCGGGCTGATATAATGTGATTTTTATACTTATTTGGTGTAATTTTGGATAAAATTAATCGTTTGTATAGACTCTGTGATTACGTACCTGGGTGGTATATTTGGGGTTCCACAGCCCTATCTGGTCTGACAAAAAATATATATTCTGAGTTTTCATTTATTAAAACCTTAGATTTCCACGCTAATCTACAATTGAAAGAGTTTAATCTTTCTTATCAATATAATTCTGGAAAATTATAAATATTGAAGCAAATAGTTTTTCATTACGACTAAAATTATGGGTATGAGACTTGGTAATTTGGCTTAGTTGTCTTTAAGCGTATGAGGATGACCTTGTACTCCTACTGACAATTAATAAACTAAAGTCACACTTCTGATTAAGTAAATCAAAAGCATATTTTAGTTCCCATGGAACCGCTTCGTTTAACTTAAAAATTACAGAATATATTCAAAAAACCTAAAACGTAGGACAGTACCTGTATAAATAAGTAGGTAAGCAGGACAATACCTATAAGTAGGTAAGCAGGACAATACCTATAAGTAGGTAAGCTTTACATCTTAAGTAATTTTAACACTAGTTCTATCATTAAAAACAACAAAATCAATGCTATTGATTTTCGATGAATGAAATCATCTTGATTCTTTGAAACGATAGAATCGGGGTAGTGTCGATAGCAAATTTAGACATCCTGTAAGTTGTACACTGCAGTGAAAAAAAGTGTTTATTTCATACAAGATACAGCTAAAAGACTTTCAACTTCACAATTGTACTTACACTTTGTAGCTTGAATTAAAACAAGTTGTTTGTCTCCGTTACGATAGAGGACCAATGTGTGGACGATCACCTGTTGGTGAATGGAAACCATCGCAATTGTTAGGTGAAAACCAATCAAGAAGTTCCTTAATACAACTCTTCGAGGCGTTGGTTCTCCAGTCAGCCAACCTAGAAGTTACGGAGCTTTCCTAGAGTCGATTTCAAGTAGTATGATTAGTAAACAGAATCTATATTAGCGCTGTTCCAAGTTTGAGTTAATGTTATAATAATTATAACTACACACATTTTACACACGGCAGTCCAATCTCGAACTAGACAGTGCCTATACTACGGCAACAGACTGCTGTAAGCGGCAACTTCCACATACAGTGGCAACATAAACGTGTGACAGCGCCATCTACCGAAGATACCCTGAACTATGGAGTAACATAGTGTACGAAGAAGCTACCAATCTTGCATCGCGCAATAGAGGTTCTCGCGCCGATTAACATTTAAACAACTTCCCAACATCAATCGCCTGGTCGGAGGATCCTCCTTTGTGTAGAAGGAAAACACACCCGTTCCGCCACACACACACACATATATATATTAAAGATAAATTACATCAAGATACCGAATTAAACTGTTAGGTAACTAAACTCGTCGTAATTATTACACAATAATTTGTTTTGGGTGGAACTAGTTAGTACCCATCATCACACAATGATTGTCTTGTGAAACTCGAAGAATTTTATTAGCAGCTGATATAATAAGAAGTAACTAAGGCAACTTTTCATTCATACTAATACCGCGGGGCGCAGCTAATTTGAAACAAGTCTTGAAACTTGTACCTATGAAAATATATACCTACATAGGTAATCGTCTGGTACAATGTTCTTACTGATTCCTACACGATATTAAGTTACATTGTATGCAGTCAAACAAGTCAAATAGACACAGGTTATACGATTATCAAGACATTTTGTGCACCTTGTAGCGCCGGCAAGGTGTCACCTTGCCGGTCATTCGGATACTAATTACTTCTAAAAGTAGTGATATAAATATCACTACTTTTAGAAGTAATTAGGTGGTGCTTTTGCTATGAATTTTCAGAGCAAAAGAAAATGAAGTGCAATTTTTTGTTTAGCATACCTAGGATAATGTAGGGGGCACTTATTGCCTGGGAGGGGTCCGGATGGCGTAAGAAAACGGTTCCCGGATTCCTCCCGTCTCAGGCGCTGAGTGGCACACCGTGTGGTTTTAGTCGGTTCGATTCCGACACACCGCCCCGCCGCAAACCCCGGTGGGGTGAAGGCCGGAGGGGGTATTCACACGTAAAAAAAAGGGGGCACTTATTGCAAGTTACCGTAATATGTATAGATAGGTAAATACATAAGTAAATATTATATATCAACTTTCCGATTGTAAACAAGAAAGTTCTATAAATAGTAATGGGTATAAAATTTTTAGCACTTCGTCTCCACATACATAATAATTAGTTATCTCCTAACTCAATATATTTTTTTTTTGTGGATATGGCAATCTGTGCCGATGTCGACAATTCTGCCAATGACATATGAATGTAAAGGATTAGTGTGTTAAAAAAAAATTAACAAAGAAAGCAAAGTGAAGAAGGAAGAAGGAAAACTGATTAAAGTTTAATGGAATTGCAACGTATGAAAGTCATTAACGCCTGAATGAGTTCTGGCGATGAATAGGTTAAAAGAGAAGAAAAATTAATAGGGGTGTGGATCTTTAAGTTGCTTAAAAAGCCATTTAAGTCCAAAGATGGATTGTTTTTCTTGCAATTAAAAAATATGTGGTCCAAACTGCCTTCGTCTAATCCACATTCGCATATTGATGAGTCCTTAACCCGAATTTTACGCAGGAAAATGGGGCAGCAACAGTGACCTACACGAAGCCTAGAAATTGTTGAAAAAATAGTTTTTTTTTTTTTTATAGTAAGCTGCCAAAATAACTCTGCCCTGGCTGATGGAAAGCATGAGCAGAATCCAAGAGTGGTGGTCACCATCCTCAATGCGAAAAAGAACAATGCAGCATGGTGACCCACACTATGGCGGCCTGGTGAGATGCTTTTTCACGCCCCGCTTAAAGGACCCGGAATCATAGTGGGAAGGAAACACGTGCGCTGGTAGTGAGTTCCAGGTTTTGACCGCTCGGCACAGGAAGGAATTACCGAAGCGATGAGTACGAGAATGTATGTCTTCCACTTTAAAGCGGTGACTTCTAAGGCCGGCACGTGTTGTTCTGTAGAGGAAGGGAGAGGGGGGGATCAATTGGAAGAGCTCTTCAGAACACTCACCATGGTAAAGGCGATAGAGGACTGCCAAGGAGGCGATATCTCTACGCAACTGTAGAGGCTCAAGGGTCTCGGTGACTTCCGGACTATCGATAATACGGATTGCTCGCCGCTGCAACCGGTCAAGCGTCAAACAGGTACTGTGCGGCACCATCGCAAAGGTGAGGACAGTACTCCACGCACGAGCGAACCTGGGTCTTGTAAAGAAGACACAGATGCCCGGGCGAGAAGAACCGTCTCACCCTGTTTAACACACCTAGCTTCCGTGAGGCCGCTTTAGTGATACTCTCAACGTATTCGCGTGGGTTGAGGTCTCGGCAGATATCCATGCCCAGGATAGCGAGCCTATTTTGTAATGGCATTTGAGTGCACTGAAAAGTGGGAAGGGGAAGGAATGGAGACATTTTGATTGGCCAGACTGCCAGTAGCTTTTCTTTGGGAAGCTTCAGAAGTTCGTAGTTATAGTGAATGAAATGCTTGAGGTCCGCAGCTTCAGAAAAGGTGGCATTTTTGCCAGTGAGTCTGCACATTCATTACCTCTGATGCCACTATGGCTAGGGATCCATACTAATTGAATTCATTTGACATTTGAGCTCCTTGTGCTAAATAAGATATTTTTAATTTCTAGAATTAAAGAAGATCGAGACGATTTCTTAAAAGGATTTTGCATTAACGCTTTGAGGCAGCTAAGAGAGTCGGTAAATAATATTTACCGGCCTTGTTAATATTGTAAGATTTTATGAAGAGACATGCTTCCAGAATAGCCACACACTCGCCCGTAAATACGGATGACTCTTTGGGACATCTAAATTTTAAGATAATCCTGGAGTCCTGGTAGTAAACTGAAGCACCCACAGGACCTTAGTTATATAATTTGGAGACATCAGTAAAAATTTTTTTGAAATCCTTCCATTCGCTAATGAACGGTTTGTAATCCCGAAAACTATGGAGTATCGTTTATAATTTCTTTATTTGACCAAAATCTAGAAATGTAACAGACAGTATTCAAATCAGAAACTAATTTTGAGAGGGTATGATGAGGTTTACACATCACTTTTAATATAAAGCGGGCAGATAAAAATTGTCTTCTTATAGCTAAAGGGGGCTTAGAACATTCTACCTGTAGGGCATTAATGGGAGAGGGCTTCATACAGCCAGTTATAATGCGAAGACACTTAGCTTGAACTTTGTCAAGAGCTGCTAGAGCCTTCTTATTACAAGGTGTAATCACAAATAAACCATAATCAATGACACTGCGTAACTGCGACATTGTAAAGTAATTTCACTGTGTATGGGTGGGCCCCCAACCAGACACCACCTAGAACCTTTAGTATCGGGATGGTCCTCTCACATCTTGACATCAGATAATTTATGTGATGGATTCCAGACAGTTTAGTCTAAGTAGACCCCTAGAAATTTAAATTTTGTAAGAATAGAACATCAATTCCAGGATCCGCTTTTGGGAACAGAAAGGTACAGACCATGAACTGATAGCCACTGACTTAAAGAGTTCAATGAGAGGGAAAGAGATTGAGCTGCATCCTGAATACAGCTGTCACTAACATATGGAGCCAAATCATCAGCATATTGTAAGATACGACAATTGTAATTCAAACATAAACCAATATCATATGTATAAAGATTATAAAGTAAAGGGCTTAGCACAGAGCCTTGCGGTAGCCTTTCCATGATTTCCTGTGATCAAACTCTTCACCAATAACTCTAAGAGCTAAAATTCGAGTTGAAAACATTGCACACATACATTGTAACATCTTAACCGGCAGGCTTAGATTGTGCAATTTGTGCCAAAGAGTAGGAAGAAGAACACTGTCATATGCTGATGAGATATCGAGAAAAGCAGTGACGGCGGATAAATTTTGGGACAAAGAAAGCCAGATGTCCGAAACCAAAGTTCCAACACTGCCCATGGTACGGAGACCCTTACGAAAGCTAAATTGGGAATTAGGCAGCAATTTTCTTGATTCTACGATCCACTCAAGACGATTTTTAATGAGGTGTTCAAGAATTTTAATCAAGACTGGCGAAAGGGCGATTGGTCTAAAGCTATTTGGGTCATATGACTTTTTTCCAGGTTTTAATAGGGGTATAATAACCTGCACTTCCATTCATCAGGAACCCAGCCATGAAAATAGCAATAATTACAAATATTTAAAAAGTAGTCTCTAGCTCTATGCCCAGCATTTACCATAAAGGAGTATGGGATGCCATCGATGCCAGGGGCCGAGTCTTTGACGCTATTATGAACCATGTCGAGTTCACTTTCAGAAAGTGGCGAGTC
This sequence comes from Hyphantria cunea, assembly GCA_003709505.1. NCBI lineage: Eukaryota > Metazoa > Arthropoda > Insecta > Lepidoptera > Erebidae > Hyphantria > Hyphantria cunea. The sequence goes on from PKRV01000226.1 coordinate 1,419,954, forward strand.
AAAGTCATAGTTTTGAGGTTGGGTAGACAAAATTGTAAATGAAGTTTCTCCTAAAGATGGAACATAGGGTGGAGCTATTTTATCAAACAACTGTTCAGCCATATTACGTGCAATGTGGAAAAAGATTGACGGAGAACACCCAGATTTAAATTCATTAATGTTTTTCCAAACCCTTGAAGATGGAGTAGATGGGGCCAGAGCGGAACAGAATTTATGCCACCCTTTGCGTTTCTTGTTTCGTAGCAATCTTTTGTTGCTGGCAAAAATGTTTCTAAATATTATAAGGTTTTCAGTACACATACCCTGGTTGTATTTTTTTCCGCCTCTGTCTTCTTCTTTATAGCAGGGTGCACTCAATGTCCCACCAAGGAGGTGATGGAATTTTACCCCCAGTATTTTTAATTTTGAAAAAGGTTTCAGCAGTTAAATGTAGAACATGAATCAATTTTGCGCAGCAGTCATCCACTTTGCAGCGATCGTTAGAAGTCAAATCTCTAAAGTCCAAAACAGGAATAGAATTTACTTTCTCTTCTAGTAAGTCGGTGTATTTTTGTCAAACAGGTTTTAAAATATTGTATTTTAAAAGGGGAGGAATATCTATTGGGTAATGATATTATAGTTGGATAAAGATCGCTGCCAAAGGCTAACTTTTGCATTGCCAGCTAGCGGATGCTGCAATGTCAGGGGAGCAAAATGTCAGATCTACACAGCTTTTCTGTTGACCAGGCAAAACTCTATGTGTGCAGCAACCATCATTTAGAATGCAAAGACCTAGCTCATCTAAGATGTCCACTAAGCCTATTCCAAATGAATCGTATCGCTCCGAACTCCTTCCATAATGATGGCAGTTGAAGTCACCCATAACTAACAATGGACCATGAACATTTTCTAGGGTATTTTTTACAATAGGGAGGAATATTTGGCTAGGGTTGGCAATGTATATAGACATGACTGACAGATTAAACAACTATTTAAGTTAAAAACTAACATTAATATCTGCTGGGAAAGACTGAATGGGGATAGTTGTAATCGGAATATGATTATTAATTAGGAGCGCGGAACCACCATATCCATACGATCTGTCACTCCTAAGGGTGTTGTAGTGTGGAACATAAAAGTTGAGACTAGGCAGTAACCAGGTCTCAACAATAGAGCAGCCTAGAGGTTGGTATTTGTTTGAAAGAAATATGAGATCGTGTTTTTTATGAAATACGCTCCTCACATTCCATTGAAGGAACGCTTGGTTGGTTGCCATTTTTTATAATGTTAAAAGATTTGTTAAGTGGTTAGCGACGTTGGACGGTGTTTGAGCAGAACCAGAAGACATAGTACAAGGCATGTTCGAAGGGAGTAAAGAAGTCAGTAATTGAATTAAACTATCAATAAGGGAATGTTTAGAACATTCCCTTATTGATATTGGGGAATACTTCAGAGCACAACCATTGTATGGTGAAGATGAAGGAGTACTAATGATGTCCTGATGGGAGACTTTTTCAAATGATGGGGAACGGGATTTGGGCTGACGAAAGGTAGTTTTACGATATGACTGTGATGGAGTTAGCTGAGTCTGAGGAATCTTAAGGGTGTCAGCGTAGCTACGGGTAGCTACCGGAATACTTTTACAGGCTTCGTTGTAAGACATGTTCTTTTCTGCCATAGTTTTTTTAATAGCTCTCTGCCTGCTAAACTCCGGGCAAGCCCTGTTACTAGCGAAGTGAGCACCAGAGCAAAGTACACAAAAAGCTTCGTTCTCTTGTACTTCACAGGTGTTACTGTGGTGATTCTGTCCACATTTACTGCTCGAGGATTGGATCTGCAGATAGCCTCCACGTGTCCAAATCTGCAACACTTTCAGCATTGAATGGTTGGAAAAATATAAATGTTTACAGGGAGTGACGTGTAGCAACAAAATACTCTTTTCGGAAGTACCTGGCCATCAAAGGTTAGTACGCAGGTTTCCGTGGGCTTCCACTCAAGAATACCATCTCTAGAGGTCTTTCTGTTAATCTGACTTTTAAAATCTTACCGCATCCAGGTGGCACGTTAATATACTTGCATATGTCCTCCTCTGACATGTTGCTCGGAATGCCTGATACTACACCCATTCTTGTTATATGAAAAGATGGAATTGATGCTACGAATTTGTGACTTGGGAGAAGAGAATTGAGTAAAAAAACATATGCATCGTGAGGCGTTGCAAATTCAACGAAGACACGATTTCTACCGACTCTCTTTACTCCGTCTTTGACGACACTGGTACTTTTATTATAAAATAGGAAGAGACCAAAAGACACCGGATGAAGCGTATACCTGCATTGTGTTGTGGCTCAATACGCGATACGTGAACGATAAAGGGACCATTATTGTTTGCGTTATACCTCTCGCGGCTTATTTGGCTTTTAAATGTTTCGGGGGCAAATTTAGGATTGTTTCATCATTTACTGGACGTTTAAGTGAAACAGAAGCGGGAGGTGATATTTTCGGATTGCGAAATATTAGAAACAACATTAGCAAACTGCGTAGGTGGATTCGAAGAAGTATCAAGTTTATCAGAAGAGTAAGGTAACGGGGAAAAAGGGAAAGTACGTAAGGCCGTTTTATCGGGGGGTTCAGGAGGTATATTCTCATCCATAGTTTGCGCTTGAGAACTTTGCGCAAACACACGCTTTAGCCAGCCTTCACTCTTCAAAATTTTGTCGTTGATGTTTTTCTCTCTGTGCAGAGCTATCTTTAATTCAGGAGTTATTGACCGCAAAATTATTATTGCTATCTGCTATTACAGTTCTTCTTCACATCCGAAATCACTTTACGATTCTTTTACGCCAGAAAATGAAAATATTTTATTTTATTTAGTGACAAAAACCGATTCACTATTTTACCGTTGCCTAGCAATCCGACTCAGTATTCATTTGCATGACATTGAAGAAACGGTGTGAAGTGTGACAAGTAAACAAATTTGGTTGAAGCATCATAAGTCATAACAGTAGTGAAGTTTGCGCGTTTCGCTTTGATAATGGCGCTCCGTATTGTGATGGCATCGAAAGTTCCTATGGTAATTGTTTTAGGTGCTACGGGTACTGGAAAAACTAAACTAGGTGTGGAATTAGCACAAAAGTATGGAACGGAGATCATCAGTGCAGATTCAATGCAGGTTTGTAAATAATTATGTGATTGGTTATAAACATAACCTCAAAAGAAATTACAGTGTTTGCAATTAAAAGGTGGTATAAGGTCTCACGAAGTTACGTATAAGATCAACATATATATATAACACTTTTAAGTAAGTCTGTTTAAAAGTATTTAAATAAAGTACAATAAATCAGCGTATTGATGTCAAACCATGTCTAACCTATAATTTCCTATTTACAACCATGAGTTTTTAAAAATCAGTTACTTATTTTACTAACGCAAAAAAATGCATATTTCTTTCACATTTTAAGTTCAACTTTACCAATAACTCGTACAAGTACATGTTTTTAAGAGGTATTTATAAGATTCTATGATTAGAACTTAAATCTATAACCTTAGCTAGGTTATTCTTAAATAACCTTACATATTAAAAAAAAAACATAAAACAAGTTGACTCAAGAAACAGAAGTACACATCTTAAAATTATTATATATTTTGTCTGTATAGTTATTACTTCAAATGATGCGGAGAAGTTTTGTGATGCTTGTATGTAAATATTGTTGTTTATTTTTTATTTTTAGTAGTAGTAAGTAGAGTACAAGACTAGTATTTTAATTTAATTTCATTATGGTTATTGTATAACACTGGACTTGTAAAAAAAAACTTGTAAGTAAATTTTTTTATTATAATATGTTTAAATATGAAAAATTCGTTGACCAAAATGAAAAAAATAAAAGAAGTTGCTGCTATATATTTTTATGAATATTTATTTCCTGCGACAAAATTATGTTAAAAAGTCAGTGCCATCTTCATATCTAAGCTAAACTAGAAATATAAGAACTTCTTCTGTCAAGTTTAGTTCTCATAAATCCTTGTTGTGGGTCTAAGAAACATCTCTGAATATCTATTTAAAGAATAGGTGTGAATCTATAAACCTAATGACAGCCTCTGTAGATAAGTGGTAGCATAAACAACTTCTATGGAGACGAGACCTTTGAGGAGAGTATGATTTTGGGTCATATTAAACTGACATGAAAAGACTGTCTTGGTGGCGCATTGGTAGTGTATGCAACTGCTGTCCATGAGGTCTCGGGTTCAAAACCTGGGTCGGACCTAATGTTTGTATGATCTGAAAATATTTGTTTCGGAGTTTGGGTGTTTACTATGTATAGTAAGTAAGCATTTAAAAAAAAAGAAAGAAGTATTTATGTATTCATAACAGTTGTCTAGTACCCTTAATACAAGCTCTGCTTAGTTTGGACAAGATGGTGTTGTGTGTGAGATGTTCGGAAATATTTTTATTTTATAATTAAATGTTTGTATGATGAGTTTTCTATTGTGATATGTATGTATTTAAAAAAAGCATTGTAAGTATTCTACGAGTTAATAAAGCTTTCATAGTACAAGTTCTGCTTAGTTTGAAACTAGATGGTATTGTGTGTCAGATGTTAGATAGTTAGCTCTAAATATGAAAGCAAAATACGACATTTGTACTCAATGAACCCCATTTCATCAGATTAATACATAATTTTAATGGTTCTTTATTACCGTCATGCCCATTGAAACCGTGGCGATCGGCTAATGTAGGACATAGGTAGCTTCTTAATTTTGACGACTTCTACAATAAAACAAATGCCTCACGAAGCATGCATTCTATGGTATAGGCGATGGTGGTTGTTTACCATAATCATTTACATTTTAATAGATTTTATTTAGTGGACACGGACAGAAGAACAGACTATACATTCCACTCGTAACATTAACTGAACCGATTGCATGTTAAAGTAATTGTCTTTCAAAGCAATTAAAATTCCAATGCCAGCGTTGAATCAAACAACATCGATAAATGTAAAGCAATTGCCGATAAAATGACCAGTGTGTGTATGTCCTAAGTTCTCTAACAACGGGGCGTAGCCCGTGAATCATTGAACGGTCACTATCCTCGCGTTTTAGACTAATGATATGTTTGTGATAAAAAATAGTTTGATTTGTGGACAGATGAATGGTTCGCTTTAGGCGGTATTCATTATAACAATGACTTAGAAACACTTTTATAATATAGTTTGCGATCTTGTTATCGACTCGTATTTTTAACCCCCGACTCAAAAAGAGGGGTGGTTATAAGTTTGACGTCGATGTCTGTCTGACTGTGTGTGTGTGTGTCTGTCTAAGGCATCGTAGCTCTGGAAAGGAAGGACCGATTTCGATGCGGTTTTTTTTTCATTTGATAGTCAGTTTCCTCGTGGTGGTTCTTTGCTATGTTTGGTGAATATTGGTCCAGCAGTGTAAGAGTATCAACTCTATTCTAAAACGATGTAAGGCGTTTTGGCGTATGATTACTCGATTAAGTGCTTGCGTAAGGGATTTTTTTAATATATAAATTTTAGCTTGTGTTATTAATAGTTTTAATCAAATAAATCAGTACTTACGAAGAAATTTTTTTCGTACGTGCGTTTTATGATGATTAGTTTTTGAAATTAAAGGCAGAGTGAAATGAAAAAGATGAAATCTTTAGACGGCTGAATAGATCTAGTAGCCAAGTATAGTTTTCACACAGTTAGCTACACAGAAACTCGAAACGACATGGGAGCCATGCATAAAAGCTTTCTGGTCATAAATCGTCACATAGAAACAAAAACTTAGATAATACTTGGTATTGAACTAGCGGCCCATGAGATAGGAACTGGTTAGTTAAATGCTTCGTTCCGAAAAACTAAGACAGCGTAGGCGAATGAAATTTCTCCCAAACATGTTACGTAGTTAATATTTTAAAAGTAGCAGAGCCTCGCTGATTTCAGCAGGGTTGGGACGGCTCGAACGGGGTGGTACTACCCTCGCACAGAAGATCAACGTAAAATGACATCGTTCGTGCTGTCGTGTTTCGTTGTAAGTGCGAAATCGAAAGCCTAATGATGTAGAAGCATTACAAGGCCTCATGATGTGGTTTACCATGCTGCTTTGTTGCACTGTCTGCACACCCAATGAGTATGATGACCACTGCTTTTGGATTCTGCTTATGCTTTCCATCAGGCAGAGTAGTCATTTTGGCAGGGCCTACATAAAAAATATATCGAATCTAAGCATGTGCTATGCAACGTCTATTTTTTTTTTTATATTTAAGCTGCCAAAATGACTCTGCCCTGCCTGATGGAAAGCATGAGCAGAATCCAAGAGTGGTGGTCACCATCCTCAATGCAAAAAAGAACAATGCAGCATGGTAACCCACACTATGGCGGCCTGGGGGGAAGGGGATGGTGAGAGGGATAGGGGGCGTTGGATTGGGGTATGGGCCTCCGGTATCCTCACTCACTCGATGAAACACAGCGTAAGCGCTGTTTCACACCGGTTTTCTGTAAGGCCGTGGTATCACTCCGGTCGAGCCGGCCCATTTATGCCGAAGCGTGGCTCTCCCACGGTACGTGGCTCTCCCACGGTAAATAAAAATGAATCACTGAAATGTAGGTACGAGCATAACTTATACTCTTTTTTCTATGTGTTTGCTATTGTCAGGACAAAGTTTGTATTAAAGAAAATTATAAGAAAATCGGACGTATATAATTTTTTTTTCACGACTGTACTACCTGTAGAAAGCTGTAGCGGGGATTAATGATAAAAGCAAGCTTTTCGGAAATGTAGAAAATAAATGGCGGTACGAAGTTCGTCGGGTCAGCTAGTAATAAATTTTGCATAATTCATATGTTGCCGTATCTAAACGTACATGCACTGCAGTTTTCCTCTTCGCATTCCTTTTGAGGGCGATTGCTCCTTGGTAATTTTAGTAAGCGTAATATGAGCACTTGATTTGCATACGATTTCCGTGACTGTCTAATACCTATATGTTTGTGTTTTAGAATGCAAGTAAATGTCTGAATTGAATGCTAAGTATTTCCCCTTCTACTTATCCATTGTCTGTTTGTAATATTAAAATTATCGCTTTTTACAAAATGCATGTGCAATTGCATACATGGTATGGTACATACAACAAAATAACATTTTTTTCAATTTTTGTCTGTCTGTTTGTTCCGGGTAAACTCTGGAACGAGTGGACCGATTTCGACAGGACTTTCACTGGCAGATAGCTAATGATATAAGGAATAACTTAGCATATTTTTTTTTACTAGCTTCGCCCCGTTGCTTTACGGGTAGCACGGTGGGGCTCAGCTATGTATATATACATGTAGGTATTACTACACTAGTCAAAGGAAAACCATGTCTAAAGACTGCTATCGATATATCGCGGGTAACACCACGGCTAACACCGCGGGGTTCAGCTAGTAAATAATAAAAAATAAAAAATAAGACTTCGCTCCGCGGCCTTACCCTTGTGTACAGCAACAAACGCGGGTCTAAGCTAGTATACTATAATGTTATAAATTCTAAAGTAGCTCTCTCTGTTACGCTTTTTATTAAACCACTGCACCGATTTCAATGAAATTTGTGCTTTGATTCTTGAGAAAGGACTTAAGGCTTCTCTTTACCGCGACACCCGACATACACGTATACGAAAGCAAGTGTATATATAAAGGGTTTTTTAACTTGTTACAACGTGATGATGCGGAATGCCCGTGACCTCACAGAAAAATGTTGTGAAGTGTGGTTTAATTGATTTTTACTGAGTTTGTGAAACCAAACCAAATCTTACCTCTTCCACTTACTGTTGGGAAGAGAATTAATAAAAAACTCTTGTTCTTTACAAAGGGTGACAAGACCAGGTTGAATAACTATCGACCCATTTCCCTTCTAAGTCACGTTTACAAGCTGTTCTCAAGAGTCATCACGAACCGTCTTGCGCGGAGACTCGACAAATTCCAACCACCGGAGCAAGCTGGATTTTGGACCGGATATGGCACTTTAGACCACATCCACTCAGTGCGGCAGATTATACAGAAGACAGAAGAGTATAATCAGCCCCTGTGTCCAGCATTCGTGGACTATGAGAAGTTAGGTACATTGCAGTTAGGTAGAAATATCTACGAGGTCAAGGTGAACAGGAGAATTCAGCTGGGTTTAGAAACTTCGTCGTGTCTTTTCATCGTCGATCCCGCAGTGGCTAAAGATGAATGTCTTTAGTCAGTGCGTCCTACCCGTCATGACATACGGAGCCGAAACGTGGACACTTACGGCACGACTGATCCACAAGTTCAAAGTCGCTCAGCGTGCTATGAAGAGGGCTATGCTCGCCGTTTCTCTGAGGGATCGCATCAGGAATGAGGTGATCCGGCAGAGAACCAAGGTCATTGACATAGCCCAAAGGATTAATAAGCTGAAGTGGCAGTGGAATGGCCATATTAGCCACAGAACTGATTACCTTTGGGGTAAACGAGTTCTTGAGTGGAGGCCGCGTATCGGCAAACGTAGTATAGGACGTCCGCAAGCCAGGTGGAGTGATGATCTGTGCAAAACGGCTGGCAGGAACTGGATGCAAGAAGCCGAAAATCGAACCAAGGGGCGATATAATGAGAACATCAAGGCTCCCACACAGGAGGGGCCATCTACAAATGTAGGTGGCCCGAGGTTCGACGGGGTTCCAGGGTTTTCCTTTCTAGGATGCCCCTGGTTCCCCGGCTTCTAGTACCCGAGATGACGTGCGGTGTTAGTCGGTTTCAGTCCGACATGCCACCAGGAGGTGGTATCCGAGAGGATTTTAGCACAGGAAAAAAGGGGTCTCCTAAGAGGCGTGTCAAGGAGCAAGTTACGCTGGGAGCAAGCTAAAAATATTTTTTTAAAAAACCTCCAACTCAAACACTTAATCGAGTAATCATACGCCAAAATGCCTCACATTTTAGAAAAGAGTTGACTCTTACACTGCTGGTCCAATAGAAACTTAACATAGCTAAGAAAGGAAACTGGCTTTCAAATGAAAAAAATCGCTTTGAAATCGATCTGATCACGACGCCACAGGCGGACACACACACAGAGACATCGATATTAAAGTTATAAAAATCCTCTTTTTCCGTGGGAGGTTAAAAACCACTTTAAAGTGAAAGAAAACTTTGAACAAACAAACAAAACAGCTACCCGTCTGGCTAGTGTGGTATGGTATGGTAGATAACCTCCTTTATAAGGTGAGGCCTGTCACCACCAGTGACCAGTAAACTGCTTAAGACTTTTGGAGTCATGCGAGATATAGCATTATATCTCTAATTACAATATAACAAGCAAGTAAATTTCTCTAAAACTCCAATCGGTATTAGATTCAAGTTCCTTTGTAATTTTAATTAACTTTTAGATTTGTTTGTATAATGATACATATTTCAAATCTTTACTCCCCCCGTTTCAATTTCAAGGGCCATTTACTTATGAAGTCGTTAAATTATTGCAAAGCTTCCAATTGTTGTCGGCAACTTAGGTATTCATATTTTAATAATATTTTTCTTCGATTGATGTTCTTTATGTGTTTCATAACAGAATTTGGTTGATATTCAACATATTTATTACTAGCTTTTGACTGTACACCGACTATATATCGGTTATTGCAGTGTGAATGAGTGATTTATTTGTCAGTGGTTGATTTTAAGCAAAACTAAATGTTAAGTGAAGTTTGGGACACAAGAGAAAACCGCGTTCAATTCGGTTTACGCACTTCTTAGATAAGTGCGCACAAACACACAGACAAACAGAAAAATAAAATCTTTATGTTCGCTAACTTTTTATAAAGGGTCCCTTCATTAATTTTTCTTCTTCATTATCTTTAATGAAATTTTTAATTTTATTAATGCATCTATGGCTCTTACTAAGTCATTCGCTCTACTGTCACCACTCAATGTGGTTTTTACAGTAAAAGCGAATTATTCCTATAAAATTAAGCATAAATTTTTTAAAATGTCGTTTAAAGGCAAGACAGTCAATCGGACCTACGCCACGGCGACGGCTTGTCGGACGCTGCGGAACGTTCGCTCCACACAAATGACGCCTTACGTGTATGGTGGCATCGTACATGAAGGCTCCCACCCCACTGCCACCCTGCTGCCGCGCCATTCCGTTTATCATAGCTTATAAGAAATTGCGGAACTTAGCTTTTTGCTTCGAGACCGTCTAACATTATCCACTATAAGGAAAACCTAAGCTAAACCTAGGGTGTATAAGTGTACGGTTATCTTGATTGAAAAATAACTAAGTTTTATAAGTCGAAGAGCGAATTATTGCACCGAGATATTCGCGATATCAAGCGAATAACGCATGTTTTCTTATAATAGAATAGGGGGCAAACGAGCAGACGTATTGCCTGACGGTAAGCGGTTACCGCCACCCATGGACACTCCCAACACCAAAATTGTCACAAGTGCGTTGCCGGCTTTAAGGGTATGAGAAGGGGGATGGGGAAAGAGTTGGTGTATGGGCCCCTAGTATCCTCACTCACTCGGTGAAACACAGTGCTAGCGCTGTTTTACAGTCGTTTTCCGTGAGGCCGTGGTATAACTCTGGGTCGAAGCGTGGCTCTCCCACTTTAGAATGTTTAATTTGATAGATGATTTGACGATTAGTGTTTTTAAAGAGGGGGTTAACTGGTTGATACGAAATTAAAAAAGTTTCTGTTATGTTCCACTCACGATAAAAATCCTATCCTATATCCCATGAGACTGATACAGATGCTCGACAGCACCCTTAAGACTCTTCCTTTGACTAGAGAAGTAGTACCTATATGTATAACTAGCTGAGCCCTACCGTATTACCCTTAACACCGCGAAGCGAAGCTAGTCTAAAAAAAATAGCCTAAGTTACTCCTTATATCATCGGCTATCTACCAGTAAAAGTCCCGTCGATATCGGTCCGGCCATTCCAGGAACCAGCCGGAATAAAAAGACAGACAGGCAGACAAAAATTGTAAATAAAATATTTTGGTATATGTACCGTGTATACCTACATATGATTTTAGTAAAAAGCGGTCATTTTTATAATATAAACAGGTACTCATATTTTTTTATTTGTGAATATATTCCCATCCTAAACAACAGTGTTTAGTGCTGATTAAACAATTCCAATATGATCAGAAATATTTTAAAATCTATCTTTATCTGTGTAGCTTACTGCTACGGCCAAAAACGGATCCTTCCTTCCCCTTTTTGGTTTATTTTAGGCAAGCTTCAGTTTTATAGCGGTATCAATTTATTTTTCTAGTATGCAATAGTGAATTCGTTGACTTCCAAATTCCTAGAAAATATCCTGCCAGGATTAACTCTTCAGCTAGGGTGCTTATACTTAAAGCAACGGTTAAAAGCAATATCTACCCGCATGGTCCAAGTTTGATGTGCATTGCATTGAGCACTGAGTTATATCACCTCAATAACCTTCGGACGGGTTGCTGTCGATGTAGTATATGCAACGTTTTCAGATCATTCTAGTATTATTTTATACTAGCCGAGGCCCGCGGTGTACCTTTATAATCGCACGGCAAAGCTAGTCTAAGAAAAGATCTAAAGCCTAAGTTAGTCCTTATTACATCGGATATCTGCCAGTGAAAGTCCAGTCTAAATCGCTTCATCCGTTCCAGAGATTAACCGGAACAACCAGACAGACAAAAATTCAAAAAAGAATGTTATTTTGGTTTTATGTACCATACTATTTAGTGTGATCCATACTATTATAGACTCATTTAGTAAAAAATGGTTGTTTTGATATTACAAACAGACATCCCAATTTATTTGTAGTACAGATTAAAAATTTAAATGAATGGAATGTTGTTGTTTATCTTGTGTAGTTGATCTATTTTTTACTAGATGATTTATAATGTCAATCGGATTTTTAAAAAAAAAAAATTCAATCATTTGCGATTTTTTAATCCCCACTACAGTTGGTATTATTATCATCCATATTAAAATTATGCCCATAGCCCAGTTGCAATCGGTGATTAGAAACAATCACCGAAGTCAAGCAACGACGGCACGGTCAGTACTTAGATGGGTGACCCCTGGTGGCACGTTGCCATAGGCGTTTCCGTCATTCGCAAGTCACGTTAAGTGGTCGTTCCCGGTTGTTATCATATTGTAACAGTCGTGAAGCTTAGTTGGGCGGCTTATAAACATCCAACGGCAAGATACGTAGCCACAACGTATTGTTGCCAGTCCCCAACCCGGCGTGGGGACTTATGGCCTTAATCCTCTCCTGAGAGGAGACCCGAGCCGTAGCAGTAGAACATTATGGGTTGTTGATGATGCTGATTGATGATTAAAATTATGCGGTTGTAACCACGTGTCATCAAGGTTTCCGAATAGATTCTGATCTCCATTCATCTGGAAGTTCATTCAGCATTCCGTCGCGTCAGTGTCTGCAGGCTAATCTCACATGAACACAGTTTTGAGTCGCGTTGTCAAGATAGCAAGAGTGTCTTATATTACAATACATAGCTCACAAGAAACCCTTCCGGCACGTAACTCGACCAGATTCGTTAAATGCGCAGAAATCGTTTTCTAGGTCCCTTCCGTTGATAGAGGCGCGGGGATTGTATTCGCACCGTTCCGAGCAAGCGATTGGAGCGTCAGTCGACTACACTTCTATTTCGTTTGTTTTGATTTTTTGCTAATACTATGCGCGATATTACCTCCATTACGCCGAAATCTGGCCAAGTTACGTGCCCATGCCTATATATACATACGTATATCTTTGTAGCTGGTGATCTTCATTATCATTCAACACTTAATGAGCACAAAGAAAACTATAACAGTGTTCTCTCGTAAAGACCGGAATTAGTTTAACGTCATTACAAGATAATACCACTAGTATCGGAATGTATCTGTTTGAATGTATTCTGAAGATATCATAGACGATTAATTAAGTATTACATTTCAACAAGGAACTAGTAATCAGCCATAACGTTTTGGCAATAAATGCTTTCTGAGAGTCACCATTAAATTTCATTGCGTTGAGAATAAATAATAGCCTGTTCGAGGAATCGACAATCACAACTAAACTGAATAGTTGCCGTTACAATCGCGAGCATTTAAATCGAGCCGCCTGTCATGTATATAATATAAGCTTTATGTCCCTCTTTGTGAAGCGCATGTATTTCGGTTGCTGTGGCAAAGAGCAGCCTATGACCTTCCTAAAAAAATCAAGGTATCTATATCCATGCCAAACATTGCAATCGGTGCAGCGGTTTCACGGGAAAGCGTAACAGACAGGCAGTTACTTATGAAAAATATAATGTTACATGGAATATGGATTTAAAGCAGAAATAAATTGTAATAAAGCCGTCTATTCCATAACCCTTAATTTTAAATTTCAAATAATATTAGTAACTTTATATTGATGTAGTACGTAATTAGTAACTAACTAATCTAGTTTACGAGGATATGGGCTCCGTCCTAGGTATAAATCTGTTTTTGTAAACTTTAAAATTTTGTATCTTTTGTAATTATTCGTACCTTTCATTCAAGACTGGATGCCTTGTCATTAGAAGCTTCTCAATAGTCCACCATAGTGTGCGTCACCACGCTAAGTTCGCAAGGAGTTTGGTGGCCACTAATCTTGGATTCTGCTCATGCTTTCCATCAGGCAGAGTAGAGTCACTTTCGTAGGGTCATATATAAAAAAAACAGTATTTATAAGTAGTTTGTCTGATATCCAAGAGTGTATTCTGTTAAGTTTATTAATGATTCTAACTTTTATTACACGCTCACAGATATCTTCACCAGTTATAGCGGTTGCATCCTTGTCGGGTGTTACAGAATTGCCCAAGGGCTTCTCATTTGTTTTTTACTGGCCATAAAACGGCATCGCAAACTTTTAAGAAGAAAGTTATTTCATATTGAGATTCTGTTAAAGTCAACGTCTTTGTACTACCGCATAGAACAACACAGGCCACCGAACTGAGGGGATAACCATGGCGTCTTTTTCCAATACAAAACAGTTTGACAGTTTTTGCGGGGGGAAATATTTACACATACACATTTTAGACTCACATACAAAAACAATCGCCTGTCACTCCGAACTCAAACGCAGCAATCAAAACAAAACATTCTTATTTGCACGCACACATATATACATTGTGTGTCACAACAGTGTAACGCGTAGGCTCGTTAGGGCTTATACTTTGACAGGTAATAAAGTCTCCGTATGACTACTCCTTAACGTGTTGCTCTATAAACTGCCGTCACCTTTTGTCAAGATTTTCAAATAGATTGTCTAGAATTAGTACCCATTCGTGATTTTTGTCTTATAGTACCGCTATTGATCAGTTAACATCCGGTGGTTCGCGGTTTCAGTGACCTGCACGTGGAGTGTTCATTAGGTTATTTGAGAACAATGTACTCTAATGTAATACTCGAAAGAAATCCCCCTGAAATATTTGAACCTCGTTGCTAATGTGTCAATTTTGATGCAAGACGTATATCGAGAAAAGGTTTTCACATAACCCTTTCTAATTTACGCCTAGCCTCACGATTGGCATATTAGCGGTTTCTTGTCACTTTTGTTAAATTACAGCCGCTAAAATGTGTATTCTTTTTTTATAAACCGACTTCAAAAAAGGATATTCTCAATTCAGCTGCATTTTTTATGTTTGTTACCGCAGAACTTTCGACTGGGTGAACTGATTTTGATAATTCGTTTTTATTTGAAAGCTGGTGCTTCCCGAGTGGTTTTATTTAAATTTGGTCCAGTTCTTGCAGTCGGTTCTTCTATTGTTAATTTTTTTTATTTCTACGGTATGAAAAACATATTATACCGGTAGTTTTTTCAAGAACTGAGATTTTAACTAATGCTTTGGCTAATTAAATGAATCTTCTGTACTCTTATTAATCTCAATAATCTAGAGGTCACCATCATCGCGTACGCGTTTCGCCCGCACGTAGTGTGAAATATTGGGAATAGTCAAAGCTGGTTTCCTTTTTTCCATTCGCTTGCTTGATGCCAACCTTCCATGGAAATATAATAGTATTTGATAAATAAAGAAAGATGAACTATTGTATTAAGGAAGACGGAAAGGGCGAGAGACGAAAAGAGATGTCCCCAGTCAGGATCGCGTCCAGTATACTATCCAGCGTGTGAAAGGTCACTAAAAAGACATCATCTGACCATCCATAACCTACACATTACTTTTATAATTCTAGATCCTTTGGTGGCTTAGTGTCAGAAATTCAATTCAGCATTTGAAAACAGGATCGCTTTAGGCAAATTTATGACTGCGTTAAGAATTTTTTCTTGAATATTTAAGTCCCTTCATGTTGATATCCTGAATGTATTAAGCAGAATGTACAAGATCTTAGATTACTCAGGAATGTCTGTTTTACGCCTTTAGTGGGTAACCAGCATTTTTAGTGATAGAACGATTCCATAGAAAGGTTGTGCAAAACATATCATGAGAAGTGCCCAGCGTTAGACTGCTGATATGGTAATAACATGATTCGTCTTAAAATTTCTAGGCCATTCGACACCAATTTACATTCTTGGCAACGAAACATCACTATTACAAAAGGGTTCCGCTAATTTTATGGTTGTTCCAGTTCCAGAAATTACGCTCCAATTTGAACTAGGTTACAAATTACAATTTTACACAGATAGAAATGTGTTATCCTAATGCGAGTGTCACTTTTCTAGGAACCAGACTCTTTTAATAAAATGTCTTATTAAAAATCCAATTGGAGATAGAACTACCAAACGAACAAACCGACAAACGGACTACCGACAAACATATAGTAAAAAAAGCATCAAATACGCGAACAATTTAAATTATGTAAACATGAATGTATATATAACAGTGCAGTAGTGTAAGATAAGTGTATCGTATGTCAGAATATAAGGTTTTTATTTTTATTATTGTTATTAACTGGATAATTATAAATGCTACACTTTGGGGATTCTTGTAATGTAATTTGTCACTCAATGAGTCTAGCTCGTTCTCATGTGAATGTGATGTTATCTGAAACATTAGGTTATCCAAATATCTCAACAAAATCGCACATTAACTTCTAAATTCACACAATTCTTAAAGAGATAAGTTACATCTGCGAATTCGCCACATACACACAATTTTCGGCAAGCCGTCCGCTTGGTTGTGTTTGCATTCCGCAGAGTTCGATGTCTCGACCAAGGCCAGCGGCGCGGTATTTTCCGCCACCCTGCGGTGCCTCCATAGACCTACCAAACTGAGAACTGGTCACTTATGCGGATTTTTATCCTTACAGATTTCTAGGACGTCTTCAGACACCACCAAACACTCGCACTAATGATATTTGACATATTTAGCAATAGGAAAACCGTAATGATCAGGTATTAGCCTAATGACCTACTCTATATATATTCCCAAGAATGTACAATTGATAGATAATAAATTGCAAGATGCCTTCATGTTTGTAGTTAATTTAAAAGTGGGCGTGACACTAAAGTAATCACATCAAGAATTCAAAATATTTACTTTAAAAAAAAACTTATGTTGATATAGATTTCCTTCGGCGTCTTGGTATAGATAACCAGACTTTTAAAAATAGGAGTTACATTGATGTAATCTTTAATATTTCAGGCTGGCACTCAATTTCTACATGTTTATCTGAAGTTCTCAACACAGCTTATGTTGCGCTGTTTCGTACGCATTAAATAACCTGTGTGGCGTGAATCCAAGGCATTCTATTTCCATTTCCCGCTTTCCAGATCTATTTTTTTTAAAGTACGCAGCAATTTCTGCTCTTACTTTACCTTCTTACCTTTTGTTATAATGGTACCTTTATAGATGTTTACCTTCAAGAGGCAATTATGCTTTTTATGAATGACCATACGATGATGAATACGCGTCTGGATATTATTTTACAAAGTTTTATTTTTAATTTTATTTATTAACCGTATCGATTTTAATTGTTCTTTTTTATTAACACGAGATTTCCGCTTTTTAAGTTACGAAGTTCTTTGAAGAATCAAAGTTAAATTAAAATATTTTTTCGGTAATATTTAATTGTTTCCGTGTTAAGTAGAGGCCCTTCCAGTTGAAATTGTTGTCCTAGTATTAATAATTTCAAGTGCAGTCGTAGAACTATTATTTATTCAATTATGTAACAATTAGCTTTGGCCCTTTGGCAACCGGTTGTAATTTAATTTGTCCGCATTCATCTAAATCCAAAACCCGGAATCTGTTAAGAGGCTTATTATTTAATCTGCGTTGTATAATACCTTTTCAAGTTATTATATTTGGACACTCATAACCCGTTTTAAAGCTAATGTTGATCGTGATTCTGCGCCGAAATTTTTGAAGTTCAAATACATAGTATCGTCTCGTCCATTCCATTCCATTGACGCGTCGTTTAACGTAATGACATCATAGCTCTACGCCCATGTTCAAATGATCATGTCTCATGATTCATACTTGCTCTGTATAATGCACTCTACAATTGCTCACATGAAAACTTCAGATGTGACATCCGTTATTATTCTGTCTAGTTTATACTAATTACAGATTTACAGGCAGCTTTGCGTCACGTCTATTACAGTTTTTACGACTTTAACTGATTACTTAATTTGTGACAAGTTTCTGTATTTTATTTGCATTAATGTTTGTACTTGTCAGACTGGTTTCTGCTTGATTTTTATATATTAAATTAAAAATCCTTTAAGAAGTGGGTCGCCCAGTTATCAGACCTATATCATGTGCACAATAATTATGGTTTTGAACAGCCGCTATATGAGGTAGTAAATTAACTCTATATAAATAAAAATAAATCAACAATGTAAGCACGCGCATAACTTTTGATTGACTGCACCAATTTGGATAGTTTTATTTGATTCGATATTTTTTTTATGTGTTTGTTATTGTGAGGACAAGGTTTGTATGGAAAAAATAAAAGAAAACTGTAGGTGTTATGTCTTCTTAGTCCGCTTAGTGGTATACACTGCGGCCTTGCAGGAAGTTAACACGGGCTGACTACAATAAGTTTTTCGGTAATTTAGAAAATTTTCACGCAAATGAATATGGCGGTATAAAGTTCGCCGGGCCAGCATATAATTTCACTGTAGCAATGTTTTTGTTGTTTTCTTTATTAAGAAAAGTAGTACACATATTAGACACCTAAGAACTATTTATTTATGTCTCTCAAAATGGAAAAATGGAAGTAGCGACGTTTCCGCCTCTGATTTGAAGAAAAAACTAAGAACTGAAATGGACTACGAACTAATATTGACTCTTGGAGCATTTAGTAATGTTCCAATAAAAACTATTTTCGCAATCTACAGCAAGTGTTAAGTCTCAAACTCAAAATTTTAGAAGTTTGACCTCTAATCTACGAAATGGTGAATTGAAGGTACTTGTCTCTAATTCTCAAGAATAGCTTATGACTACTGAGTCACTTGAAACACCAGACTATCATTGACCGTGACTTCTAAATCAATAAATTATAATCAGACATCGTGTTATAATTTGGCACTGAGACGTTTATTGATACAATTTTTTGATTAGACGGTGCTTGTTTATCGGATCGGTCGGAAAGAAGCTCGTTTATCGAATTTAATAGATGGCTGGCAGGACCTGAATGCAAAAAGCCTCGAATCGATCATGTGACTTTTCCAATTGTACGACACACACAAGTCTATGTAAGTCCTAGCCAAACGGCGAACTTCAATAGGCCGATGATGATGATCACGCAAGTATATTTAAATAAGCAGGGGTCCTAGTGGACTAAACCGATGATTTAGACATCAAGCTGAAATTCATATAAAATACGAAGGTCTTCTGTCTCTTGGAGCTGTAAAAAATCGAATTTCTAAGCCAACGCAAGCAAAATACACAGCCGTTTATGCTGCAATTTTTCAAACTCACAAGGGAATCAAAACCTACAGGGTACTTACCGTGAACTCAGAACCTTAATATTTAGTACGAAGTAACGTCGTCTATAGCAAGGAAAAATTACGAAAAGCGTATATTTTTAATATACGTACAGGTTTGTACGAAACCCTCGGTGCACGAGTTCGACTCGCACTTGTCCGGTTTTTTTTCTCACACTATTATATGGACAAATTAGCGACGGAGCTAATAGTAAGAAGTTTCAACAGCAGTAATGAAATGTGCAGTTGAAAAGTTAGCAGTCCCACTGGCTGGTTTAATATTTTACTCGACTACGGCGAAGCGAAGAGGAAGGGAATGTTCCACAGTAGCGCCGCTACTAAAGCAATTTTCATCAATAAGGTGTCATTGGATACGTAATAATGACCTTGTAACATAGGCTTTTAAAATTTCATCAAAAGTTCTTACGTAGTCGGGATATAGTTGTTAGGGTTCCGCACCCAAAGGGTAAAACGGGGCCCTATTACTAAGAATTCGCTGTCCGTCCGTCTTCCACCAGGCTGTATCCCATGAACCGTGATAGTTAGACTGTTGAAATCTTCAGAGATGATGTATTTCTTTTGCCGCTATGACAACAAATACTGAAGAGCAGAATAAAAATAAAAATTTAAAGGGGTTCCCATACAACAAACGTGACTTGCTCGTTTTGGCTCGGTATTGATAACGACAAAAGGTAGACGCTTGAAATGTATAGATCATAGTACGAAACCCATCCTGCGCGTGTCCGACTCGCTCGTGGCCAATTATTTTTAAACTTTTTTTTTATTGACTTTTTTTAAAGAATATAGGAAAATCACTTGGAAAGTATTATCTGTTATAAAACATGTTTCTTATTCCGCGTATAAATTAATGTTAACGAAATGATTCCACAACAAATATTTTGATTATCACCTTTAGCAGGTATTAAAAGCTTCAAAATCTAAATTCTAGTTGAGACGTGAACCTATTTACTCGATTTTGGATCAAGTTGTGTTAGTCTGTTTTATCTCCACCTAAATTTAAATTTCGTTTACTTTGAAGACGAACATTTGTTTCTAAAGGTTGTTTCTTTGGAGCTGACATTATTAGATTTTTTAATTACATAGTCATACGTACACGTGAACAAGTAGATTATTAGCACCATAAGGTACCTTTTTACTTGACTAAGACGAACCGCCGTAGCGCCTGAACTACTGAACCAATTTTAATCGTAATAATGACCCAGTTGACGTAGGCGTAGGAGTTCGTTTTTATATAGTTTTTTAATCTTTTTAACCCTTGACGCAAAAAGAGCGCAATAAAAATTATTTCTTTGGAAAACTTAAAATCTATAATTAGGTAAATGAGTTTATGGAGTAGGTAAATAAATATAAGAAATATTCTTTTCCATCTTTCACCTGCTGAATTTTACAAACCAATGTGGTATCGAAGTTCAGTAGAACTCAGTTCTCAGGGTTTTAACTATCCTTACTGATTACTACTACAAATATGCCTATAGCAACTCGGCCTTAACGTGCTACGTACATGAACAGACGGTTATGTTAAGAATGGTCTCCCATCCATGGACTGACCTGGTTAGGATTGATTTATATATAATGTATTAATCCAATCCATTACCACTTATCTATGAGCTCCACATGTTTAAGTTATTATCACTTTAAAAAATATACCTAATTTCTGTTCCTTAATTGCTAAATTATACACTAAAATCTTGTTGCATAATAACGACTCACTTTTTATTCAATAACACTTTCATTCCTGCATTTCAATTTCAATTCACTATTGACATTTAACTGCTCAGCTGATTAATAAAATGTCAACTCTCAATTAAAAAATATGACGGATGTCATGAATTAAATGTCTTTAATTAAAGAGCCGAACTTAATCAGAACCGATTTGGTATACTCCTTGTTTGGTCCCATTCCAATTTGAACAAAAAAACAACCCCTTAAAAGGTGAAAACTTTATCAATCAATCAACAACCCATAATGTCCCACTGCTGGGCTCGGGTCTCCTCTTAGGAGAGGGTTAAGGCCATACGTCCCCATGCTGGCCAAGTGCGTGTTGGAGACTGGTAAGAATACGTTGTGGCTACGTAAATTTTGCCGTTGGATGTTTTTAAGCCGCCCGAAGGCCTCCAACTAAGCTTCACGACTGTTATCGTATGATAACAACCGGGACCAACTGCTTAACGTGACCTCCGAATCACGAAGACGCATATGGTAACATGCCACCAGCGGTCACCCATCCAGGTACTGACCGCGCCGTCGTTGCTTGCCCTTGGTGATTGTTTCTAATCACCGAGTGCAACTGGGCTATGAGCGCCTCTCGCTCTTCTCAGGGTACTTTCTTGTTTGTTGTGGAATAATGTAATAGACACGTTCGTTTGACATTGTCCCTAACTAATTCTGAAAACTTTATAAATAATGATATAGACAGTTCAGATCAAGATATTCAGGATTGAATTTAGGCGTGGTAATAGGGTAGGATAATTTACAGACTATCAAGATACCTTGATGAGCTGATCCTCTGAGCGTGAGTTCACACTCCTACAAATCACTTCTTCAATAGACCTCAAATGGTCGTAATCCTTACAATGTTTATTTAAGAAGGAGATCGAATAATATTTAATTAATACTGTGGGCTAACCATTTGCGGTCAATGAAATGAGTTATAAAAAGGTTTTTCTAACGTACTTTAATTGAAGACCAATCATTATAATTTTGTTAATGATGCGGGCGGGCGGCAAGGAACACAAATATTTTTGCATCGTCAGCCGTCTAAATAAAATAATCTTTCATCGATCTCATGCAACTAATTTATCATGGTTCAGTTGATTTAAGAAGATTTGCTTCCTATAACGTAATCTTGTTTGAACACTGTCGCAAATAAATAACATTTGAACATGATCGATGCCATTCAAGCCATAGATCGAACTAAGTGGCGTCAAATTGGAGAGGCCTGTGTTCAGCTGTGGACTGCGATAGGCTGTGGATGATGATGATGATGATGATGATAGATGATTAGAAACTTTATTTTCTGAATACGAAGGGTATTTTGCTTGAAAATTTTCTTCTAAAGTCTAAAGATTTGTCTAGAATCTTAAAGTTCCGAACCTCAATATTTTCATTACAAATTCATACTTGTGGTATTATTAATAGTTATAGGATTTTTTTACCGTGGCAGAGACACGCTTCCGACGAGACCGGAGTTATACCACGGCCTCACAAAAAACAGTGCTGCGCAGTGTTTCACCGTGTGAGTGAGAATACAGAAGGCCCATACCAACCACTCCCCAACCCCCTTTTCAAGCCTCAAAGGCCGGTAACGCACTTGTGACGCCACAGCGTGATGTCCTTACGACTCAGCCTCTAATCAAGTACTTGTGGATTATGGTCATATTTTTTCAATTAGCGATCTATCAATGATTCTATGTGGACCTTAGGAACATATTTACATTTACGATTATGACTGACTTCATACAAATAAACGACATCCTTATATCTATTATCTTTCTTCTATTTCGAGGTGGACTTATATTACCCAAATGAGTTCTCTTTTGTATTTAATTAATTTATTCAGAACCATCATATTTTTACATGCATAAGGCTGACAAACTGATTCGATGATTCGTGACTTTCATGAATGCCTAAGCTCTTATCTCAGCCAATATGTTTATATTATCCATTTTATTTAAAACTGAGTTGAAACGTGATATGCCGGGAAGGGCAAACGGTGACTGAGCTTTAGCACGATATTATGCAGGTCGACATGCGGCGTACAATATTTTCATCTTTCATCCTCTCTCAAGGGTATCTATTTTAATTCTAGAGAAAATATCTGATGACTCAAATGTAATGAATATTGTTTGTGTAGTTTATTTTGCAGTTCGAGCTATAGGTAGCTATAGGTCGCAAACTTTAGCTTATCTTCTATCTTAAGTTCACCCCGAGAAGCGTAGAGGGGGAATAGGCGTCATAACCACTTTCAGAGATTCAATTTCACCATCTCTTTAAATAAACCTTTTTACCTTGCTTCTTGTGTATAGTGTTAAAAGAAAATTCGCCATGTAAGTACGCGATTTTTTTTCTCATTTTACATTTAAATGTTGTTCGTCATACAGAAAACACTGTTTAGCTAATCAACCGGTGTGCGATGTTTGACGTACACAGTTTATTGTAACATGTTCAACACAGAAAAGTGTCAAAGAACTCAGTCGAGCGACACTATGATTCACTGTACACGTAGATTCTGAACCAACCAACCAGATCAAATACGGTTATCGTGGTAAATATTTACTTTTTGAAAGACATAATATTTTTAAACTTGTGAAAATGACACAACCGAGTAAGAAATCTATTTAAATAAGGCTTTTATTTTGAAACTGAGATCTGGCAATTTCGAAGTGTCAGACAGATACAACGCTAGTCTTTCTTAGTCAATAAGATTTGAATATACATTCCTTGAAGTACACTTTTCTTTCTTTGTTTTGACTTCTTTAATATACCACTGTATACACATAGTATAATCTGCTAAAACGTTTTTGTCTGAAAGCTTCTAAATTTAAAGGTGACTGCAGCGATATTTTTCTCGTGCACTTGAATAACCTAGAGATAATTTCCAAACATATACATACGTTACACGGGATTATATAGTTAAATCGTGTTTTAAAGTCCTATATGTAAACGAGAAGATCAGCTGATCGACCCGCGGCTCAGATATGAATGTGGGAAATTTTGCATATAGCCGTGAGATCTTTCCTTGCGCGATGTAGGCTTAGTAGTTCGGTGTACCCTCCTCAGGTAGTATTGAAGTATGTATTTTCTTTGCAGGTGTGAAAATCACCATGATATTGAAGAGTTCTCCTAAATGGGTTTAAAAACAAAGAATATTTTACTTACGATCCCTAGTGACTATTCAATAGTAATCTTATAGAGAAGACCATCCTTCAGCAGTGGATTGGTTGATAAAATAAAATAAAACATGGTTTTAAAAGCGCTAGTTTTGTCTGATTTCGATGAATTTATTATTTTTCTGAACTTGGGACAGTCAGTTTATTAAACTAAACGTGACTAATGTCTTATCGCCCAGTGGGATCTCTAATAAATAACATTTGTACTTATATTATGATAAGTGACATTAGTTATACAACGAAATAGTAATACATGTACATAGTAAGTTATAGAATCACAGATTTGTAAAATATCTATAAATAACAAATGTATGCGTATCAGTTCGCGGAACTGTTGTGCTGCTATCCCGAGCTTGGTATCTTATTGAGATAGTTCTGCGTCCAGTCCAATGTCCATATAACATGAATTTACCTACACAAATTTATAACATATATTATACTAGCTGGTTATAATAATTTTCAACAAAAGAAAGGCAGTATAAGATTAAGGATATTCAAACGTACCTCGTCAGTTGTGCGTGTCTTTATCTATTTCTTAGTAGCCACCAGACCAGTATTTGGTCTAGGGTACATCCAGGCGGATTCGCGGACCAGCGCGACATACAAATAGTTACACAGACTCAACGCCGGATAGATAGCGATGTTAAACGAATTATAATAATTTTAATACAACGCGGAGTTGGTACACTCACAGCGCGGCGGTTTAACTGTATATTGTAAATTATAATAATTACAATACAAAACGGAGTTAGTAAAGGCACGCGCGGAGATGGTTTTTTTTAAATTTTCTTCCTCCTCTCTTCCTTATGCCGCTAGGGGCGCTGCTATCGCAGGGGCGGAGCGTTTAAAAAAAGTAATTTCTTTAATTAAATGATTTGGGCGTACCATTAGCTTTCACTCACGGATCCGGCTGCGTCAAATCAAAAAATCAACAACCCATAGTGTCCCACTGCTGGGCTCGGGTCTCCTCTCAGGAGACGGTTAAGGCCAAACGTCCCCATGCTGGCCAAGTGCAAGTTGGGGACCGGCAAGATAACGATGTGACTACGTAATCTTGCCGTTGGATGTTTTTAAGCCGGCCAAACGCCTCCAACAAATCTTCACGACTGTTATCATACGATAACAACCGGAACCGACTGCTTAACGTGACCTCAGAATCACGGAGCTGCGTGGATGTCAGTCTCAGGAATCAAAGTGTCTTTATATCAAATTTCATTGAAATAGTTTCATCGGTTTAGCCGCGAAAGCTTAACAGATAGACAGACAGAGTTACTATCGTATTTATAAAATTAGTACGGATAAATATCAGTCGCATTATAATAGAGATTAATACAATAGGGTGGTTTAATTGATTATTTATTTTTCCTCGGTGTAAGTTTATAAATAAAATAAAATGTTCATGGTGAAGATAAATGGAAGGTCTTAGAATGTATCTGAAAACATGTAAGAAGTAAGAAGAAAGTTTTTTTTCATATATTGAGGTTTTGTAAAGCATTTATTTTTTACGAAGGATTTAATTACACGTATATGTCTCCTCTTGACACCTCGTCATTATAATCGGTTCATTAGTTTAGACGATAAGAGGCATCATGTGAACGTAATACATTGCTAAAAATAAAACAGTTCCTTCTTCGCCGTAGTCCTGTAAAACCACCGCCATAGTGGAACCACACCTTATACTGTCTCTTTAATGAAGATATGAGATTGTAAACGCGATAACAGCATTAAGGGTGTATTTTATGTATATAATACTGTTTGCTATGTTAAGTTTAGATTCTAATATAAGCGTCACAGACTATGTAAAGAAATGACTGAGTTATGGCGTTTGTCTAGGAGTGACGTCAGAGAATCTCGTTGATTAGATAAGAAATTTGGGTCAGATTATCGACAAGATTGTAGCTGACTCAGATATATTTAAATGAAATATTGTCAAAAAATGTTTGCAAAATTGATAACCAATATTTTTCAAAAAAGGATTGGTTACTAAATTTGGTATCAAGACAAATAGTTATAATAACGTTAGGAATATATTTCTGTCCGATTTTAAAGTAGTTAGTATGCCTATGGCCTGTGACTGAATTTAAAATATCCGATGGCATTACATATATTAATTGTTGAAAAATCGCCGCTTTAAATCATATTGTATATAATTTTGTACTCTAAGCCTCATTGGATAGGTATCTGGTTTAAGGACCCACTTACGAAAGAGAGCCTGATGACTGTCAAAAGCCAACCAAACAAGCTAAAGTGTTTTATTGCGACATAAACTTTAATTGTTCCAAAAGACTACGCTATTCAAAATAGCAAGACAATGGTGGCTAAGGTAGCTATCGGTTGTTCAGTTCAGTTCATCTGGGTAATAGGACTCTGCAAACAAATTCTAGAGATGACGTATCAATATATCAAGGAGAGAAAGAAGTCGATAACCCTCTCAGTTAACTCTCAATTTTACTCAAAACAGAAGAAATAGCGTTATTTAATTAGTCGATTACTGTACAGGCTTTCCGACTATAAAATGTTTCGCTAATGGGTATTAAAATGCTTTGCTAGAGCAGTTTTGAAACAGAGCAAGCGAGAAATGAGGAACAGCTCTTGCGCTGTGTTTCACCGAGTGAGTGAGGGTACCGAAACCCCATACTAAAACCCCTCTATATCCCCTACCCCATTCCCCAAATGTCAGAAACGCACTTGTGACACCTCTGGTGTTGCGGGTGTCAAGCGATAAGTCTGCTCGTCTGCCCCCTATTCCATAATTAATCATAATAAAAATTAAACATGCTGAATTCTTGCCTATATTTAAGAAATTGGTCAAAGAACATTACCTGTCATCTTAATTTATCAAATACCTAAGATAAAATTATCTGCTGTATTTCTTTGTAATGAAAATGTCAACAATGTATTTGTTTGTATTAATGTGCGTTATTATCAATAATTATTTTATTACTTACTTTTAGCCGATGCATTTGAATTCTTTTATATAGTTTTTCTTACACCAAAACTTCCACTGAATTAGTCTTTTTACAGTCCATATTCCCACGCTAAGGTCGCCTGCAAGAAATGCTTTTTAGCGATTAGCCATTGGTACATGGTCATTTGATTGATATAATCTTACATGTAAACTAGTAACTGAAGTTTTTTCTATATTCTAAATTGTTTATGTATATTGTTGAAAGTAGTCTAAAATTTTGGGTAATTGTCATGAAATCGAACAAATTCCATAGTTCTAGTAATCATTTCAATACAATGGATGTAATATGTATTTATTGTAACAATACGTGTCCCACAAAACGAACTGTACTGTGTTAATCGTATTTTAATTTATTTCATTTCAGCAACATTGTACTGTCAGGGTCGTGTAAGTGCGTATTATAGATTTATTATTAACATTGTACGTGGCAGAGATCGCGAATACAATAGAAACTTGAAATAAGGATTAAACAGCATACATTATATAAAAATAGGAGTCATTGATATGGTAAATATATTAAATTATAAATATGCTAGTTATGCCCACTACTATATGTTTTGTTGTTATTTGAGGGTTGAACTGTAATTATGTTTTTCACATTTTCATACCGCTGAAATTGTTCCTGAACTACCACTTATATTTCAAGATTAAAACAGGCAAATCTATCCAGCCGTTACCGAGTTTCAGTGAGACAAAAATCGGCAATTCATTTTTCTTTATCAGAAGGTGAAAATACCTTTCGATTTCCTCCCCATGTGTGAGTTTTTATTTTTACTATAAACTTGTAGTTTCTCGATTATTTATATAATCAAAAAACGTTCGTCTAGTTTTTCTTGCGCATGATAGATGACTTATTTATATTATCATTATCAGTCTATCGCAGTCCACTGATTGACTTAGGCCTCTCCCATGTCACCCCACCCATTTTAATTGGATTTTGGGTTTCTCACATCCATCCATTAAATAAAATTCTTCAAATATTTCCTTTTGCGAAATCATTCAATAAAAGAAATTATATTGTTTAATATTTATAAGATATAATAAATACGACATTTTGATATAGCCCCTCGTAATTTGAATAGACATTTTAAGACACAAATTCATTCATTTCATTATTTGTAGACACGGAATAAATCTTTAAATTTCTTTTCAATTTTCATGATATTTCAAACCAAAAGTTTTTAGATAAAAAAATCTGTTTTACTATATACATAGTGTATGGGCTAAATTTGTTGTAATAGTGAGCCCGATGATGATAACAGTACGAATTCTCTGTTACATAAAGCGGCGTAGAAGTCATATCCGGGTGCAACGGCACCTATTGGTGTCTTGACCTTCGAAGAACTGACCTGAATTTACCAGTTTAGACTGCGGAATGAAAATAAAACGATTAGGAACTATTTCTTTTTTGAAGTGAAAACTTCTTTGGTCGCGTTGAGCACTTTTTGATAGGAGAAAATCTTATGAGCTCGCGTCACCGACATGCTGACGTCATAAAACTTCTTTGGCCGCGTTGAGCACTTTTTGGTAGGGGGAAATTATATATTATGGGTTCATGTCACGCTAATGTTTGATGTTGATAATTTTAATGCAGAGATAATGAAATTCCTGATTTTACACATTTATTTTACAAATAATATTCTTAGTTATAAGTTTTCACTTCTGTCGATCGATTTTGGGCTTCTCGCTTCCAGCTCCTGCCAATTCCAAGATGCGGTCAAATGAATGACATACTTACTATTCTTACATAATACTAAAAAAGTACTAGATTTACTGTCAAAAAGGACGTTTATAGATAGTTTTCAATCACTTTATTGCCAGCAACGCCTGATAGAATAACCTTTGGTACGAAAGAATCATGTTATTAATCGTAGTTAACTGTGATTTCATCTCATCACTATTTGGAAGTGTTGAAAGTTGTAAAAAAGTATATTCAAAAGTCTTTTTGTCTCAGTTTTAATCGTTCGACACCTAATCGACTTGCTTGAATAATTGAAATGTTAGTATAAGGTATCTGATACATGTAAGCAGTAAATTATGATAATAAGGGGCCCTTATTTGCTGATACAATTTGATTAATCGTCGACGTATTTGGCTAACGGCGCCTGGATTTAATCGAAAGCCATTTTTAGGTAGTAATTAAATCGTTTTATTGCCTACGTATTTTTTGTCTACTCCACTATTTAAATGAGTGTGGCAGCGTTTCTTTTCTACTTGCTATTACTCTGAAATATACTGTTTTCTTTATATTTATCCAGTTGTGGCGACTTCCACATACAGCGTCAACATAAATATATGACAACGCCATCCACCGAAGATACACTGAACTACGGAGTAACGTAGTGCACGAAGAAGCTACCAATCCTGCATCGCGCAATAGAAGTTCTCGCGCCGATTAACATATATACAACTTCCCAACATCAACCGTTGGGCAGTGGCCCGCCAGGCATGATCACCTCGTCTAGTCGGAGGATCCTCCCTTTGTGTTGGAGGGACATGACACCCGTTCCTCCACAGTGGTGACCCCGACGTGATTGGAAGCAGCCTTCAATAAAGCAGAGCAGCAGCGCCACCATCATGTTCACTCCCACAGCAAGTCTCAGCCAGCCAGCAACCTCGGCCTCAACAGGGATACACCACATGCAGGAAGCGACCGCTCCAGCCTGGTTTACCCCTACGGCCTCAACAGCGTCTAGGCACAGCACACTGCAACTACGGTCCATGTAAGCAGAGCATTTCTCTCCCGTCTATGCAGCAGCCAGCCACTACGCAGCAATCGCCCCGACTCACTGGGGACCTCACCGCAGCACCGCGCACCGCATTCGATCCCGACTCACTGGGATCAGCGGACTTCAGCCCCGACTCACTGGGACTAGCGGCATTCAGTTCCGACTCACTGGAACTTGCGGCACTCAGTTCCGACTCACTGGAACTACTCAATCCTGGCACTGGCAAGCTCCGCAACAGAGCACAGACAGCTGACTCATCCAGATATCAACCTCCGGTCTTGGAGGGGAGTGATGTGGCGACTTCCACATACAGCGTCAACATAAATATATGACAACGCCATCCACCGAAGATACCCTGAACTACGGAGTAACGTAGTGCACGAAGAAGCTACCAATCCTGCATCGCGCAATAGAAGTTCTCGCGCCGATTAACATATATACAACTTCCCAACATCAACCGTTGGGCAGTGGGCCCGCCAGGCATGATCACCTCGTCTGGTCGGAGGATCCTCCCTTTGTGTTGGAGGGACATGACACCCGTTCCTCCACACAGTATTTTTTTTAAAATTATTTATATAGTTGCGTTTGATCTTGACATGAGATTTTCAGTCACGTTGGTAAGTGGTGCTATAAGATGACAGAAGATAAATGTACTATTGATTAAATATTTGTAATATGTAGGCAGTCAATATAAACATGAGTAAGATATCAATTCGACGCCATAGATACAAGCAAGTACGTATTTAATTACGAATACTATAAAACAAAATATAATTAATATTAAGATGTTTACGCAACTCACAAGTTTGTGGCTTTTGTTATTTTTACTTACCGTATTTTTTATATAAAACATAAACAGCTGTTAGGTGAGGTTGAGTCTGGCAAATGTAAAAAAAAGTACAAAACATTAACTAAAGCTTCGAAACACGAATTTCCTGGCTGGTAATACAAGATTATATCAAAATTCTTTGTTGACAAAGACCTTCCAAATTGGCCACAGACTGTTTAACATCAAACATTAGACAAAGGCATCGCAAAAACTTGGTACGCGGGCGAAGTAAAGCATAACACGTACAGGTGAGTTCGGCAAGGCCTCCCGAAACAGTCTCTAGGCGGAATGGTTCGCTATCGTGACATCATGTGCCACTGACCTACCGAGGCCGCGCCGATTCTATGTATTAGATTACACTGTTCTATTCTACGACGTCGCACACGCTCCCAAGCCATTGATCTTGCCTTTCGCGTCTTGCTCCTCTCAGTATTCTTCTATTTCAAATGACCGATCACGTTTTTTTTTTCCAAATAAACAAGTAGGTAGTCTGTCTGCTAGCTATATTTTTTAGATGTAATGTCTGGGAAATATGCAATCGATTTCTCATAATTAATAGGATTTTATTCGCAATTAAAATTGACTGTTTTTAATAAATATTACCATTGATAGGTTAGTTTAACAGTTTTTGTTGTGTTTGAATATCAAACTTATTTCAATAAATTTTAACGTTTGCTTGAAGAGGAATATATGTATACAAAGGACAAATATTAGCACGGACCTTTGTCGTTTTATTTTTCTTGTCAAATAACGAGATCGTAGAATGAAAAAGGATTTGAATATTGGACCAATAAATGTAGAAAACGGAACAAGTAATTTTAGATTTTTTGAATTTCTAAAGAAAAATTATAAATGAAACATGCGCTGAATCTATACATCTAAAGACTGATAAGTTTTCGTACGATTATTTCTTTGAACTGATTTCTATCAGATCTTATTTTTGATAGAGATTTCATTGAGAAAGGTTGAAGGTATTTACATGAGGCTACGTCCTAAATCAGTGTTGTCACCAAGCAGTGACTATAAACCCAGAAAATACTGTAGGGAGCGGTTTGTTTATAAAAATTAAGGGACGAGATTGTACTTCGATTATAGTAGGATCTCCGAGAGATTTTCAATTTTTCCTCCAATTATTTCTAGAATATTTTCTTATAGTAAGTTTGTGTAACTAGTAGCTATAAATATACACATATAATCAACAAAATTGAGCAAACGGATGCGAACGAGTGTCAGATATTCGTACATTCTGTCGTCTAGCCCGTGGTTATGTGGTTTAGTTTAGTAAATATTAGCGTCTGCTATTAGCATTTGTGGTCGTACCGTGAAATATCAAGAAATGAATTTTTGTACTAAAATGTTGTTGTTTACTACATGAAAACGAAATAAATTATTTGACTAAATGAAAACGTGTTTAATTAGTCATTACAAAAAAATCTATTTTATGCTTATCGCTGGATTATTGTGAATTAAATTTAGTTAAATAGGCCTGCAAAATAACCGCTATATTGCGTACATATTTCTTTCCTGAGTCCTTTTTAAAAAAAGTGTTAGTAAAACAAAAGGAATGAATAAATATTATATAATAAATGGAACCATGAAATGTTGTCGAATCGTATTTAATGCTTTAACTTCTTTTTTAATTTTTATAAATTAGATTTGATACTGAAGTGAAGTTTGGTCTGTTTTTATTTTTCTATCGTCGGCCAGTACAGCGGTAACAGTGTACTCGATAATGAATACTCAGTTTTTTTTGGCATTTTGTATCTAGATAGACTTCACAGTTACGGCACTTGCCGATTTTTCCTGGTTTTATAGTCGTTGTACTATTTTATTTATGTACATAGTTTTTGTTCGCGACAGGGCGACGACATTTTGAGGTCATTTGCGTGTTTAGAGTGTCTGTTTTGGCACGTGTAAAAAGCGTTTTCATTGTCTGTTTTTTCGTTGGTGAAGGGTAAATACGTTATAAAGTGTATTGAATAATTCTATCGTAATGGGTTTTATTGATTAAGTATCGTTTTCTCAGCCAGGTCTTCTTCAAGCGGTTGACCACTATTGCAATCTAACTGCGTCAGAACTAAGAGAGATCTCGTTTTTTTTTTATCACCGAATGAAATATTCATTTATTATATTTGTATATTTATATATTATGTACGAAGATGATGCAACCCACTGCTGAATTTGTGTAACAAGATAAGTTAAAATTTTGGTTCGGTTAGGTTTTGATTTCATTCCGGATGGCGTAAGAAAGCGGTTCCTGGATCCCTCCCTTCTCAGGCGCAGAGTGGTACACCGTGGTGGTTTAGTGGGTAGTCTGGCTGGTGTCAGTCAGGAGTCCCACACGAAGCGAAGCCCCTGTACCCGCAGGGGGGGAGCGAAGTGCGTAAAGGCATTCCACCACGTCAAAAAAAAAAAAAAAAAGGTTTTGATTTCATTCCGGATGGCGTAAGAAAGCGATTCCCGGATCTCTCCCATCTTCAGGCGCAGAGTGGCACACCGTGTGGTTTTCGTTGGTTCGATTCCGACACACCGCCCCGCCGTAAACCCCGGTGGGGTGAAGGCCCGAGGGGGTTACCAGAGGTAAAAAAAAAGTTTTGGTTTCTTGCTCGCTGTGATAAAGATTTCTAGCTATTAATATTATCGATCAAATAAGGAGCTGCTTTCAAAGCGAGTGATGTAAACACTGTGACGGAACATCATCATCATAAGCCTGCCTAGTCCACTGCTGACATAGGCCTCTCATTGCACGCCATTTGGAGCGATACTCGGCTCTCGCATAACACTCCATGCGTAAGCAACA
The DNA here is from genome assembly GCA_003709505.1 of Hyphantria cunea. Lineage (NCBI taxonomy): Eukaryota > Metazoa > Arthropoda > Insecta > Lepidoptera > Erebidae > Hyphantria > Hyphantria cunea. The sequence goes on from PKRV01000226.1 coordinate 1,453,060, forward strand.
TAGGGCGAAACATTTTAAAAGGTATTTTTCCTATTGGAGGAAAAAGAAAACAATATATTACCCAATTATAAAACATCCATAGATCGATGAAAAATCTAAAATTATTCGACTGTCAGTAACCACCGACGAATTAAGATTCTTCAAATTTTTTTGAGGTTTTTATCCCTGGTTTAGTTCATCGTTATGGCCTAAGTCCATTAAAACTAAGAAGATGTATAGGCACTTCGATGAATCATAATTAACATTACAAACAATATTTTACGGTGGGGAGTGAGGAGCCAAACTTCGCTACGAATGGGCCGGCTCGACCGGATTAATACCACGACCTCACAGAACATGCTTGTGCTGTGTTTCACCAAGTGAGTGAGGATAACGGAAGCCCATTACCCAAACCCTTCCATCCCCTCTCCTCCATCTCTCTCCCCAATCCATGCGGGTATCCATGGACAGCGGTAATCGCTTTCCATTAGGCGATACGTCTGCTCGTTTTCCCCCTAAAACATAAAAAAAACGATGTGGAAACTATCATGAAACGAACCTAAGAGACGTATAATTTTAACGACATTTCCCTTATAATGTTTGATATCTCAAAGAATGAATAAAAGATACCCACGTCTCATATACAGATAGAGTACGAACATGCCTCCCATACAACAAAATTACGGGGATGCCAACTCTAATCTATAATATTAAAACTTTTGCTGCAGAATATTATATTTTGGCGTAACTTATAAATATGTAAAACGCACGTTGGACGATAAAAAACATCGTAACTGGATATCACAGCAAATTGTGCCAATTTTTCCCCTGTTTCTTTCCTTATAGCCTCTTTTGGGTAGTATTGGTTTTTATATCTCGAGTTCTTGATAATATAGGTACTTTGATATGTCTTTTACTTGTGTGTGAAGTTTTTAGGAGATATGTTTTAGTGAAATAACTAATTATAACTTTACACGTCTATAGAAAATGATTTAGCGAATATTGGATTAGAACGATGTGAATTCATTTCCTAATCTATGTATAAATTGTCTCGATTTGTATGAATCTAGACGCTTCTATGTCTGTTATACATAATTCGCGTGTCACGTTGTTGCTCACGAGGAACTCAGAAATTATCTAACAAAACTTCAAAGAAAAGTGCGTACTTCTTTCGATGGGTATCTATGGGCGGCGGTAATCGCTTGCCATCAGGTGACCCGACTGCTCGTTTGCCCACTGTTCCATAATAATATTTTTCAGTTATTTTTTGAATTTGTGTGTTGTTATCGCGCCCAAGCCTACCTTGGGCGCGACAACAAAACACACGTCGTGGTAGTTATCATCACGCTTAGACCAATAGGAGCTTAGCATGATTGAAATGAGAATCATCAACGCAGAGATCAGTGAATATTTCTGCAGCGCAATTCATAAACGCAGTAAGTACATACTATACCGTTCACATGTTCTTTACTGCGTTTATGCGCGGCAGATTTATATTCCTAAATTTGTATCAGAATGCCCCTGTATATGTATTTCCATCAGCAATGCGTATGTCAGTGGAATTTTTATCCCATTACCCGAGTTAATGGGTATCTTAAACTCCTTGTGGAAGTAATACCCTTTCAAGGCTGCCAAATTTTCGATCTGGTTTTTAATTCAATGTTGGTCTTTATCTTAATCGTTGTAACTTAGTTTATATTAAACGAGTTTAGTTACAAGTTGCGATCCAAAATTATCGAGGAAATATCATATCTTAATATAATATCTAGTTTTGTTTCGATGTATTGAAGATTGTTATATCTCATGGAAATCTTCACTAATTATCTGATTATGTAAATGCAAACCCATAACTTATGTGTTAGGAACACTTAATTTTAATCGCTTATCTCTATAAATTAATACGTGAAGCAAAAACTTTAATTCCTTTTTACTAAAATTGAGCGGACGGAGGAGTACGAAATTTCGCACACTTATAGTTTATATAGAGAAGGTGTAACACTAATAATTCATTTTTAAATTATGCATAAAAATACATTAAATGAATAAAAATATTCCGCACACTATCATGTGTATAACACACACATACACACAAATGTATGTTAAAGTTAAACTAAAAGATGATTATTTTTTTGTTTGTACTATGATAATGAATGTCAAAAGAAGCCACGATGAAATCATTGATCAAAGAAGTGTAATAGTCTAAGACGAAAGAGACCATTTCTTTGGTTTTTGGATAAATTTTTCTTAAAATCAAACATATTAGATCTATTCATCCCATCCGAAACCCCTTGAATTCTAAATTTTATAAAAATCATTTAAGCCGTATCTGAGATTAAAAATTATGTAATTCAAGAATTGCTCGTTTTGAAGCTAATGAATAGATAGATTAGCTACAAAAACTTGTGTCTGTATTTGAATATAGTTTATCTATGTAGTCCACAGTCTAGTTGCCATAACCAACTTAAATAAACATATCTATCTAAATGGATAAATTTTCCGTGGGAGAGCCAAGCTTCGGCTTGAATTGGCAGGCTCGACCGGAGTGATACCGCGGTCTCACGGAAAACCTGTGTGTTTCACCGAGTGAATGAGGATACCGGAGGGTCATTTTTTTTTAATGTTTGGAAACCCCTCGGTCCTTTACCCCACAGGAGTTTGCGGCGGGGCGGTGTGTCGGAATCGAACCGACTAAAATCACACGGTGTGCCACTCTGCGCCTGAGACGGGAGAGATCCGGGAACTACTTTCTTACGCCATCTGGACCCCTATACCGGAGGGCCACACACCAACCCCTCCCCTCACGCCCCTTCCCATCCCCTAAAGGCCGGCAACGCACTAGTATCGCCTCCGCAGTTGCGATCAGGCGATACGTCTGATAGTTTGCCCCTTACACCTTATAAAACAATATATATAGAAAATAGCGGTGACTCTGTCTTATTTGGAATCAGAAGGTCGTTTTCAAGATGTGTCAAGTTGTTTACCATTACTTAACATTTTATAACGTCTTAATGTTTCTCGAACCAGCGTGACGACTACGCTATATCTATACAAATAAATTAAGTTTAAGCGTCTGTGTGTAATTTCAAATTAACAGTTTTTCACTAAATAATTTTTAGTCTACTTGGTTCCGTCTAAGCTCTGGAACGGATGCACGGATTTTCACTGCTAGACAGCTCCTATTATAAGGAGTAGCACAGACTACATTTATTTTAGAAAACAAAATAAAGTTACGCGAAAATAAAATGAAACCCACGGGTAACACCGCATGGCACAGCTATTTTGTTAATAAATTCGTCACTGGTTTTATTAGGACTGTCGTTTTGTATACCTTAAACTGGAATTCTACGCTCTGTTAGTGGCTGTCGGTGTAGTAGGTATTCGTACGAAAGTGAAAACGTTTGGCTTCCCTGACCCGCTATTGTGATGGCTTGCTGGCTGGCCCGTGACACGGCGACCTTGATAGGTCATCGTTTCTCGTATGGGGATTGTAAACAAAATTATGGTGTTTGTGTGGGTGTTATGTTGTATTGTTTTTTAAGGCTTTTGATGTGTCCACTTTTTCTGTAGCGTTAACATTTAGATAACTAACGTTTGTGTTTCTTGTTTATAAACACACTATACGAATATATTAAAGTAGAATATATAAGGGATTGTATTACAATAAAAACAATCACAGACAACAAACTTTAACCGGCCGACAGTCGGGTTGGCTTTTGTCTTATTTGTCGGCCGATACCGAATCGTTATAAAGTGCGCATTCCCATACATCTTCATAACGATTAAGAAAACAACCAATCTATCGGTCGATTAAATAGTCTCTAGTAGCACTTATTATCAAATTGGTAGATTAATGTTGGCGCAATTTGTGGGAGAGCCGCGCTTCGGCATGAATGGGCTTAACCGGAGTGATACCATGACCTCGTAGAAAACCGGTGTGAAGCAGCACCAGCGCTGTGTTTCACCGGGTGAGTGGGGATACCGCAGGCCCATTCTTCAATCCTTCCCCCAATCCCAATTGCCCAAAGACCTTCTTTCTTCATTTTTTATTTTAAAGCTGGTGCTTCCCGTGTGTAGTCATTTTAATTTGGACCAGTTCTTGAAGTCGTTTTTTTTGTGATTATTTTAATTAGTGACTGACCTAATGAATGATATAGATTCCTTGGTTGATAGATTATGTTAATCAAACATAGTACTTGGTAATGGTGAAAAAAATTTCTTTATACTAAGGAGCATATGCGTATATAAGACAGCTATATAAATGTCGCCTATCTGTATTGAGATAAGGAAATACTCCTGATTTTATTGCGTAGTAACATTAAGTTTGTTTATAAGACCCGTTTTATTTACATACGTTTTATTTAAATTCAGCATTGAAGCAGTTCATTAACAATTCAATCCCTTCTACGACATACTGGTCGTAAAGCTTAAGATAATAATAATAATAATCCTCTTTATTCTTTATTAAAATTCATAAATAATAATAAAAAAATCAAAGATCATTTAATTTATTTGCAAATTCAGTTATATTCAAATTATAAAATTAAGTTAAAAATAAATGAATGGCATTAGGTGAGTTACAGATTAATTTTCCAGAAAGACAGGTAGAAACAAGAACAAGGTTCAAAATTTTATTATGATCGTTTTTATCGGTTATCGCAGCAAAGAGTAGCCAAATTTCACTGAAATCGGTGCAGCGGTTTAGCCGAGAAAGCAGGTTAGACAGACAGAGTTACTTCCGCATTAATAATATAAGTATGGATTTATCTGACCAAAAAAATCTGCTTGAATGTAAAATGATCGTTCTAGAATATACAAATATAGTAATTTTACAAAACCAAATCTGCTGAGCCATAGTCTCCTTGCCCTCTATGTAAATAAAAACCTATCGAGAGTGGCATAAAAAATCAATCATAAGTGACATAAAAGATTTTTCAAGTTAGTAGAGCCATGTTGATTTCAGCACCAACGGGCCGGCTCGACCGAGGCGGTACTACACTCGCACAGAAAATTAACGTAAAATGACTGCGTTCGTGCTGTCGTGTTTCGTTGGTGAGTGCGAGACCGGAGGCCCTATGATGCAGAAGCATCACTAGGCCGCCATGGTACCGGTCACCATGCTGCATTATTGCGTTGTCTCCATTCGCTATGAGTATGGTGACTACCACTCTTGAATTCTGCTTTTGTCTGTCCATAAGACAGAGGAGTGTCATTTTGGCAGACCCATACATAAATAAATAAGGAAATATCACATTTATTTCATAAGTCAATCTTTTACAAATATTTTTATATATCGAACTTTAGAACTAATGCCTGGCATAAAGTCTAAGCACCTAAATGATCAAACCTTGTTCGGTACTTTTTTTTCTGGTAAATTTTCTAAAAATGAGTCCGACTAGATGGATGTATCGCCTCTATTGCATACTAAATTTCACGAAAATCTTTGGAAAAGTTTCCAAGATTCACATTTTAAATGTGAATAAAAATATAAAAATTGTTCGCTTAAAATGAGATAATCTAAAAGAAGAATGTAATTATAAATCGAGCATAAATTGGTGTTATACAAATCGCAAAATGAGCTGACATGTTATAATTGATCAACTATTAGTCAATTTGCGGTTGTAAGTTGTTAATCGAACGTGTCTTGCGTCTTGTCGTAAATCGTCGTTAACTTAGTCAATGCTGTCGAAATTAGTATGCGTAGTATATTTAGACATACCGTCAAAACCAGTTTCTTGATTAGCATATCCATAAAATTTAAAATTACAATGGCTGGTACCACATGTGAATAGATACGTAATATTAAAATAATCTTCAGAATTAAGTGCCGTGAAGATACCGTCGACTGGTCATCTGGATTGTTTAAAGATTGATATCAGGCTGTTAAGAATTTAGCAACAAATTAAAAGCTTATTTATGATGTTCAAAAAAGTGTAAAATAAATAATAGTTTCAAGAAACAAAAGAAAACACGCTGTTATATGTATATACAAAACTAAAAATTAGAATTTTTTTAATAGTTTTAATTAAGTATGGAGCGATGAACACAACAGTCCCCAACCCGCACTTGGCCAGCGTGGGGACGTATGGCTTTAACCTTACGATGAGATGAGACACGAGCCCAGCTGTGGGACGTTATGGGTTGTTGCTGTTACCACCTCACGCTTTTTTACATTTAAATATTTTTTTTTATATAATAGGCGGCAAACGAGCATACGTATTGCCTGATGGTAAGGGATTACAGCCGGCCTTGGACACCCAACACCAAAGGCGTCACAAGGGCGTTGCCAGGTGATGGGGGAAGGGTATGGGCCTCGGGTATCCTGAAACATATTGTGTGAAACATAGCGCAAGAGCTGTTTCACACCGGTTTTATGTGAGGTCGTGGTATGGCCCCGGTCGAGTCGCCCCATTCTTTCCAAAGCATGGTTCTCCCACGTTATTTATCAGTTTTTCTTCGAAAACGTGTTTTTTCAACTTTAATTATTTTGATTACTTTTTTTATTCTTAAGTTGTCATGGGTTCTCGATAAGGACTTAATAAGTTTCAATGAAATCTGACCGTTTAAAGTAGGTAAAAATCATGTCCAAATTAGTCGGTTACAAACAAACAAACATACAGGTTAAGCTAATAAAAAGCGTTATAAGTAATATGCAGTACATGGATAAGTAATAGAAACCCAATTAGGTACCGCCTTTAATGTTTGGATGCAATTAGACTTTAAAGAAATGTGCATATGGCGAATTTGGGAAGTAAACGTGAGTAACGTAAAACCTGTAACATACTTAGGCACATGCAACGCAGTACTACCTTCATCATAGCAGTCTCATCTCTAATGACGCCATTTAGTACGAGCCTCGGCTTTTCTGCAATTCGGTTACTGCCTCATAATGTAAATAATGCTGGAAAATTCATTCTTGAGTTCATAGAGTGCCCGCGTTTTGTAGTGCGTCACGTGAGTACTGTTGGATTGGCCGTGGGTGACTCTTCCACACTACAGACAAAAACTTGTGTTCCTACCTACCTGCTACTCATTGCAGGATGGAAGAAGACAGAAGAAGGACGAATAGAGATAAATGCTCCAATCCTCGTGGCCTGGAAAATGCTGTGAAATAAGCTATTGATTATTGTTATTGTTGCAATGATTACGTAACAAATTTAGGTGACTCTAACAGACAGCCAGAAGCCTGAAAAATCCAACAAATCTGGTCTTAGGTTACCGGTTTTCGCGTTAGCAGGATTATTTTGGTGAAGGTCAGTCGTTAGACGCAGCACGTAAGTTTATAGATAGGTGCGTCAGTGTAGTTAGAGCAGATTTCAAGCCTCAATAATTTGTGAAAACATAATTATAAGAATGAGTAGTATAACCACTACACAAAGGTATTTGTTTGTTTGTTTGCTTTCGTAGAAGGCTACAAAGGCTTTTAGGATCCGACAAAAGTTTAAAGACTTGTTAAATTCATTCCACAAAATTTTTATTTTTCTCTTACATACTCATTTTAAACATAGCAGCTTCTAGTTACTTTTTTATACAATGGCCTGCTAAAGTGCCTCTACCCTGTTTGTTAGAAAGCATAAGTAGAATCCAAGAGTGTTGGTCACCCTACTCATTGCGAATGCAGACTTAGCAACAGTGCAGCATGGTGATCCACACCATGGCAGTCTACTGCATAGTGAATGCTTCTACATCATTGGGCCTAAGGTCGCTCACTCACCAACGAAACATGACATAATTTACAGTCATGCCAAAATCTAGAGTAAATATTAAAGACTACATTACCAACTACATAAATAAAGGCTATGTGGTTATGGGAATTGGAATTTACATTAAATTAATAATTAAAAATACTAGCCTTTTTCCGTCACATTTCCCGAGGGTTCTCAAACCAAAATGTACAAAACAAAGGTGGCCATATGAATTTACCTGTAATTCTAAGAGAGCTTTAATAGTTTTTAATTTACATATCACATAAATAAACCCTTAGTCGTATATAATATTAACATACAACATTGTAAAAGTCAAAAACATATCTAATGTGTTACAATCGAATGTAGTGAAACAAACAGTAGTGTTATTAATAACTGTATAGAAAAGACAAAACAAGCAGCCTCTGAATGACACCGTCTCGGCTCATTCACATCCGTAACATATCACAAAACAAAAGTTATCGGGCACTACCGTCCTACTACATAAACCTTGAAAATTTAGTGCGCGTTGAGCCCAGTTGCTCGCCGTATAATCGTCTGACGTCAAACCCTAGGCTATGGCAACGACCGGACAAGGCCAATTCTTCCGTTTTCGACGCCATAGAATCTTTTATTTGAAGCTGCTGTGACGTCGCACAGGTTTTTTTAAACTTCAAGGTCGTCCCTGGTGGTAGTTGACGATTAAATATTTAATTGTCTTACGATAGTCCTTTTTTGTTTATAAATCGAAAAATTAAAAATTTTATTCTTCGATAGGAAGAAGTCGGATGTCTGGCCTTTTAAGATTGTAATTATCTGTAAATTATTCATCAGAGAAATCATCATCTGGTGTTGAAATAGCCCGTTTGTGCGGGAAACCATTATTATGTTGTTTAAAGTCAATTATTTAACTGTTTTCTAAAAAAATCTGTTTATGTAAAAATGTGTTTAGAATGGTGTGACTCGGATTTATTTTAAATTTATTGAATCTAAACGAGCAGACGTATCTTCTGATGGTAAGCGATTAGCGCTGTCCATTTAAACCCGCAACACCGGAGGCATAACAAGTGCATTTCCGGTCTTTTAAGAAGTAGTTCGCTCTTTTCCTTAAGGTTTGAAAGTCGTTTTTCTCCGGAATAACGCAGGCGACAGTTCATTTCACAGTTTTGCAGTGCGAGGCTGAAGGTTTCTAGAAAACTTTGGTTCATTCTCAGAGGATGATACTTATTTTTAATGAGAATATTTTTTCTCAATAGATCCATTATGTACTTTAACTCAAAAAATATATGTGATGATAATATTTTTTTTTAATAAAATAATAGCTACGATAAATGAATATGGCTAAAACAAGTAAATATAACTATTTTGAGTCTCTGACAATTGTCTTGATGAAACATTTTTTTTGCGTAAGAAGAGTGTTGTATGAAGCAACGACATAGGAAATGAAGGAAAGATGCAACATCGAAAATATGTAATCAGAAATAAAATATGTGTATTTTAAAGATGATTTATCACTTATATATATCTTGGAATCAGGATTTAATGATCAATAAAATCCTCAATAACGCATCATGGAACTAGCCAATGGACCTCTGTCATTGTACGAATTAAAAAAATTCTTAGTAGGTCCATATCTTGAAATTAGAATATGTTTTCTCATTAGATCCATTATGGATCTGGCCAATGGAATGGAAATAAGAGATAGAGATTTTTTTAGGTACAGCGAACCCACAAATTATCTTCCTTTTTACAGCCATTATGCTTCGAAATCAAAATCTTAAATACACCGAACTTACAGAACTTCCTTACACGTGTATTGTACCTAAAAGTTCCTGGACTTTGTATAAATTTTTTCCTGGGAATCATGAAATACTTGGATTTTTTGGTACATCTATATATTATCTGAAAAATGTTTCGCTAAAAGTTTCATGAAGGTTATGTTGATCATTTAGTTTTCCTCTTTCAGTTTTCTATATATTTTTTCTTTCAATTATTTTTATTTTGCCACCTTCTCGATTTTTGCAATTTGCCCGTTTGTTTCATCTTCATACCTGAAAAAGTTTTGTAATGCAACTCTCGTATTAGGACTATTTAACCGGAAAAGTGGGGGACTTTACGAATATTCATGAAATGGACACAAAGAACACTTAGAGTTAGAACACTAATTTGTGGGTGTTGAACCAATAATACACAGTAGGCTAAACGTTTAGGCTTTGTGACCACTTATACCATGCAATCAGTCGAATTGAAGTTTGAAAATTTGAGAATTGATCTTTAGCCCCCTGAAATATAACACCATTTCACGCACATTGCATTTGGTTGAAATAAATGTTTAGGTGTACGACATTTTCATCTACTTAATTATAATATGAATAAGTTCACAGCAACGAAACCTTACTTGGTTAGTCATCAAATGACGAAGCATTCGGCAACAAAACAAACCGCGCATGCGCTTTTCACGCCCATAAACATGATTGCACAACTTTAAATAATGTTGAAATCAAATGTATTATAATTAAACTTATACATACATAAACGCACATCCTATCTAGTAGTAAGCGGCACTGGCACCTATCATTCTCACCCAACATAATTATATTACGGTTTTTTCTTTGTTTTTTTTCTTTTACTTTATATTTAATATGGAGCAACATTGTAATTGTAATAATAGCTTGGCCTATTACTGATAGAGTGATAGATTACCAAACATAGTTCCTCACCAAACGAACGGCGCATGCGCTTTTTAAAGCGATAAGCATGATTGCACAACTTGTAAATAATTTATAAACATTTTGCCAGACATTTGTTTATGAGCCTGTTGTGCCTCACGGCCTGGCAAGAGCCTTCCCCGCAACAAGCCACTTTTCTACCCATGACCAGGTTCGTCTAGTCTATGCGATAGGCGTGAAGATCGTCGCGCCGTCTTTGACAGGGTCTGTTTCCTCGTCGGCGTCCACCCTGGGGCACCTAGTGTGTGTGACCTTGGCCCAATCCCATATTAATCTGCCCACATCCGCGACTTTAGATTTTTAGTTTTAGAACGCAGCTCTGTGTTTCTTATACAATTACGACTAAAAACGTCGCATGTAATAATAATTCCTGATATTATGCAACTAAAATTATAACGAAATGTGCATCGCTCCTGATAGTAAGCGGACATCAATGCCAACTAACTACAATAATTTTTTGGAGTTCATACTTTTTACAATCTATTTATTTATATTCATTTTGTTACTAGCTTTTACTCTAGGTATCGCTCTTGTGTATGTCGGTTATCAAAATGAAGGGTAGCGTATGCCGTTTCTTAAGAACTACAGTATCCCTGTGTTATGTATGTATACTATGTATGTGAAAGCGTAATAAATCGACAGGCAGAGTTACTTTCGAACTTTTAATATTAATATGGTCGCTTAGGGTAAGCAACATTGCAATAGCTCACTGATGGGTGACAGATTACTAAACTTAAATTCTCATGCATCGAGTGTTATTAAGGCTGTTGGCCTCGATCGTATTTCGAACCAGTATTCGTGTTACCTCAATATCTGCTTTATTCCATGATGAATCAAATAGCAATGCCCTTTCACAACATAAAAACGTATCAAAAATTACATATCTGTACGTACTGAATTTGATAAGACTAATAAGACAATGTTATGAATCGATAAATGTAATTTAAATACAACACTTTTTTTAGTTGGGACTAGATGGCGTTGTGTGTTAGATGTCCCAAATATTATTTCGTTATATATTTATTTACTTAGTTTCGTAGTCACATATTTGTTTCAATCATAATAAGTGATTTATAGAAATAAAATAAATATTATTTCAGCACATGGAAGCTTGCAGATAGATTTTTGTAAATACCTCTTTATTTGAAGTTATTCTCGGTTCAAAGATGCAGAAACATCTCAATAGGCTGTCATAGTGTGGATCATCATGCTGCGTTGTTGTATTGTCTGCATTCGCGAAGAGTATGGCAATGTCCACCCTTTTTAGAATATTTTCATGCTTTCCATTTGGCACAGTAGAATATATTAGCAGGCTCCGTGGTAGACAAACGGTTTAGCATGAATGAGGCAACTCGACCGGAGTGATAGGCCACGGCCTCACAGAAAACCGTTGTGTGTGTTTCACCGAGCGAGTGAGGATGCCGGAGGCCCATAACCCTACCCCGGTAATCGCTTTCCATCAGGCGATACGTACTCGTATGCTGGTTTGCCCCATATTCCATAAAATTGGCTTATACATACATATTCGAACTCCATACCAATAAGTAAGTTTCATATTTTTATTACCTCTTGCAACCAGTAAAGCGGGATTCAGAAAGTGGTTGTTGACCCGCCGGTTACAAAGTTACAAGCCGCCATGGTGCAACAATGTAGCGCAAAACAAAGGTAAACTTGTAACGTTTTTGGAAGTAACCGAGTTACAAATTTGCAATCTTGTTCGTCCATACAAATAAATAAAATTGAAGTGTCTGTTTGTAATTTCTCGAGAACAACTTAACCGATGTTGGCGGAGCTTTAGCTGGAAGATAGTCGATATAAGGAGTAAATTAGGCTACTTTTTTTTAATAGTTCGTCCTACGATGTTACCCGCTATTGCTGTTATACTGCCGTGGGGCTCAGTTAGGAAGTAAATAAATTATTTCTCGTTGTCTGTCACCAAGTGAGTGAGGGTACTGGAGGCCCATACCCCAACCCCTTCCTCTATCCCACTCTCCATCCCCAAAGGCCGGCATCGCACCTGTGACGCCTTTGGTGTTGCGGGTGTCAATGGGCGGCGGTAATCGCTTACCTTCAGAAGATACGACTTCTCGTTGGCCACCTATACAATAAAAAAAAATTGTACATATCAGAAAAAATAAATCGAAGTCATACCTTTGTAATGTCTGTTTCGCATTATGATAATTTCGTGATATTTTTTTGGATTTCCGGTAATTAATAACAATGTTATAGATAAAAAATTTAGTACTCTTTATAACTGGGCGTTAATGGTATGTAATTATAGTAATTAATGTAATCAATTATTATTAAAAAGCCTATTTGTTTAAAGGCTTCGATGCTTGGTGTGTAGTTTTATATAAATGAGTTAGAAGCCGTGGTTGTAATTTCGTAGTACAGAAATTGAGTAACAAAAAATCATATTATGTCAAAGAAAGATATAAAGAATAATAGCGAATGTTTGCTTATCTTTGTTTTTTAATCTGTTACTATTTATTGAGAACTTTATACCCCGTACTGTACCTTAAAGAAGGTTAAGATTTTTGAGTGTTTCTGTGTGAGTTCTTTGATTTTCTCTGCAACTCTAAAAGAAGGATTTTGATGTTGTTGTTGATGATTTTGAGTTTAGCAATCCTCTTATTTGAAAGAGTTACTTTTTTGTATGAAATATTCTTAAGTCGTGAGGTACGGTAAGCCCCTGATGTGTTCCCGGAGCTTCTTCCGACTGCTGAAGTAGGTCGCCGCGGGGTTTAGTGGGTAGACTGGTTCTGTGTTAGTCCCGCACGACCTTCGACTCCCCCACGGAAAATGTTCCGCGAAAACCATGATTCGCGTAAAAAGGTACATGCAAGCTTTAAAAAAACAGTATACGTTCATTGCCTGATATTTGGTAAATAAGACTTATAATGCCTAACGATGCTTTTATGAAGAACTTTATATTATGCCCTTCATAATATCGCAGGAGATATCAGGTTCATTTATCTGGTCACATATATTTACTTACGATACGGATCTCTGAATCAAGATTTAAAAATAAATATTCAATTTTTATGTAACAGAAAAATGTTTTTACCCTAGCTATGCATAACCCTTCCGTTTCTAAACCGCATTATTAACCGTAACAGCTTGAACACAGTTTCGCAGGGTTGCATTGCCTCCCTTAACAGCATAGAAATAAGGCGTTTCCCAACCCCAAAAAAGAGGCCAGTTACGGTAATATTCTAACTCCAACATGTTTATTTTTCCTGTTATAAAAGGTAATGTGATTTAGCAACAAACTTATCCAACGAAAATTAATTCTACACTCGCGTAAAATAAAGTCGAAATTTGATTTGAAAAAAGGTTAAATTAGAATCTGCTATTGTAAGTACGGGGGTTTTTGCAAATGTTTAGATTGTTGCTTGTATGCCTTTAGTAAAATTATACACGAAAGTTGCTAATTAACATTTTGTGATGGGTTGTGATCGCAACCATTGCAGCCCTTTATGCAAACGATAATTGACCGGCTGACCGTCATTATTAGCTTTATTACAAGGATGAAATTCGTACAGAAACAATAAAGTTGCATGAAACAGATCAGTCGACTGCCATTTCTAATCATCGTATTTTTTAGTCAAATCGGGATTTTGAGACTTTTTAGTGAAAATTAGTGAATTTCTTCCATCGAAAGCGGAATATAGTAAAAACAAGTATCATCGTATCGCACCTAATCAGATATTACGACAAATGAGTAAGAATAACCAAAAAAATGGTCATTCAACTTCAACAAAACTCAATCTTTTTGTTTTTCTGCTATATCTACTTTAAATTTAATTGTTTACGTGGATGAGTAGATTCGCCCGATCTTGATTAATAAAACGATAGGATTTTCATATAATCCATTTTAGTACGATTGCTAAATCACACGTCACTACTGAAGCAAGGTTCATGGAACAAAGTGACAGTGCTCATCGTACACTAATATATCCCGGGAAGGGACTAGACCTTCGGCATACCAGACTATAGTTGGCTATAGTTATTTGTCTTTTTCTAATGTCTAAACTGTTGTGTCAGCAAATAAGTGTGAGAACGTGCCTTCTAAGCGTTCTTATTATTCAATGCGGTCATTGGCACGTGTTTTTTGATTGATTAATTATCTTGTCGGATTGGTAGAATGACGTAACTAGAATACGTAATTCAATTGATAGAAACTTCCACTGGAGGGTCAGTGAGCTCGGCAGCCGTGACTATGAATGTGAGCCCACAAATCTGTCACTCACTACATGTTCGGTGGTCTTTTTATTGCTGCAAAAGACGGCAGGATATCAAGGGCTTTTTTGATATGTAGAAGTAAAAAAATGATACTAAAATGTAAGGCTGGTCTTTAAGAAGTAAAAACCTTCAGTGAGTTTCGCACTTACTATTGAAATATAAAACTTCAGCACGAATATTGTCATTTTAGGTTAGCCTTCTAGTCTTAGGTTAGTTGGTGTACCACCAGTTCATATATATTATATGTATATGAAGGACATCATCGGGGCCTATCTGATAAGGGTCGAGACGGCGAAAAACATTACAGAGCAGGTTCGTGTGGAACCTCGCGTATGATGCGGTCCTGAGGACCAGTTTAGCCCCTGGAGGGAGTGTCGTCTTGTACGCGGTTGACACTCTAGTACTGACTACGGGAGATGACTTCCAAGAAGTTTTGGAGCTCGCCGAATCCGGGGTGGCCTGGGTCGTCTATTTTATGGTCTCCCTCAAATTAGGCTACAGCATAAGATTCACTCAATAAATAAAGTCGGAAGTACAAAGGACTTAAACATATTTACCACGCCATATATTTACGATTAGTGTTAAATGACATGTAAATAACAGAATACCATATACTAAAATAAAAATGTTATTCTTTAAATCGTTCTTCGAAAAAGAAATAAGGTTTCGGAATAAAATGTCTCTGATATTTTGCTTCGAATAAGTGGATTCTCATAAATGACTTAAATATATTTTGTATGTTATTATATTGACGTGAAGTCTGGCTTTTATTTGAAATAAGCTCGTTATTCACTTTTACTAACAGATTTATTTGTCACTTTTTATTTATGTGTAAATGGGTACCCTTATTAAGTTATCCATGTATATTGAATGATCTTTTTTATGTGTGTGCCTGCAAAACAGCATTGTTAATAAATTTAGCAGAATAAGCTCTTGTACACCAGACTAACTATTTATAAATACTATTTTTGTATATAGGTATATATGACCCTGCCAATGTAACTCTACTCTGCTTAATGCAAATCATGATTACAATCCAAGAGTGATGGTCATCATACTCATTGTGAATGCAGACTATGTAGAACCCAGTGTCCCACACTATGGCGGCTTATTAACATGCTTCTGAACTGAACTATTACGCCTCTGGTTTTCACCAACGAAATATGACAGTACATTTGTGCTGTCATTTTAGGTTGGTTCTCTGTGAGAGGCTAGTACGACACCGGTCGAGCCGGCCCGTTCGTGCTGAAATCAGCGTCGCTCTACTACCTTAAAAATATTTTGCCTGGAGATAGCGATGGAATACAGACTGTTTTTTATTTGGTTAGCTGTCAGCACCCTTATTCTATCACGAAAAAATGATGTGGTCGTTAAATTTAGGCTGTATCTCATCCAAAGAATATGGTTATTTCCAAAGGATTTAATAAATAGCTTTTAAAAGTTCACTGCTGGATATAGGGACCTCTTTAGAAAGAACGTTTTGGCCTATATCACCTATTTATTACGGTGTTTGGTATGATGATGATGTTCTCCTAGCCGATTACGGCCACAGCGGCCAGTCTCAACGGAGACCAACCGACTACGAAGGAGATATTATAGTGCACAAGTGTGTGCGCAAACACAGGTGCTCTGTTCCCTCACTCTCGCAACCCGATGGGACGTCGAGTTTTTGGTATAAGGTTTGTTTTTAAGTTTCTCTGCAGTAATGTCCGTTTCGCGTCCTAAGTCGTGTCTGTCGACACTCATTGAAATGAAGAGGGGTGATGATAATGGCTACTCGTATTCTTAATCAAATTTTCTATTCTATTTCAATAGAATTAAATTTCTTATATAATTATAATTCGAATGATGTATAAAATATTTAAAAAAAAAATCTTTTTGTGGTTTTGTGGACAATGCTGTTTCGTAAACGACAATTATTACGTAGCTACATGGCTCACGAGCCTTGACTCGTGTTGGCCTGGTTAGTAGGAAATAGATGAAATTATGACAGTTAGGACAAATTAAGGGCCGAGGTTTCTGCCATTGTTGTCGAGTGGGAAGGTCCTCTTGCCTAACTTACACAACGTTTACTCGCATCAAGTGAATATTCACACCTTTACTGGTGTTCAGTTCACAGTCGATTTTAACTTGGAAAATAAATCTATAATAGTATTTTAAACGCGAAAGTTTGTATGGATGGATGTTCGTTACTCTTTCACGTTAAAACTACTCAAGGGATTTGGATGAAACTTTACAGTAATATAGCTAATACGTTAGAATAACACAAACTATTTGCCGCGATAACCAACATATACGCGGGCGGAGCCGCGGGCATAAACTAGTAAAATATAACCTGGTTTTATGCTGATTTTTTTTGTTTTTCCTTAAATGGCTATTGTTTCGATTTGAATTACTATTTTTTGTATTGGTTATAGTAATCAAATAGTTCTTAAGAGTTAATAATGATAGGATCACAATGTAAGTAAATTGTTTATCCTAAAGCCCAGCTCCGAAATACAAAAGAGTAAAGTCATTAAATTGATCATAAAGTACTGTTAATCATGGATTCGATTACAATGGCGGAGTAGAACGGCCTGAGTAAACAGTCACTGGAACAATAAACTTTACTATATCTGCTCATGTGACACAAAATCTTCAAGTCGTGTGTTTGAGTGACCTAGTTTAAAATCAACGTGTATGATTAAAATGTTATGGGGTTATTGCTACAACGTTCAATATTCAGTTATTTAGAAGAATTAAACATACGTTATGTGTAATTAACAATAATTATATTTAAGCACCTAAGTCGCACGGTATTGTGAGAAAATGTACCGAGGTTCGTCTTTTATTATTACTACGTAAACAACAAATCATAGTTAATTGCGTATAAACACATACTTTACATAAATGTGATGATAAACCTAGTGCGATCTAAACAAAAGCCGAATGACTGGAATACAACTGTTTCTGCATCGCGCTATTAGGATTTCTCACGCTAATAATTCATACAAATAGTTGCTATTTTTAGTTAATTGGAATAAATATGAATATTCTAGCGTGGGAGAGACATGTTTCGATAGATATGGAACTGGACCTGTTGAAGTGAGACCAAAACCTCAGAACATCGGTGTAAAGCAGTTGCTTCGTTCCTTTTCAATAAATGAGTAAGGAAGCACAGGCTGACACCCTCCTCCCTCTTTATTCTAGGCTCTTCTTAAAATGAGAAGGGAGAAGAACTGAAAAGGGGCCAGTGCCCTCGTTGACATTTGGATCAATCTTGAGTGAGAGTGAGGACGGCGATGGTAAAGCTGCTCATTTGCTGCAAACAAATAAAGAAAACGAGTCGGACTTGCTCACTGTGGGTTCCGTACAAACCTGTAGGTATATTATATGATGTAGATAAAAATGTATGCTTTTCGCAATTTTTCCTTTATCTGTTCGGGAAGTACCCTGTAGATTTTGATTCCCTTGCGAGTGTCGAAAATTTGCAGCATAAACGGCTGTATATTTTGATTGCGTTTTCTTAGAAGTTTGACTTTTTCACAGCTCCAAGGAACATTAGACCTAAGTATTTGATATAAATGTCAAGCTGATACCTCAAAGTTCCTAAGAAAAAGGGTCTAGACGGACATACAGACGGACAACAAAGTGATCCTATAAGGGTTCCGTTTTTTCTTTTTAAATACAGAACCCTAGAAATAACAATATTAAACGAAATTATTAAGAATAATGATTACATATATCAATATGTTGTAAATGTTACTGTTTGGAGTTTCGTGGCTTTTGCACATAAACTTTTTTTAATATGACCCAGCCAAATTCACTCTTCTCTGGCAGATGAAAGGCATTAGCAGAATCCAAGAGTGGTCACAACACTCAATGCGAATGCAGACAAGACACACTTTGGCGGCTTATTGAGGTGCTTCTGCATCATTGGTCCTCCGGGCTCACATTCACCAACGAAAAACGACAGCACGAATGCAGTCATTATAAGTTGGTCTTCGGTGGGGTAGCATGTAAACGAGATCTTGAGTGGAGAAGGCGTCTCGGCAAACGTAGTGTAGGACGTCCACAGGCCAGGTGGAGCGATGATTTGCGCAAGATGGCTGGCAGGAGCTGGATGCGAGAAGCTATAGATCGAACTAAGTGGCGTAAAATCTGAGAGGCCTATGTCCAGTGGACTGCAATAGGCTGATGATGATGATGATGGGGTAGCACCGCCTCCATCGAGCTGGTCCGTTCTTGCTGAAATCAGCATGACTCTACTACCTTATTCGCGATAAAATTATAATATAAATGATTGCGATTACCATCGATTTCCAGACGTTTTGAACGGTCGAGATATGGTTCGGAAACGGTATACATTATCAAATAAAGATGTTTTATATACATATATATATATTATATATATATATATATATTCCCCGTTAAATTAAACATGGGTGTTTTCTATATATAATATTTATGTATTTACAAAAAAAGTATTTTAGTATTAATATCAGTTGTCTAGTACCTATAGTACAAGTTCTGGTTAGTTTGAGACTAATGAGTTTGAGGCTTTGAGTGTTAAAATGTCTGAAATATTTATTTAAAAAAAATATTTACATAATAAAATACCTAAGTATTTCATAAATCTCAAACACATCGACGATCGAAAATGGACTCTAAATGACTTTCGATAAAGTTAGCTTTTGTTATCAATGTCACAAGTGATATTCTCCCAAGAGAATATAGGCTCTGTAATTAACAATATAGAGTTTATATTATATAAATTGTAGTAGTCAAGTATATACATAGTTCTATCACGTGTGTCGATATGAAGCGCAAACCGTATAATTGATTTTCTTTCGATAAAAAATCGGAGTAAACGTGACTTCCACTTTATTTTACACGAATTCATTATTTCTTACCGTGCTTTATTTAGGATTATCAAACTTTATTATAGCCTTTAATAGTAATATGATGATGATGGTTCTCCTAGCTGATTTCGGCTACGGCGGCCAGTCTCAACGGAGACCAGCCTACTACGCAGGAATATTATAGTGCACTAATGTGTGCGCAAACACCGGTGCACTCTCTGTTCGGGGAGAGATCAGGCGCAGGACCGACATCTTTACGTGCTCTCCGAAGCACGGGGTTCAGACCCCAACTTCAGAACTCCGAGCTGTTATTAAATATTTCTATAATTAGAAAAACACAATAACACTTTTGGTCAACCGCTAGACCACTATATAAGTAGTGTTATATGAGAAACGGATTACGAGTACGGATTGTGAACAACACTATTCATCCATAGACAATAAAAACAAAACACTGCATAATGTCCTGTCATAGTGTTAACCTAACCCGACAGAGGGTCATGTTTATATGCAAGGGTTCCAGGGAAACTGTTAAATATAACGCCATCGCAGTTTTCGTTCAAATACAAATTTTCAAATTCGAAACCATTTATTCAATGAAGATTCTAAGTGACATTTATAAACGTTAAATTGAAACTACGGATAAAAATCGTAGATCGACACAAACAGACGTATGTACTGTATGTATTGTCAAGGTGAATTAGGTGTAAACACCTCATAGCCCAGTTGCACTCGGTGATTAGAAACAATCATCGAGGGCAAGCAACGACGGCGCGGTCAGTACCTGAATGGGTGACCGCTGGTAGCATGTTACCATGAGCGTCTCCGTGATTCGGAGGTCACGTTAAGCAGTCGGTCCCGGTTGTTATCATACGATAACAGTCGTGAAGCTTAGTTGGAGGCCTTCGGGCGGCTTAAAAACATCCAACGGCAAGATTTACGTAGCCACAACGTATTCTTGCCAGTCCCCAACCCGCACTTGGTCAGCGTGGGGACGTATGGCCTTAACCCTCTCCTAAGAGGAGACCCGAGCCCAGCAGTGGGACATTATGGGTTGTTGATGATTGATACCTAAATCTACTGTCTGCCTTTGTCGATCCATAACTTCCTGTTTCTAAAATGCGTAGAACCTTGCAAAGAAACTTAACAATATTGTCACCAAAGATGACATTAGTATTATTCATCGCTTCTGAACCGTCGTGATACCGGGCTTCCTACACCACACGCCTACTGTTGATGACCAGTTCGATTGCAAACTGGTCCACCCACCATCATTAAGTCTAGCCAAGTGTAAATAGTTATAAGAAAATTTTACAATGTTTAAATATCTTTTTTGAATATACTTAACAAATATTTACAACGCCTCAGTAATTTTAAATGTTTTATTAGGCGTTAGACAAAGTCTATGATTACTTGCATTGTCAAGATGAAATCACACTTTCTTAAACCTGATGGTACTTTTTCACTGCTTTGTAGCATCATTATCACTTGAGAAGCTATCAAAGCAAACTATATCTACTCAAGCCATTTTATTTATTTACTAACTGACCTTCAAATACATGTATCTTGACATGGGCATAAACACTGTACGTGAGGAAATAGTCCAGGCAAGCCTAAAATACCAGGATAAACTAGCAACTCATCCAAACGAACTCGCTCAGGCCTTAAGTGGAGTGGGTGGACTTCAGCACAATCGACTGAAAAGACAAGGCATTCCCAGTCTCACCCAAAGATTTGTTGACTGAGTCAGGAAGAGGGCTTGCTGGAAAATTCAGCAACTGATTGGCTCTCGATGAAAGTAAAATATCAGGATATATGGTTCCAGCCAAAAGAGTGGCTTATTGTTTTTTTTTTTAAACAGATTGCCATAGAGCAGAAAAAGGAGAAAAAAAACTAGCTGACCCGGCGACCTTCGTACCGCTATATTCATTTTCGTGATTTTTTTTTGTATTACCGAAATATTATTATACTATAGTAAGCCCGGGTTAATTTAACGCAGAGCCGGAGTTTATACGACTAAGGAAGTAAGAAAATATAACACCTCCGGTTTTATTTTATTACCTGACAACTACAAGCAAACAAAAAAAATATCCAAATTGATGCAGTCGATCGAAAGATATGCGCGTACCTATTATTTTTGTAATTCATTTTCATTTTCTATAGATTTAATACTTAGGTCCTCTCTTGCGGTTGTTGTTGTGCTACGAGTAAAACCGCAGGACTCGGCCAGTCCTATATAAATATTACGCTCTTTTATCTTAAAACATAGCTATACAGATAAGCCAAGCTTGTAGGATAAATGTTTTGCTTGACAAGTCTGTGCATTTTGTAAGATAAAACGGTAATAAATTTCGTTCATTTTTGTATTTAAAGATTACCGACACGTTCCAAGTATATGCGCTTCAAAGGAATGAAGAAATGTTTTAACTGACATTTTAAAGCCACGAGAACGTAGTTATGTACTGCAGTTAAACTACAAAAATTATTTACTCATCCAAAGTATTCTTCAGCTGTAATTACGACATAACTAATTCGTAACGTTATAACATTCCGTTCTACGAAATATTTTCACCTCGATGCCATGTCATGATCTGAAAGTGAAATTTTATGTTTTCTAATCTCCGCTCCTTGGCACATAAAATGAGCTTTCATCTGACATAAATACTTCAATTATTTGTGTATTGTATGAGTCTAATGTTTAATTATGTAGGTCCCCTGCTATTTGGAGCGTTAGGGGACGTATATTTCCCATGTTTTTTTTTACGTCAAAAGCTGGTAGGGGAGTTCGATCGCCGATATACCGAAAAACATTCATAGCGATATCCAGATTACTATTCGATATATATATATTAGACAATTGATTTAATGGGAAAAGAGCCCAAGAGTTTTTTGGAAGCGGTCATGTAAATCTAAAGTGTGAAGATAAGGTTCGTGTTTAGATTGACTAATCGCGAATGTCATTCAGGTAGATTTTCCCCATCCGTTACTGGTTAGTTTTATTTCAATTTAATGATATATATATATAAACATATATTATGTTATTTTAAACATTTAGAAATATTAAATGCTAAGCATGCACTTAATTGTCGGGAATGGAAATCTCACCCACGACCTCTAGGGCTAGCAGTCAGTCACCAGACCAATATGCCTATAATATAATAAAATAAATGTAATTGTTTACATAAAAAGAAACGATAAAATTTTTGATTTATCGCACCTCTTTAGATATGAAAATTTTAAAACCTTTGTTAAAACAATATATCTACTATCGCACTAAAATATTTAATTAGATAACAGAATTTCACGTGGTTTGCATAATGACTGCAAGAAAAGATATCACGACGGGGTAAGCTTTATTTGTAAACAACTCTGTGAGTACATGTGACTAATCTGGCCGCAAAAAAGGCGTTCGTCCTGTGCTAAGTGTTTGTAGAAATCTCAGATCTATTTGTTAGCTCGTCACACGTTCAACTCGCGATCAAGCCAGGTGAATGATCTATCTGAATTGAAGGCCGACAATCGTTTGGTCAGTTTTTTTATATAATATTATTAGTACTTATTGCTTATACGTGTTGGTTCGGCCAACGATCCGAGAGCAAAAAAACGTATGTAGTCCGCATTAGAATATTATACGGCGTACTTTGGGGCCTTTTTAGGTAAAGTGTTGTTCGAATGAATGCATAATGACAATTATTGGTATTATATCTGATTCGAAATGAGGTGTGACTTTCTTATCAGGTTATTTCATGTTTGTGTTAGTGTTCAACGTTATACGGATTATTTACTATTGTGGGAATGCCATGGTCTAGTGGGTATGAGCTCTAGTCAGCTCAAACTTCCCCCCATACAGGCGACGGTGGTCACTGGCTATCAGGTGACCCGTCTGTTCGTGTGCTAACATAACACCTATAACAATATATTTTCATGAATCCTTATTGCCTAAAAATTACGCGAATAAAACTATACTTTAAATAAAATTTATCGTTGACCTGTTTAGAACATTTATTGGTCTAGTACATCATTATTTTAACGACCTCGTGAACATGAATGTAGAATATATGTGAGAATTATTGACATCAAGCCTTCAATCTCTTTATATCTCTTTTGACTGTCTCTGTTAACATATTTATTTATTCATTTATTTATATCAACACCTCAAAAGGTGTTTCTAATAATCTACATCAATTGGCAGTTAATATTCCCATCTCTAAATGATATAATATGCTTTCGGATGCTGTCCTGATATAAGATAAACGGTATTGACAAACAGTATTTTCATACAATATTCTAACCGATTCTGGCGTTTAACAGATTTTCCACAATAAAAAGAAATATAAATAGGAATTAGTTTTACACCGTTTTCGATTCGTTCGATTCTCGATATCGAGAGTCGAATTGCGCCGTCCGGACATCGATCGGGGCGGAATTTCCTTCCCCTGGAATCCGCATATTAGAGATAGATCTGAATACAAAACAGGGCGCGCCTGTCCTCTGAATTTCAATTGTATTGCCGGTTGACGTTTGTATATCAATGTTTTCCCGCGTTTTTATTGTCGTAACAGGTGGCTTGGATGAAATTTTTCTTCTCCATTTTTCTATAATGCCCTTGTACTTAAATTCTACGGTATGTAAAATTTTATGGTATTGTTTTTTTTCACGTTCCGTGGTGAGTCGTTTTAAAGTTTTTTTAACTGTCAACGAGTGCTTTTAATTTGATAATAATGTCCGTAATTTTAAAAATTAAATGAAATATACATTCCTCTGCAACAGCAATCATGTTTATAGCTTCATGGAAAATAATAATTATTTAGTTTAGGCTCTTCGTTGATAAGTCAGTCAGTCTGTTCAAGTAATGTTTAGAATTTATTCATCACATGTGATTTTATAGGAGCTCAACGTTTACAATCGTTCGCATTTATTTATCGTATATCTAAATATACAGAGATTTATGTCCTGTTATCAGATTTATTCACATGTATTTGTCTGACACATTCAAAGATATTTGAGTCTTTTAAGTGTCATCGTCATTTGCGTTTTAGTTATTTTGTATCATCATATCTTTATGACAACATCCGATTTTCTATCGCGTTTTTATAATTTAATCTCTTTGGAATTCATTTTGTGGCGACATTAAAACAGCGTTTTAGTTTTTAATATAGTATCACTATTTTATTTTCGACATATTTATATCTGATACATAGCATTTTTTCCTTAAACGGACTTATCGAATTTTGTAAAAAATAATACGTGTGTAAAACTTAATTCTTGTTATAAAAACAACTCCCATATTGGGAATACATACTGCGTTGCAGGGGACTTTGCAAACACACATGAAATGAACACAAAGAACACCCAGACTCAGAAAAACAATTTGAGGATCACTCAAAGTGTTGTCTCATGTGAGATTTGAACCCTTAACACTTGGCGCTGTAAAAAGAGGCGTGGAATCGCACAAACCACTAGTCCAACCGTGCAGTCATTATTATACTAGCTATCTGCAATAACTGCAATATTAAGTAACAACCAAAGTTAACAAATTATCCATAAAGTTTAACTTAGAAATAATGAGTGAGAGAGAAAGAGAGTTGAGAACCAAAGCCCATAATGTCGCCTACCATGGCACCGAGGTAACTTCTCATTAGAGACTTACACTTAGAATCCCACAATAAGTGGGCATCAACCCACAGTTACCTCCTACTTCATATAACACAATAGATAACGGATTGCAATTTCTTTCACAACTCAACCAACTTAAGCGGCGAAAGCTCAAATTGTTTAGACGAGTGTTTTAGATTAAATAAGTAATATGCCTCAAGTAGAACCGGAGATATTGGTGATTTCTAACGATTGCCTATCAATATGTACATTGAAATATTAAGTAAAGTGAATCAATGAAATATCTTTTTATTTTATTATTTATGGAATAGCAGGCAAACGAGCAACACCAGAGGCATCACTAGTGCGTTGCGGGGTTACAAGGGGGTGAGGAGGGGGGTGGAGGAGGGCTTGCGGTATGGGCCTACGGTATCCCCATTCACTCGGTGAAACACAGCGCAAGCGCTGTTTCACACCGGTTTTCTGTGAGGCCGTAGTTTTAATCCGGTCCAGCCTACCCATTCGTGCCGAAGCGTGGCTCTACCACGGTATATAACAGCTAAATCTACTTGGAATAGACTCTTAATAGATATGAATATAGATGTATAAAATTGACTTGAAAGAAATGAAACGAAGGAGTTCATTACGAGGATTAAGATCACGATTGTAACAATTTAAGCCTAAAGCTAACTCACCAATCGATAAAGAAGAACTTAATTATAGACATGAATTGCTGCAAAAAAAGGTACTATTGTTATATGATCAGTGTGCGCCAGTGCTATCGAATATACTGTGATTAAGTGAAGATCACGACTTGTCTCAATCAAAGCTGATTCAGACGAAGTGACTGTACTTGCGATTAACGCAAACTTTTTTGGAGATCTCCTTTTGAGGATAATCAGGTGTGGTTCTATTGCGAAGCTCGGAGAAAATAGCTCAATCAATGGAAATAGTAAAAATACGGATAACAGTATTAAGCGGTGACGACATTACTATTATTTTTAAGATTTACCAGAAAACCTTAAAATTGTACATGAAAATTAGAAAGTTTGGATGGATGTTTGTTAAAGATAATAAAAATAAGTAATTTCATTCTAATGAAATTTTACATCGATATAGATTTGAATTTAGTAAACACTACAATCATTTAGTGCCAAAATATTGATGTAAATTCGAGCGTGGTAAGAAGTTTTTATGCCTGGAAAGAATGCCAAGCCCTTAGCGATTGCTTCAAATGTAGTTGGAATGTAAATATAATTTTCATGCTCATTATACCTAAAGAAAACAGCACTGGACTTCAAATAAACGACCCTTAATCCACAATGCATTCTCACTAGAATTTTAAATAATATCCAAACAGGTTTGGTATAACGTGAACCAACAAAACACAGCGCAGAAGCCAAATATGATTCCCCATTTCCTGCCACCGGAAGATGTAATTCTATTAGCATAATGTGTACCTTAGAACTAGCACAACTGAAATGAAAAGTTGTTTTCAGTCGTTTGGCACGTACGACTTTACCTGCTTTGGAAGCCGGTTTGACAACTAAAACATCCGATAAGTAAATAAAAAAATATTTGACATACTAGCAATGATTATATTTTTTCACTTCCTCAATAAAAATAATGTTGTACTATTTTTTTTTTAAATAACTTCTTAATTATGAACACTAGTTCGTAATTTTATTGAATCTGGATCGAAAAATCCGGTTTAAATAAAAAATATCTAATGATTCATATAAGTAAAAAAAATTGATATAAAATAGCACCTCATACGTTTTGGTTTTCCATACTCTTTTTTCGTTAATCAGATAAGTGTGTCCTCAGAAAATTACTATCAATGGTTTTCCTTGTTCATGTGATTTGATTTAGTATATTGCCTTAAATAGGTGTATACATGTCTGGAAATAGGTGTGATAAATGTCTTAACGATCATTATCGTCAAGTCCAAAACCTTAACTCCTTTCAACTTTCTTTAAATTTTTAATATTCACAATAGACATGAATGGAAGTCTCGTCTTCAAAACGTTGATTTTGTGATAAAATTTCTGTATTAAACTACAGTTAGTTTCTAAACGTTTGGGAATTGTAAAATCCAAAATTTAGAAATAATAGTACAAGTACCATATAATTGAATTTTTTATGGTCATCTAACTTTATTTGTTGAATGTTTTTTTAAAGATTTGCCAATAAATTATAAAATTCTCGTCTTAGAAGAGGAATAGTCTATACGAGGCCTAGAGGCCTCGTACAATTCAATGGAGGACAGGAGGAGAGGACAATTCAATGACGATATAAATTCTTTCTTGTTATACTTAACCATTGCAGGAATACACGTGTCAACCTTAACCCTTTTTTTACAAGTTTGTTCGACCATTTAAAGTGTACACATAGCTTCTAACCCTCTCAGACAAAAATATTCAGCTTTTGCTATTGTCTAACAAATTGCTCTAAACAGATGCTCGCCTTTGTGTCCTACCCTCAGATCTAGGAGTGTGTGTCAAGTGTCAGTTTTACTATGTCATAAAAAACAAAATCAACGCTGTCAGTTTTAAAACGTTTTCATTAATTTGCTCTCAAACGGACGCTTATACTGAAGAACTTTAAACCATTTTCAGAAGACTATCTTGTAAAGTACTGCCCAAGAACCTGTGGTTAACGTCCACTCTATACGTAAACGACGTGTGTAAAATCTGTATCTGTCTTATTAACAAATGAGTAAAAAGAATTATAGTGAACTTCTCTGTATACTATTAAGTAAAATCACCAATCTTATTGGATTTAGTTGTTAATACCAATTGTGATATGGATTAAATGGACAAATAGACCTCTAAAACAAGACTGGAGAGTGAGGAACGGTATATTAAGCCTTCGATAACTAGGTTCCTAGTTAACTTCCTTTGGTGAAATGGAACGGACAGACGCCTGAAGTCCTGTGGCTGTGCCTAAAAATAAATGAATCTTGATGTACCTTATCTCATTTTTAATTTAATCGAGTTTTGTTACTAACGAAATTTGTATAAATAGATGATAAGATACACATTAAATAAAGTGGTTCATTATAATCGATTTTCAAATCATTGATATTACACAACATCTATAAACATTTTAAAGTGGTGATAAAATTAATTATATTCTTAGCATTGCCGTGTCTTGGGAGACGGTGAAGATTTGTTGAACAATAAAATCGTTTATCTTAGAACATCTTCGTTGGTATAGCTGACGGTAAAAGCGTGACATGTAGTATCTAAGGTTACAGCGGTGATTAAGATCTGATTAATAAGAAGAGGGCATTAAGTGGTGTTGATTTTTAGTATTATTAGAACACAGCACTGAGAGCGATGTGAGTGAAACCAACATTCTAACTGTTGGCTGTCCATGTTGAGTGAAGGAACCCAACTGAAATTGTAAAATAAATTAATGTAAAGAAAAATATGATTTTCTTCAATTTAAATTGTAAACTTTATAATCTATGGTATAGTTTATAATCTGTGGTAAAAAATATAATCTGTAAGCTCCTGTCTTGTTATAATTTCGAGAAAGTATTTGAAATGAATAGAAGTTTGTTAAATGATTAGATTTTGAATTGTTGAAACTTTTATATATATAAAGAAAATATCTTGTCCTGTCTCACTAAATATTAACGCTAATTCTTAACTACGTGGCCCACAACTTTGAAATTTCGTAAACATCCACTGAGAAATATTTTTTAGATATTTCACCTCTAAATGATTAAATTATGGATAAACGGTTGTGTGGAACTTTCTTACCTAAGCCGTAAGTAATAATATAGAACAAAAAATATACAATCGAATAAGAACCTCCTCCTTTTTTTAAATCGGTTCAAATTTATTTTGTACCTTCCAATCTATCAGGACCGCACCTTAACTACGTGCGATGTGTCACACGTCAGTTTATTTAAGGCTTGAGTCCGTGACATTGATCCATCTGCCTACTCTATGGACATCGCTGGAGAACAGTAACTTGTAATTCACACAATACTAATTGCAAGAGAAAGTATCTAATGTAGTTGCCTTAATGTTATCTGATGTTTATGGATGGTACTATTTATTTAGTATCCCTTTCATCCCGTTGGTGTTGTGAGAGCCGGCCAAAAGAAAAAACAATGCGGAACAACGGTACTGTGTTGCAGTACTGTTGTTCCGCATTGTAGGCCAAAATCTTCTTCTTATTATAATCTATGTCTATCTATGTCCAAGAGTGCACTACTAAAGATTGTTGTGTATGTTCTTTCGAAGAATGTTCTTTAAATTTGACCGTTTATAAATATATCCATTAAAAATAGTTGGCTGTAACTGTGACAAACATGTTGTTATGAAAAAAAAAAACGTCTTAAACGAACGTTTCTAGTCACTTTACATTTCTATACAGTATAAAGTATAAGCATAGTATAAAGCATTATATTTCTTTACCTGTGTTAAGTTTTTTCGTTGCTTTACTTTGAGTAAGGGAGGCCTGAGTATTGTGAAAGGTCCTCCGAAGGTGGCAATGCACAGCAACTATCGTGTTTGAACGGCGGTAATCATTTTCTAACTGGTGATACAAATGCTCCTTTTCATTGAAACTTAAAACACTTAAAGAAATCCCAGTAGAACAATCTTGAAGTGATATTCAGAACTCTCAATGTATATATTTGCAAATTTTCATGTAAACTAAAGGTCATTCACCTTGACTGCCTATTCTATAGATCGTAAGTGCAGATAGATATGCAGGGGTCACAGTCCTAAGGTGAAGGGCGTCGACAACATCCACTGAATACGTAAGAGGTTCAGTGCGTCATAACCGCTTCCGGTTATATATCACTCGGGGCTTCCGGAGGCCTGTGTTGAACGATTTGACTTTGTGCGTTAATGTTTTTGGCAACAATTGTTTACACTTCTGGCCAAAAAAGCGTAATATTTTCGAGATTATGTTTTTTTCTTAAAAAGTGTTTTAACAAAGATTGATGGATAGTTAGCAAACTTAAATGGTTTGGAGGGACAGGGTGTCATGTTTTATATAAATAAAATGATTTTGTCAGTTGACTATGGCGAAGCCAAATAGAAGGTTAATAGTTTTGACAGTCAGTATTTTTGTATGTTCCACTGTAGCGCATTAACTACTGAACCGATTTTAATGAATAAGGTGTCAATAGATTCGTAATATTTGGCCGGGTGATATGTCACATTTTTACATTTTTTTATATTTATGACCCTACAGAAATGACTCAACTCTCCCCGATGGAAAGCATAAGCAGAATTCAGAAGCATCATTGGGCCTTCGGTCTTGCACTCCCCAACGAAACACGACAGCACGAACGGCGTCATTTTACTGTCTGTGCCAGGGTAGTACCACCCCAGTCGAGTTCCTGCTGTTCCTGCTGAAATCAGCGTGGCTGTACTACCTTCTACATTTTCTCTTGTTTTTATTTCCTTGCTACGACAGTCAGTTGTTTTTTGTAGCAGTTGATTTTTTGTACCTAATTCCTAGTTCGATTTTCTTACCAATTTCTTAGCTTTAAGGAGTGTAATAATATTTTAAATTACCGCCTTATATCGCCAAAAAATCTCGATCATCGGAATTGCAGTCTCCAATAGACGCAAAAAGGGGGGATAAGTTTGAAGTCGATGTCTATGTGTCTGTCTGAGGCATCGTAGCTCTCAAACAGATGGCCCGATTTCAGTGCGGTTTTTTTCCAGTTTCCTTGTGGTGGTGGTTCTTAGCTATGTTTGATAAATATCGATCCAGCGATATAAGGGTATAAGCTTTTTTCTAAAATGATGTAAGGCAGTTTTGGCGTTTAAGATTGAGTGCTTGCATAGGGAGTTTTTAATATTTTTAAATTTTAGCTTGTCCCGATTGAAAAAAATAATAGTCGAAAAGAAATATATATTAAAACCCTTAGCTACGTTTTCCTTTTCACTGACCCGACACACTATTAATAAAAGTGCAGAAAGAGATAATCTCTAATTTTGCTCTCTTTCTACTTAAAAATATATTTTGAAAGTTATTTCATTCATTCTAATAGTAATACCTAGTATAAATTCGAAAGTAACTCCGAGTGTTACACTTTCACGCCTAAATGGCTGCAATAATTTTTAAAAAAAGCATGGAGATACTTTGATTCTTGAGGAATGTCATAGGCTAATTTTTATCGCGAACACTAGCACACAAACACGCGGAGCCGCGGGCTAATCTAGTTTCTATCTATAAATAAATATTATTCGATATGGTGCATAGTAGAATCAATCTCCGTAGAAA
This sequence comes from Hyphantria cunea, assembly GCA_003709505.1. NCBI lineage: Eukaryota > Metazoa > Arthropoda > Insecta > Lepidoptera > Erebidae > Hyphantria > Hyphantria cunea. The sequence goes on from PKRV01000226.1 coordinate 1,484,392, forward strand.
CTGTTGAGTTTCACATCACAGCCAGTTTGATAAGAATTCGTTACAGTGTACTTTCGCCTTGCTTCGTCACCGAATCACCGTGGAAATGCAAATATTTAACAGATTATTGATATTGCGTGACCTTGAAACTTTATTATAATCAAATAACTCACGTTGATAAGAATTATGGGGATAATGGATATTCAATATTTATATAATAACTAATAATACAATCGCTTATGTCACGAGACCGAAACCTAGCTTTTAGCACCCCGTGTAGGTTAGTTGTCACGACAAGAAGAAACCTATGTCCTTCTCCAAGTTCAAATCTGTCTTTATAACGTTATCCTTCAAAATAGACAAACAGACATACTGACAGAAAGTCAGACAGACATAGTTGCTTTCGAATTTGTAATATTAGTATGGATATGTCTATTATCACTCTCAAGGCGTGACCTGTATTGCAACATATTTTTTTAAAGACAACTCCCGCATTAGAAATATAAATTCCTGTGTCGCGGGGATCTTTACAAACATACATGAAACGGACACAAAGTACACACAGACTTAGAACAACAATTTATGGATCACAAAAAGGGTTGTCCCATGTAGGATTTGAACCCACAACACTTGGCGCAGTAGGAAGCGGTGTGGCGACCACTGAATCCACCAGGCCAACCGTGTAGTCAACATTTAATCTCGACTTATTTGAGCGAAGACATTCCCGAGAGACTTTCGAAATCTTTTTACGCTGCAAATTTGACGCGAATAGACCCAACACTGTTTTTATTTCGAAAATATATCGTTCTCGTGGGATGTGCAAAGAATTACTGTATCTAATAAATCGCGCGTGTCAATGCAGTAAATATGTCAACCGTATCAACCGTGGGAGAGCCACGCTTCGGCATGAATGGGCCGGCTCGACCGGAGTGATACCACGGCCTGACGGAAAACCGGTGTGAAACAGCGCTTACGCTGTGTTTCATCGAGTGAGTGAGGATACCGGAGGCCCATACCCCAATCTAACTATCTCCCTCAACATCCCCCTTCCCCTCCCCATCCTCCAAAGGCCAGCAACGCACTTGTGACACCTCTGGTGTTACGGGTGTCCATGGGCGGCGGTAATCGCTTACCATCAGGCGATACGTCTGCTCGTTTGCCCCTAAAACAATAAAAAAAAAATAACAAAAAAAAAATGATATCTGTAATACAATATTATACACGTGTATATCTATGCTATGTAAAGTAAAATACCTAAAAATCTATTTTCCTCGTCTTACTTAATACTAGCTGATCCCCGCTGTTACTCGTGATACAACAGTAACTCCTGGTAAGGCCGCCGTGTTAAGTTAGTCTGAAAAAAAATACCCAAGTTACTCCTTGTATCATCAGTTATCTGCCAGTAAAAGTCCCGTCAAAATCGGTCCATCCGTTCCGGAGATTAGCCGGAACAAATAGACAGACAGATATAAAAATTGGAAAAAATGTTATTGTAGTTTATCTACGATGTATACATACATATGTATTTAGTAAAAAGCGGTTGTTTTAATATTACAAACAGACACTACAATTTTATTTATTTGTATGTATGTATTGATTGACGGAGGCCCTAAATTAGGCGACATACACGGCTTGCGATCAACGTGCCGGGACACGTTTTTGTCTTGTTTCTTTAAACAAACATATCGCAACTTGTTCGGTTAAGTCATTGACGCCGGCGGAATTTCTATGTAGCTGTACATGTTACTGGTAATGTTTGAAATCCGTCATTATACAAAAGCACTAGGAAATGTGTGTAGTATATAAAATAGTCAGTGGTGGTGTAACAATTAATATAAATAATACTTTAACTGCCTCGGTGGCGCAGTGGTGGCGAATGCGACTGCTGTGCTAGAGGTCTTGGGTTCGATTCCTGAGTCGGGCCAAATGTTTGTATGATCTGCAAATATTTGTTTCGCAGTTTGGATGTTTTCTATGTATAATATGTATGTATTTACAAAAAAAGTATATATGTATTAATATCAGTTGTCTAGTACCCATAGCACAAGCTCTGCTTAGTTTGGGACTAGATGGCGTTGTGTGTTAAAATGTCCGAAAATGTATATTTATTCCGAATAAATATCAAGAGATGTGATAAATTCTAGATTTCGATAAACAGGTGGTGAAAGCGGGGATTGGATGTTACCGTCCCGTTACTTCCTCGCGCATTGGCGAAAAATGTATTATAGTGCATATGAAATGCCCCCAGCAATCCTAGCTGCCACAAAAATCTGACATTAAAACATATAATGCAATCCCAATATAATATTGTTGATAAGTTAAAATGAACTACACACGTTTGTGTGATGTATGTAACCTTTAACCATAAACGTACATTTCATTAATAATCTATTTGTATGGATGTTGATGGTGTATGCTAGCACTATGCACAATGCACTAGGTTACAATGTTCGCTGTAAATATTCAGCACCAACAAATGGAGAGACTGGATAAACCATTTTTTTTATTATTTAATATTTTTATATTTTTGTTTGGTAAGTAAATTCTTTCAATCTTTTACATGTAAACGGTTATATCAGTATGTGTATTAGAAATGTAGAATGGTGTAGGTATACATTGTGAACACGCTTAGACTGGTCTCTTAAAATTTGTCAATTTGTTAACATTTTAACTATATAAAAAAAAATTGCGGCATTTTCAATAAGAAAATTAATATCTCAAAGAATCATTGGCAAATTGTTTTTCACAGTTTCTTGATCCTGGTAATGTATACAGAAGTTAGCCATTGTATAAGAGTCCCAGATTTGTAATTTGCTGGCAACTTACTTATTAAGTAACCTGCCCTCAACCCCACATGAACCACTTAAACATGAGCTTTAGATTGTTGACTTGACTCCACAATGCCGCTAAAAAGACGAACGTCCGTATCCCACTATTTTTAAGCGACTTTAAATAAATAAATACTCTCAATATTCTTTTTGTGTGTTTAGTAAACGATACCTTCCCAATATGTAAACTAAATCTTTTATTTTGATAGAAAACATATTTCTTTTTACTCTCCTGCAGTCAGTGTTTGTAATTTTGTAAAAAGGGACGAAAGTGTTAGGTTAGTTAACTTTACCTAAATATTCTGATACATAGTTCTTCTTTTTTATTATGCATGCTGTGTTTTTGTGATGTACTGTATGTAACGTATGTGCCTTCCTTTGTGATGAGAGAAATAAATGCATTAATATTATTATTATTCTTTCTTTAAACATTTAGGACATCCAACACACAACGCCATCTAGTTCCAAACAAAGCAGAGCTTATGTTATAGGTACTAGACAACTGATGTGAATACATATTATACTTTTTTTTTGTAAATGCATAAATATTATACATAGAAAACACCCAAACTCCAAAACAAATATTTGCAGATCATACAAACAAAAGGTTTGACCCGGGTATCGAACCCGAGACCTCAAGCACAGCAGTCGCTTACGCTACCATGGCGCCAGCGAGGCTTTACCGAGTTTACTATTTTAATATATAAATTATAAATAAATTACACAGATAATTGCTTCGTATTGGAAACCTGTATCCGCAACACGCCCCGCACGTGCATTCAAGCCCTATATCACTACAGATTACACACATTCCACATACTGCGCCAATACATGTCTCAACAATCCACTACTGTGTGTCAACACGTATAAATCTATACCCAATCGCTACTATTCATATACAAACTTTACAAGACTGCAGAACAGTTATCCCTTTGTAAAATTCCTTTAACCAAAGCCCTTTACATACGAATCGCGTTTGAAGAGACATGTTTAGAATTCCTCAGTTCGTGTGCGGTATGCCTTATGCCGTAATTGCATAATGTGGGTACAGACGAGAGTAAACGTACTGAGGTGACTGATTAAGACGGATTAGCGATGCGGTGGATATGTTTATTTGATTTAACAAGATAGTCCTGAACGATATTCCTAATCATAGGTGAACAGGTACCGGTACTAGGTAACAGGTTTCTTATATATGTATCCTTATTGAACATGAGTACTTTACTAACTAGTAGACTTATTTTCTGGTGCTTTATTTGGCTTTTTTTTAGTTCAGAACCAGTTATGAGTTTATAAAATACTAGGCAGGTTCACAGCTATTTTTCATTTTAAATAGTTAAAACTTTTAGAAGACTGGTATAATTTCCCTTTGTATAGAAAATCGTTTAGAATTAATGCATGATATTTTATTAAATAATGGTACATACATTGAAATGGAGCGACGCGATTCTGCAAAATTTTAATCGCTAAATAAATAAATTGGTTTATTGATTTAACGTAATTAAATTATAATAATAATTAAATTAATAATATGTACATTGTGTTATAACAATGTAACAAGAGAATACATAAAATGTCAGATATATAAGGTATGAACAGCGGTCTTATTCCCAAAAGATGTCTCTTCCGGGTAGCTTTAGAATGAATCAAAATGTCAAAAGACAGTGAAACTTGACATTGCAGTGACTTGTAAAATAATTCAATAAACATATTTAACGTCTCATTTTAGGATTTTTTGTAATAATATTAGGCGAAAATTAAGTTTTGTTTTATAAATCTATAAACAACAACAAGAGAAATATCTCTGACATGAAAGTGTTTCCAATTTTTTTCTCTTTTCACTGTAGCGACAAACCTAGTTACCACAACGGGTTTGACAGCCGCCATCCCGGTACGTGACAAGTAACGACATGTCAGGTTCTCGTTTATTGACAAGCGAGATAAGGAAAGACCTACTTATTTTGACGAAAATCTAAATTTATGTAAAATACTGCTACTATCGATATTTGTGTTATTTTTAAATAACACAATCATTCATCTTCATTTTCCGTTGTTAACTAATTTTCTATTTTTCAAAAACTTTACGTGGTGCCTTTATTGATAAATGCCTGCCAAGCTAGCTTTTATCAATATATTCTCTGAATATAGTTATCCTATGATGTTCTTTAAACTCTCGCAAAAATAACCACAATTTTTACCAAACTTCAAATACAGTAATAAAAATTTTCGTATTTTACGTAATCAATTGACTGTACCAGTTGAGAAATTAGGCAAACTGTCTTTTTCAACATAACCTTACAAAAAACCGAAAATACCATTGAACAATACCTCTTTGACCTATACACAGAGGTATTAATGGCCTCAAAGTAACCTTCAACACTTTCATTTCATTAACAACATCTAAATTAAAACCAATTAGCACAAAAATCACCCTATGAACAAAAATAACACGAGTTAATTTAATTTACCTCATAAAACTCATTACTTAACTAGCCATTCGAGACTATCCTCGGTCGACCGCACGCTTGGCGACCGTCGCTTGCGGTCAACGACTTTAAAAACCTTGGCATTCACTACTTTATTTCTCAAACCCGAATAAACTTGAATTAATATCACGCTTGTACCTCTTTAACAGGTAAGGCAGAAAGTTATTCTGCTTTCGTGCCATCTGTTTGACTTGTCGGTCCAGCTGGTCCTGGTCCTGAATTCAGAAAACCTGCTTTCGATGGCCTTTTCAGTAAAATAATTGTGTGTTAGCATTTTTTTTTGTCTGTGGGTATTATTTATCTATAACTTGCATGTATTTTATTATATTGTAGTATAGTTATCGTTTTCGTTTCGTTTTTTTATTCAAGACAATTCTCGCATAAGGAAAATACATTTTGGGTCGCGGGAGACTTTACATAGATGAAACGGACACAAAGAACACCCAGACTCAGAACAACAATTTGTGAATTACACAGTGTTGTCCCATCTAAGATTTGAGCCCACGAAACTTGACGGAGTAGAAAGCTGCGTGGCAACCGCTTAAACCACTGGCCCAACTGTGCAGTCCAATCAACAGTCTTCTCAATCTGGACAGACTGGGTGGGCTAGTAATATCAGTCTTATACCATTTCAAAGATAACAAACCCTAATAGACCCTGCTAGATAACAAACGAGGCTCTGGCGACCGACCGATGGCGGTATATCCATCCTAAAAGGCGTAACTAAATACAATAGGCCGGTGATGGGCAGCAGCGTCACCGGTGCAACAAGTTACGCCCTGCGATCACCAACCCGCCTGCCCAGCGTGGTGATTATGGGCTGACCCCCTCCATGAGTAAGCAACAAAAGCCACGGCCCCCAGTTCCCNTAGCCCACAGGATTAGCAAGCTGAAGTGGCAGTGGGCTGGCCACATTTGCCGAAGAACCGATAACCGTTGGGGTAAACGAGTTCTTGAGTGGAGACCGCGTCTCGGCAAACGTAGTGTAGGACGTCCACAAGCCAGGTGGAGCGATGATTTGCGCAAGACGGCTGGCAGGAGCTGGATGCGAGAAGCCATAGATCGAACTAAGTGGCGTGAAATTGGAGAGGCCTATGTCCAGCAGTGGACTGCGATGGGCTGATGATTGACCATTTCAAAGATAAAGTTGAAAGAAATATCAACATTTAGTTCTATTTTGGAGAGATTTCAATGTACTTGTATTTGTTAGGGACTAACCCGCTGGTGTAGTGGTAAGTATCCTTGACTGCTGAGCTAGAGGTGATTCCCACCCAGGAGAAAAGTTGTGTGAGATTTACATTTGTTCAGTCTGGTTAGTAGATCACAGACTGGGGTGAGTGAGTTTTCTATAGATATCAATATTTATTGGGGAGTAAAAGTCCAAGGTAAAATTGGTTGTTTTCTTATAGGTCACTATTTTTGAGCACGGGTCCACCCTCTTGTACTTAGGTTATAATGGTTAAGTGTATCTTATGTCCTTCTTCAACAATCAAAGTATCTCCACGCCAAATTTCATTGAAATCTATGCAGCAATAAAAGCGTATACCAAACCGACATTTGGATTTATAAATAATAGTTGGTATATTGAAATCTAGGACACGAAATATTATCCATGATCTCCCTCCGTGACCTTCCATGGCAGATAAAGTGTAACACAGAATTTTTCCGATCTTCATGGAGTCGCCAGACTGAGGTTTTATTTCTTTCTGATGATTTTAGTTAAATGCTGGGTTAGTTGCCAAAGCTTGCCCTCGGAGTGGGGTAGGGGCTTAATGTTGGCGATTCGCCAGAGACGTACGTGTTTGTATGTAGCGGTAACCGCGTCCCGTCAGGCGTGTTAATCATTATGGTTGTAAAGAATTATAGAGGCACTTCATAAAGCTATCGAAAAATGTTAACTTGTTTGATAAAAATTTTATGCTGTTTTTTTTGGAATAGGTGAGCAAAAGAGCAATCGTGTCATCGTAAGCCAATACCGCCACCCTTGGATATTTGCAACATCAGAGGCGTCACAAGTGCATAGCCGGCGTTCCGGAGTTGTTTTGCCAAAGCGTGGCTCTCGGGTTGGATTCCCTTGTAGGATCAAATATTTGTATAATCTTCAAATATTTGTATCGGAGTTTGAGTGTTTTCCTTGTATAATATGGTCGTATTTACAATAAAAAATATGTTTTTACCAGTTGTCTAGTACCCATAATACAAGCTCTGCTTGGTTGTGTCCAAACGACTCTGTGTGGTAGATAATGTCCAAAATGTTAAAATAAAAGAAAAAAAAATAGAGGCTCTGGTAACTTAACTCATTCTTCACTCCAATAGTTCGAATTCAAAACAGCCAAAAATAATCACTCAGATACAAGTGGTACATTTTAAGTAAAAATAATTAAAGCAATAATTTTCCAGAAGTAAACAGTTTAAAAAAAATTTCTTCCTGAAATAAGGTTATTTATCCATATATAATTATCCTTAAATTATTTATGAAGAAATAAAATCCGGTTTCATTAAAACATCGCTTCCAGATGAAAATAAAAAGTATCGTAGTAAGTAGCATAAATAAAATCTTCCCCATAAACGAAAATCGATGTTAGTCGATTTTACATTTCGATATATCGAGTGTTTAAGTTATTATCATCGATTCGTTAATGTTGAAGTTCATCGGTTTTCCTTGAACAAGTATCAAGTACATTAGTCAACTAAGTATATATTTATCAAACAAGATAGGCCAATCATTCTTGGTCGTTTATAAAAAGCAAGAATGATGGCTGACTATTAAATAGTAAACACTCGTTTGTTTTTACGCCTGACTGCTCATTGTTTTAGGGCAAGCTAATGGGAATAAAAATATGATAATAGATGTATTAATGAGTCCGGATACAGGTTTCTAATTGGTATTAATCTTATCTGATTACCTTTTGGCGTATGCCATGAGGTCGCGGGTTTGAGAAGCAAGCATTTCTTAATCAGAAAAGTGTTATTGGATTTTTCTGATTAAGAAATGCTTAACACCTCGGAATTCGGAAGTTGGAGTTTTAGCCGGAAACAAGTAAAGCCGTTGGTCTTGCGCCTGATCTCTCCGGTCGTGTCGGATAACCACCCCTTCGGATTGTAATTGAAAATTTGAAAATGTTGAAATTACATTTTCAAATTTTCACCTGTTAACATACCAGCAGTAAAAACAAGGTGAAAACAACATACCTGTGAGGTCTTAATACTTACAGCCTAATCCTAAATTAATCAAACGAATTTCAATGTACCATAAAGCCTCGGACACACCCGGAGAATAAAAATATTCAAAACATTTACATACCTGTCGCTCGCAGTTCTAAAAACAATAAGTACACATCTGTAAAAAACCTAGGCACGTTCAAACGGCACTAAAATATTCCACGGAGCTAATAATAATAATTAGTCAAACGGTCATTGTACCCTTTTTTTTTTATACGACCGTGTAGGAAAGTGTATTTGTGTTGAAATTGAAACCTGCTTGTTAATAACGTGGGAAATTTAATAAAGATAATTGTTATATAATATGTTTATTGTGATTTTTTTCGGCAGAGAGGTGTTTAGGATGATATGATATTTTTTGTGAATCTACGATACTAGCTAAAAACAGTACTTTAAAAGTACTCGAAACCAACGAGCGTGTATCAGGATCCTCTAGACGTATTTTTATCGTCTTTGCCTGTCTTTGACCGGAGTGAGGTGTGAATAAGGGTGCTCAGACATTACGTCGTTAACTTCCCTTCATGTGTAAAGGAATAGGCGCTTTTTCCTATATTTAATTCCTAAAGCACCTGATTAAACTACAATCGTCGAATTCTTCGGGGCTATAGGCGTACTTACTTTGCGTACTTACGTACTTACTTAAATGGAGGCTTCGGTGGCTTCAGTTAGCAATATTCGTGATCTCATTCATACCCGAAATATGACTGGCGTTCCTTCATAATGGTTCGAAATGAAATGAAAATCTTTTATGAAATCTTTATAGAAGCGAATAATGAATGACACCTGTCTACTTGTTCCAGGTACGTGAGTAAAAACTCAGCAAAACGGATGCCACGTGCTGATTACCACATTGTAGGTAATATGAATGCTGCACGTTCGGTTGGTCGACAAAAAAACTACATACGCCAGTCAATGAAAGTTGATTCTCAGCTGTAAACATATATTCGCAAAATTATTGTGCCACATATTTGTTGTTTGTAGGCAGTGTTGTTTAAAGTATGCCTGTTTAGCGTAAAGGTGTGGCCATACTGATTTTATTTTAAGTGTTTAAAATTCATCTGATGTATTCTACATTTTATTTTCAGTTAGCAAAAAATGTTATATTTATCACAATGACCCTTCTAAAATGACTACTCTGCCTGACGGAAAGCATAAGCATAAAATAATGAATCCAAGAGTAGTGGTTACCACACTCACTGCGAATGCAAACAATGCAACACGCTAACCCACGTCCCATTGATTCTGGGAGGACTCAAAAAAAGGCAACGTAAGTTTGACTCTTAATTTGCGATACGTAAAAGTTCCAAGGATTTACTTTGTGGGATTTACCTGGTTCCCTAGGTACCCGAGAAAGCGACATAACTACCAGCGGATAGTATCCAGGGGAATTTCCTCACAGACAAAAAAAACGTAGTCCATGGGCAGTGGTTAATTAAGATAAGGTGATCCAGTACACTCGTTTGCCTTATAAATATATGCAATAAATGCTATTGTTTTTGTCATTTTATCGAGTTAGGTATTATATTGGTTTCATTTGTGTGTGAAATTGTAAAGTATTTTCAACGTACGCTTAGTTGTGGCAACACCTTTACTCTTTGTGCCAATTATATTTATGCACATATGGGTATGTCTATTGCGTATGTGTTGCTAACTTTTTTATGTTATTTATCCATACTAATATTATAAATTAGAAAGTAACTCAGTCTATCTGTCTGTTTGTCGACGACCAATCCGTATTGCCTATACCATGAAGAGTGTTCTGAAGAGCTCTTCCAACTGGTCCCCCTCTCTCCCTTCCTCTACAGAACAACTCGTGCCGGCCTTGGGAGTCACCGCTTCAAAGTGGAAGATATACGTTCTCGTACTCATCGCTTCGGTGCTTCCTTCCTGTGCCGAGCGGTCAAAACCTGGAACAAACAAAAGCGGTCAAAAACTACCAGTGCACGCTATCGTGGTAACCAACACTTGGGCCGAGTCGCGAGAAAAAGCTGGCATCTTCTAGTAATAATTAGAACATATAAAGGTTTTTTGAACTTCATAAAATTTTTGTTTATCTGTTTTATGTAAATTCTGATAATCACACCTGTCACACGCGACTGATTGTAGATATTTCTGAATACGTCATCCTTATATACAAAAATAGATTTGACGCTTGTCGGGTATTGAATCCGTTGTGTGTGGTGAAAAGAAAATGCAATCCACTTCTCTTGAAACGGTGAAAATTGTCCGTAAAATATTTTAACTTTTGAAAAAGCTTTTGAGTTAAAATTTTTAAAGGAATTGGACCCCTTTCCTTCTCAATATCAGTATTTGTTCTCAAGTTAACAGAACTCCTCAGGGTTTCCAGTTACTCATTAAAGATAATGAATAAAGTTCAAAGATGAAGTTTAAAATAGATATGGTTATTTTCTAGTGTTTATGTGTTAGTGAGTTACTTTTTAGTGATAAAAATATCTTGACGATGTTTACGCCACAGGTCAGAATTAAAAAACAATCTTTAAGAACTTCTTTCTATCCTTTATCATTCTTCTCTTATTTAATAATTAATACTGGTAATAATTGTTAAATAACCTGTTGTGGATTCAAATCCCACACGGAACAAAACTTTGTGTGATTCACAAATGGTTCTGAATCTGGGTGTTCTTTGTCTACGTTTCGTGTATGTTTGTAAAGTGCCTAGCGACGGCGATATATTTTCCCCAGGATGTATATTCGTAATGAGGGAGTTGTTTTTTAAAAACTAAAAATAACAAAAGAACAGACTAATCTAAAAACAATATGATGTACTCCTAGCTGGCGGTGGCCAGTCTCAAAGAACGCCAGCCAACTATAGAGATGATGGAGATAGCGCATATAATTTCACTTTCTGTTCTCTAATTCTCAGAAACCGATAAGACGTCTATCCGACATGACTGGGAAGACCTCGGTCGCAGGAACGACAGGTTCGCATGCTGTCCACGGCATTTAAGATCTCAGCTTCGAAACTCCGAGCCAATTCAAAGCATTTCTGTAATCAGAAACCATATAATTTTTTGGCCAAGCTCCAGAAAACGCGAGGAAATAATAATGTACCATTTAAATAAAAGGTTTTGTCACAGAAGAACTTGGTACTTATATAAAATGTAAGTCAGTTCTCATGAAACCTTAGGACAATTGAAGTCAAATGATCAGTTCGTTGCTCAATTGAGTCCTGTCGTTCGAGATGCCAATGTACGGGTTTTTATTAGTATGCTGCTTAACTGCTTGTACTTCTACAGACATACAATTGACATAGTACATACATTAGCTAGGTTGTAGCTTGTAACTCTTCCATCAGGTGTCCCGTGAAAATGGATAAAGAAATATTTGAAAATTAGAGAATAGTTTTAGTGCCAAATTAGAGTTTTTTTATGTAATAGGAGGCAAACAAGCTGACGTATCGCCTGATGATAAGCGATTACCGCCGCCCATGGATACCCGCAACACTAGAGGCGTCACAAGTGCGTCGCCGGCCTTTAGGGGATGCGGAGGAATTGCGTATAGGCCCCCGGTATCACTATTTCACACCGGTTTTCGCTGAGGCCGTGGTAACACTCCGTTCGACCCGGCCCATTCTAGCCGAAGCGTGGCTTTCCTATGGAAGTAGTAAAAGCGTAAACTTCATCTTCCTCCAATATTATCAATCAACAACCTTTAATTTCGACTGCTGCACATATGCCTCTCCTGAAAATACAGGTTTTAGCTTTCTATGCCACGCTGGCCAGACGGATTTGTATAGGGTTTAATTAAAGAATTTCATCTTTTTGCAGCGATATTCCTGCGAAGTTTATTACTTTCAATATATCTGCGTGAACTCATTTTTTTCAATATATAGATTATATTAAATTATTTTGTTACAAGTACTAGGAGAATCGAGCTTTGTTGAATGAAAATCGTTGGAGTCCTTATTGAGGCTCAGATTATACATATAATACAAGAATTGTTCGTTTAAAGGTATGAGATACATTAAAACTGCCATTTGGATGTTGATAGTATTATTACGCAGATTCAATTAAAAAATATTTTATTTCTAGTATTATTAGTCACTACAAACTCTTAGAAACCTCTTAAGAATAATTAATAATTGACGTCGCATAATTAACTATTTTGTTAATATTTTTTTATTGTAATCGTATCCAATTTGAAAATAATAACTGTCCAGGTATAGAAATTCTTCGAAATACTTTAACTTGCACGTAGGTCATTAACATTACAATTTTTCTTATGCCTAACTAGCCTTTGCCCGAGGGAGGCATCGCTTGCGCAGAAGTAGATATTTTACCCCCAATTTTACACCCTATTTTTATACTATTTTACCCCCTCGGGGGTGGCATTTACAAAATTCCTTTCTTAGTGCTCACTAACGTTATATAAAGAACCTACATGCATAATTTCACGATTCTAGGTTAAGCGGTTTGGACTGTGCCTTGATCTCTGGGTATCTTGGTCAGTCAGTTATCTTCCTCTTTTATGTATATAGACATCAGTGTCGTGGATGACCTTACTGAAAAAAAATCTGTCATGCAATCTTGACGTATCACATTGAGATTAAGATGTTTTATATTGGTCTAAGATCTTAATAGAAACGACCTTCACCCATCTGTCTTTTGGATGAAAAGTATTTTATATCAAATTGCATATATTAAATAATATATAGCGGGTGGGTTGGTAAAAAAATCCTGTCAAACTATTGTTAATTAAAAAAGAGTTTTACATTGTTTAGTGTATTCATGAATTTAATGAATAAATTGAATACCAAACGCAAACATGAAGCCTATATGTATTATACAATCCTTGAGTTATCTATTTGTGGACTGTTATTACATTGACTGCGCGGATGGCTTAATGTATTGCATATGCATAATACAGCGGGGTGTTGTGGATTTGATCCCGGATGGAACAACACTATTTAATCCACTAAATATTTTTCTGAATCTTCTTTGTATCCGTTCCATGTATGTTTGTATTTCTCCCGCGACAGAAAATATTTTTTAACTGCAGGAGATGTCTTTAAAAGAAATACGTCCTAATTCCGTTTAGGTATTTTTTTTATGTGCCAATCTATTTGCATGCTATATAATATAAATTTAGCTATTTATTAAAATAAATCAAAATTAGTTTAACTGTTCTGACCTAATTGGGCACTAAACATTGTTTAAAATTCACTTCATTTATTTGTACCTAAAATTACCCCTTTTTGATTCAGAAGTTTGATGTTAAGTATATTAAGTATATGCCATTAAACTTATGTTATCGTTTGATGATTTTTACGTCGATGTCTGCATATTAGCCTTTTTATACGGTATAAGGTAGAAATGGATAAGGCGAGGGATCCTTAAATCCAAAAGTATAATCGACCACTTATCTTCACGTAACCTGTGTTCTCGGTTACTGTAAACTTACTTTTATATTTCGATAGTTACAATGTAGCACACCAAATTGTATAAAACACAAAGTTGTATACTATGCTACTTACTTTGTGAGTTCCTAGATAAGTATCGCCTCTGAATTCGAGCTTGACCTGCGCTTTATCAGAATGGGGCTAAATCCGGTTGGCAGCGATTCGCATACGGTGAACGTTGAGCTTGGTATTTTATCACAAACTCGTACACAAAATTGCATCTTTAAATTAGAACTTTTTAGAATGGCGTAAGATTGATTTTTGAATAAACAAAAAGTGTGACTAGCCGCAATACAACAGCAGATGAATTGCTCGGTGAAACCTAAATATATCATAGTTTAAAACGTTAACTCTTCAAAAGCATCGAAAGCAATCTGGCTTTGTGTGATGAATTTATCAAACTTATACTAATCCTTGTTGATATTTTAAATGCGAATAATTCTGCTTGTCTGTTACACTTCCACGGTCAATCCGCTGAACCAACTTTAATGCATTTTACTCTAATAGGTCGATGCCTCGTTGGTCTACTAGTTAGCGTAAGCGACTGCAGATCAAGAGGTCTCGGGTTCGATTACCGGGTCGGACTACTGTTGGGTTTTTCTTGCAAAAAATTCTTAATAGCAGCCCGGAGTATAAAATATGGCGGTGTTTCCCGCCCGTGCCTCAGATAGCACGTTAATCCGTCGGTCTTGGTTGTCATGAACATCTATGGAAATCGTTGTTGGGGAGTCAGTGCCCTCAAATATACTGACAGCTATTTCAATCTTCGAATACAGTTCACCCTCAGAGTTGCGGAAGTAAGATGCCAGTCGCTCCGTTTAAAAATTGATATTCAGGTGAAACCGGTTGAACTAGTAGCCGTCCCCAAATCTTGGGAATAATAAAGGATAGGAAGAGGATGACTCTATAGGTCGATGGAATTTTAATTGTAGATGGCAGATCTTGGCGTTTTATAGCCATCACCAGGTCACCATACATCACCAGACAATATGGTTGCTTCAAGTTTTACTTCTCTTTTCAGTGGTGTAAAAACTCCTATGGAATGAATAGGGGTTTTGAAACTCTATTATCTAGATCCATCACCACGCGGAAGCCTACAGTTATAATAAAACTTGAAAATAATTTTGTTCGGCAAATGTCAGTAATTTATATTGTGGAATAAACTAAAACTATCTGTTAGAGGTCACTATTAAACTATTTAAATTATAATTAGTGGTCTGGTACAGCAGCCTTTCGTGTCGCAGTTACGTCAGACGCCTTTAAATATATAAACGGGTCGTTTATAATCGTATGATAAATTATATGTTCTGAGAATCGACTAATATAACGGTAGTGATTGCTAGTTTAGCATTTAGCGATTCTGACCGCTAGAGGTCAGTAATTCGATTATCATCCACGACTAGTAATTATGCTTTAAACACAATTCTTTCTTATGTACCTTGTATAGTTCGTTTAAAAAGGGGTGTTATAAAATTGACCTCGATGACTGTCTGTCAGTAGCATCATGGCTCAAACGGTTGATCCGATTTCGATGCGGTTTTTTTCATTCGAAAGCCAGATTCCTTGCGGTGGTTCTAAGCTATGTTTGTTTAATATCAGTCCAAAAGTTTAAGAGTATCAGCTATTTTCCAAAATGATGTAAGGCATTTTTGACGTATGTTTACTAGATTAATTGATTGCCTAAGGTTTTTTTTTCATTTGAGGTTATGTTTTTCGTAGTCTGGTTACCCAATTTAAGAGTTTTTCATACATTTATATATAAGCCTGTCAATTTACTCGTCGTATGGAAAGCATGAGCAGAATCCAATAGTGGTGACCACCATAGTCATGCGAATGTAGACATTACAACAATGCGGCATGGTGACTAATATTATGGCGGGCTATTGAAAATTAACGATATTGTGTCATAACAAAAAGACCGTAACAAAAAGAGAGTACTCTGGTCCCTGCTTTAAATCGCGGCAACTTGCTTCTTATTCCTGAGTTGCAGGTATTCTTGAACGGATTTAATCACCTTCCATCGGGTGACCCTTTTGCTCCCTATTTCTCAAAAAACGGACAACGCACAATACCACTGATAAAAATTTGACTTTCATATTCTCTGAGAAAAATTACTCCTGCAATTATTTAGCGCAGAAAAAAGTTCTGGACCTCCACTGCGCTGCATGATGGATTATGACAGGTACAGGCTGGTAGAAAAATGCACATTAATTTAATCGCACTACACATCATTACTAAGTTATAGTGAACGGTTTGCGATCTGATTAGTGGTCTGGTTTGGCAGGTCGCCTAGATTTTGGGAGGTCTTGTTAGTAATGGTACAGGCCGTTTAGTATTTGGATTAACGGTTTTGCTAAATGCTTGTCAGTTATATAATACTAGCTTTCACCTGCGTACGTAAGTACGTTTATACGATACTTCTAATACCTCCAAGAATATGTGTACAAAGTTTCATGATGATCGATTTAGAAGATTTCGGGTGAAAGCGTCACAAGCCAACTTACATTCACATTGATAATGTTATAAGGATTGTCTTCTTTGTGTTTATTTTTGTTCTATAAACAATGAAATTTTAATACTACATTAAGTATACAACTTACTACATGCTAAACATATATATATTTGAAATTCTCATTTTTATCATTGAAAAAGATGAACGAACGCCTACCACGAAGACTTATTTAAAAAGGTTGTAATTTTGATTATGTTAGGTTAAAACATGCTGTTTGTTTAAAATAACTTTTTACCCATATGATGGTACATATGTGTATACAAAAATATATATTTCCAAAACAATTTGAAACTGTTTTTAAAAAAAACTCTGTCAAGATTTGAGTTTTCATAACCAAAAGTAATTCCAAAGAACAATCTTTTTAAAGCGATTACCGTTTTTGTCCAAGTTTTGTAAGCTGCAAGGGCCCGTCTATGGCGGCGTTTTACTATCTTTTATACCTTAAAAGTTCTACCTATGTCGCTAAATAAGACCATACGCGCCTGTCTTCTTAATAGGCGCTGATACCAGCGTCCATCAACTCTTAACAATCAAAGAATCAAAAATGCCGCCGTCATTGCTTTGCTAAAGAATTCTGAAGATAAATGACTACTAAAATATTATTGACTGTAACTTTCTGTGTGGCAATAATTTCTTGCCATATTTTGGTACCAATCAGTTAAGCGGATATCAGAAAGATTATTATATTTCCTTTATTAAGTACCCTCTTGTTTCTTTCATTAATAACTTGGCAGTTTACCCGTGGGAGAGCCACGCTTCGGCATGCATGGGCCGACCCGACCGGAGTGATACCACGGCCTCACAGATAACCGGTGTGAAACAGCACCTGCGCTGTGTTTCGCCGAGTGAGTAAGGATACCGGAGACCCATAATCCAACCCTTCCTCTCATCCTTCTCCCCATCCCCCAAGGCCAGCAACGCACTTGTGACGCCTTTGGTGTTACGGGTGTCCATGGGCGGCGGTAATCGCTTACCATCAGATACATCTGCTCGTTTGCCCCCCATTCCATAAAAAAAAGTTAACCACGTATAAGTTATCAATTGCCTGAAAGGCGTGCAATATCTATTGCATAATAGTTTTTTTTCTATGAACTTGAAAAATTTCCATCTATATATGATTATAAGATGCCATAGAATACAGTCTGCCATTTAACCATGAATAATAACCATCACTTATGGAGTCACGATGCAAAAATTAGAAGATCAAAATTTTAAGATGTGTATTTAGCAATTTGTTAAGCTTACATCTAAAAGTGTTTCTTGGTTGGTACCCAAAAAACTAAGTCAAAAAGTTTGGATTTCCTAATATATGTAATTCTTCTATACATACAGAAGAATTACATATATTAAGAAAATCATAAACCGTTGCAGTCGTTTCAGAAAGAGTGATAAGCTCACTTTGTTTGCTCTTCCCAAACGATTGCAACGATTGGGAATAAAATTTTATGTAGATTTCAATGGGTTCCTGGATAGTTTGGAAATACAATAGAACGTAGTAGGTACTGCCTACTGTCGCTAAATCAATATCGACTAATCGACTTTAAGGCGGTACGAATCTCGCCGGGTGAGCTAGTTTATAAAAAGTGCCGAAAGTTCCAGAAATCAATACCAGCAAGTTTTTGATTCTGCACCATTTGTTAAACGGACATATAAGAATCATAGTTTTTATCACATGCAGAATGATTCATGTACTTAATACTAATGTAAAGGCTGTTGTACATATGTTGATGTGGCTGAATCATTAGAAAAATATTGGCAATCTGTTTCCAATTCCACTCATGCGCATGAAAAATGTCACAACTTGAATTCAAATTTAGAGTGCATTCGTCATTTGTTTCGGAATCCGGAAGTTTGGCGCATTTTTCAGACTAATTATATGTTTTTGTTTGTTTATCTGTCTGGCAGAGTGGTTAGGAGCGTCCTAAAATGTGCGCCGTAATGAAAGCTTGCCAAATCTATTTGCTTGTATTTATGTTTACTTTACTTTTAAAATTTTTGTTTTTTATCTGAATTTGGCTTAAAAGATTTTTGGGCGTTTAAAATTGTTGGAAAAGGTGTTTTACAGTAGAGACGTGTCGTTCTGGAAACATAAAAAAATATTTATAAGCAACAACTAAAAGGTGGTAAAGCCGCGCTGCTTTCAGCACGAACCGGCCGTCTCAACCGAGGCGATTCTACCCTCGAAAAGGAAATCAACGTAAAATGACGGAGTTCGTACTGTCGTGTTTCTTCAGTGAGTGGGAGACCGGAGGCCTAATGATGTAGAAGTTTGACTAGGCCGCCATGGTGTGGGTCACCATGCTGCATTGCCGCCTTGTCTACATTGGCAATGAGATCTTGGATTCTTGGACTCTTGGATTCTTGGATTCTGCTTATGCTTTCCATCAGGCAGATTAGAGTCATTTTGGCAGGGCCATACATAAAAAATGTATGTATAAATAAATTGTTTAATAAATACATTTTGATTTGATTTGACACGCTTATAGAATAATCTCAAGAACCAAGGGGAGCACTTCTCTTCTTCTTCTTTTGATGAATGGCAATCAGCCGGATCAGCTATTTCTGCCAATGTCAAGTATTTCGAGTCTTCAATTCTAAGTCTTCAAGTCTTCAAGTCTTCGTCGTGATGGAGTTAATGATAAAAATTATAAAAAATGTGGATGACATGAAATGGGGACCGTCTTTCGAAAAAACAAAAAACGATCTCCATTCGACATTATCATTTAAATCTTAAATTTTTTGTAATTTGGCAATTGAGCCGTGACTTCTGACGTTTTCGTTCCAACGCCCTTATTTTATAAATTGTTTGAATCTCAAAGTTGACCGATTATACCTTAGAATGATAAATCAATAGAATAAAATTAACTACCTTCCTCAATATCAGATCAACGGCCACCTACAAAGAAGGAAATAAAATCTGTTTACGCCACAAGTTAAACTACAGTTTATGTTGTTTAACGAAACTGCTAAATGCCCGTTTTATTGTCTATACATTTACTATTAAAATGGACGTTACATTGTAACCTTTTTATAGATTTATCTTTGGTTCGTGACGGGCGGGAACGAAAGTGAAATGTGTGGATGGAATGTTTTGATCCGACCCCATTTTGTTTTTGGATACTTTGTAATAAAACTGTCTTTGCACTATTGATCGCATTTCTTCTGTATACGGTGCTGGCTACGTGTGTGCACTTTTACCGACAAAAAGTACAGAAGGTTCTTAATTTAACCGTTTTTTATGGATTTAGTCCGATTTCTTTCTTTTTTTTTTATTTCTTTTTTGTGTTCGATAAGGTGTGTGAAGTTTATCTCGTTTCAATTGCTAAAAATAGTGTGAAGAACAGAAAAGCAGTCGTCAAATGACTATTTACCCAATAATATTCCCTTAATATTTTTTTTTCAGTGAAACGGTTTTATTAAAACTTAATATACCTATGCGCATGAGTGCACTGCATGAATTACATATATAAAAATAATATTATATACCAAATAAAATCTACCGGAGTTATACCACGGCCTTACAGTAAACCGGAGTGAAGCAGGATTTGCGCTGGGTTTCACCGAGTGAGTAAGGATACCGGCGGCCCATACACTAACCCCTCTCCCATCACTCTCCCTATCCCCCAAAGGCCGGCAACACGCCTGTGACGCTTCTGGCGATGTCCATGGGCGGCGATAATCGCTTACCATCAGGCGATATGTATACTCGTTTGCCCCCTATTCCATAAAAATATATAAACTTTCCTCTTGAATCATTCTATATATTTCTGAAAACTGCTTATATGTATAAATTAGTTTAAAATATCTAGACGAACAAACAGTGCAGGCAACTCCATTTTGTACTATGTAAAGTTTTTTGAAATTAATTCTTATTCATGCTAGAAATATTGAGCTTTTGAGTCTTTCTGTTTCTAGACCCTTACATCGTTAAGATTTTTCTTGTTCGAAATTAAAAAGTTTAGTAGGTATCGTTAAAAAAAATCAAATTTTAATTTGGAATAGATGCGAGCGGTTATTGTGGGTGTGGGTGCGTCATTTGTCTTCCATGTGTATAGGCGTTTGTATAAACTAGCTGAAATTTTTGTCTGTAAAGCTAAAGATAGGTCGTCTCTTGTTATTATTAATTTCCTTTGTTATCTAGCTGTTCTACGTCAGCAATGAAGTTTGAACAACAGTTAACGTATATCCTTAGAATATTTATCGATGCCAAAAGACTCTGTCCCGTATAGAAACTAAATGGCGCTAAGTGCAATTCATAAATCAAGTTTTGTTATCAGTTTTAAAACGTTAACTTAATCAACGGCCTATAATGTCACTTTTACTAGAGTTCCTTTTTCAAATAAAATCTGATCAATCTTGTATGTGACACATTAATCATAGACAAGATTTCAACATTATCTATAAAAAAAAACACGTTTTCACTTGACACTATGGCCCAGTTGCAGCGACCGATATTTGTGTTGCAAGCCGTTTCCGGTACACCTACGGCTTTATTTAATGTATACCAATGTTTATGGTTTGATAAATTAAGATAAGTGAACTATATTAGATAGCAATAGATACTTAGATGTTTGTAATGTTTGTTATGTTTATTAATGGGCTAGATAACACTGTTTTAACCGACTCCAAAAAAGGAGGAGTTTCTAGATTCGATTATATTTTTTTAATGAAAGTCGTAAAGCTTCCTGCAAGTTGTAGTTTTTGCTAACAGTTTTATAATTTATCTAAGGTTTATATTCCTATAAGAAGAAGCAGGTTGCCTGCACAAATATGTTCTTTAGGTGACAACGCCCCAGTTACATTTTGTCAGACTGCCAAATAAAAATAAAAGGCTCCCACCAAAACACAAACATAACACTTTATAAAGAATTTTAAATCCTCGAGCAAAATAATAACACACGCGAACATTTTTTCAAGAAATCGTTTCTGTAAACTGCAGACGTATTTAACATGGAGTACGGATTACACACCAGACAATTTTGGCACTAACCATTTTGTGTGGAAATCATAACAATATAGTGGTAGTTACGAGGGAATATATATTATGTTTGGAGCGTGAACAAAGTTAAAGATTACGTTGTAAAATAAGATTTTATTATCAGGATGGTTTGGGTTCTTTCAACATGAAAACAGCTGAAATCTTTTTGCGATTATCGTTCTCGATTGAAAATATTTTTATTTCTATTGTTCATTGCTAGTCGATTTTATTTTATAGGTTATTGGCAAAAGCACTCCTTTATAAACAGGGATGAGAAAAGGTACAATGGATTTCGAATACTTAACCTCTGATCCTTTTCATAATTATATTTGGAGTGTATAGGGGACATATCCTCATGTTCTATTACGTAGAATTGTGAAGTATATACGACGATATTTTATTACTTTCAATGCTCAACATCGTTGGAAGTACAATGGTATGGAACGCGTAAGCAAATTACAGTTTTCCGTATATTTTACCGATTGGTTTTTTGTTTTTTTTTTTTTGTCGTTTTTCTTAATAAGTATGCTATTTAACTTGTAAAATGATAGTCTGCACCATAGAGCTTATTAGATGGTTTTCTCTTAACGAGATTGAATGTTTTTGTTTCTGGCCAATAATGAGCTCTCTGTCTTGTCAAATAACGGTCAAATCTCAGCGTTTGGAAATTAAAAATGAAGAGATTTAGGTGATTATCAAAATCCTACTAATATTATAAACGCGAAAGTTTGTAAGTATGGATGGATGTTTGTTACTCTTTCACGTAAAAACTACTAGATGGATTTTAATGAAACTTTACTGTAATATAGCTTATATATCAGAATAACACATAGGCTACTATTTGCCGCGACAACCAACATATACGTGGGCGGAGCCGCATGCAATAGCTAGTATACTATAATTTGGTGAAATTTTTACTGAGCAGAATTGCATAGCGCTTATTCAATCAATGTATCGAAACAGACGGCTCACTCACTCAAACCCACACACCCACTTACCACACCTACCTAGTTTGATAATATAAATCCACATCAAGCTATTGTTTCTCGATACATGCACTTTGCATATTGAGAGGCAAAGGAAAAACCACATTCATATTTTTATGATTTCTGGCAACATTGAGGTCAATTATGCAAGTATATGATATTTTATTTACCTGGTATTGCGATGTAGTGATATAAATGTGGAATTTTTGTTAAGCAGATTATTGGCTAGCCACATTTGACATAATTTATTTACCGACGTAGTACTAAGGGGCACAATAGTTTATACTTATATCTAATTGTTTAGTATAAGTTTTCATTACGGATTTGGATCATATAATGTTACTCAGAAACTTATGTATTTATTATTAGAACACAAAGGATAGATGTCTGTTCATAAGAACAAACTAATGACTTCAAATTGACTTGAAACTATTTTTTTTCCATTGCTGGCTGCTTTGCATACCTGAAAATAAATGATATATTGTTAGGACAACAAAAAAATTGCTAAGTCTTTAGTGAAAGAAATGACTTCATGATCTGATTGAGGAAAATACTATCGTTCTCAATACCCGTTTTTTAACCCACAGAAACGCTAGATAATCGAAAACGCTAAATAAAAGAATAGATAATGTATCATTGATATTTCGAATACATCCGGTCCGCACCGGACATTCCAAGTCTTGCCAATGAACTTAAACTCCGTGGAAAAGTGAACCATAGTGGAACAGGTTTCGACTATCAAGAACCGATGAGGAAAGAGGAGTGGTTTATTGTTAGCCATGAATAAATGGTGGACATGTTGATAGTGAGCAATATATCCATTCAAGTAAATAAAATTGAAGTGTGTGTAATTTCAAATTAATATTTTAGCTTTTCATTAAATACATGTGAAAGTATATACTGTAATTGCAATACAACAATCAGTTTTTAAAATTTGTGCATTTGTATTATATTTTTATTTTGTAGATGTCCGACTGGTAACTTTTTTAGACTTGCTCCGCCCCGTGATGTTACTTAGCTAGTATTTTAGTATAAATGAACTTGGAATAGAATAACTTTCATTATACACCAGTTAAAACAGTTTAACAAATTAACAACCATGTACAAATAGAGGCCTTATCACTAACAAGCAATTTCTTCCAGACAACCTTTGGATGGACAAATTGACTGTAGAAATTCGAATTCATGGGTAATTTAGTGTGAAAAATTAAATAAATAAAGGAAATCATTCAATTAAGATAAATAATAGTAATAAAAAATTTAGGATTACACATTAAAACAAACAAATAAATACAAAAATATTCACTTTCGATATAAATGAATGAAAATAATAATAATATAATAAAAACGTTTTGAACTCATAGCCCAGTTGCACTCGGTGACTAGAAACAATCATCGAGGGTAAGCAACGATGGGGCGGGCAGTACCTGGATGGGTGACTGCTGGTGGCATGTTACCATGAGCGTCTCCGTGATTCGGAGGTCACGTTAAGCAGTCGGTCCCGGTTGTTATCATACGATAACAGTCGTGAAGCTTAGTTGGAGGCCTTCGGGCGGCTTAAAAACATCCAACAGCAAGATTTACGTAGCCACAACGTATTCTTGCCAGTCCCCAACCCGCACTTGGCCAGCGTGGGGACGTATGGCCTTAACCCTCTCCTGAGAGGAGACCCGAGCCCAGCAGTGGGACATTATGGGTTGTTGTTTGTTTGTTTGTTTTGAACTCTTATGAAGATACTTACTTAGATGATGAGATCGCAAATGTGTAGACGGTTCATCCTAGAAATAACGGTATATACACATCACCCTGAGAAACTGCTACCCTAAATGTATGAGTACATTCCCATCCATATAATCCCTTATTGAATTGTATTCGTGTATATTGATTAGGTGTATTCTTCTGTTCTCTATTCCTCTCACCGATAATATTGTTTTAACGCCGCTTTTCTGTGAGTACACTCCAGCCCGCTGTGAATCCAGCCCCTTTGTGGCCATGGTATCCTGGTACTAGTTATCTTTTCTGTCTTATTCGTCACCTCCCGAAGAACCATCGGTTCCTCATGAAGGGACACATCGGTAATTCCCATTGCATTGAACTTTCATGTGTTAACTTCCCTCCAAAAGTTGTTTTGATCTGGAATAAAATAGTATTAATATGTGTGAAGGAAATACTGCGGTTAAGGTATTGTAATGACAAAAACCGCTAAATACAAGCTGTTAATGTTTTCCTGGAGCCCAGGCTATGACGTCAATGTATTTTTATTTAAACTCCTTGTAAAACAATGTTAACTATAGTTATTTTTAATATGGTGTTGCCAGTTGCTATCCATTGATTTAAAATAACGTTTTTTTTTAGATATCTGTCTACCAGAATTGTTTAGTTGTGTACCCAAATATTTCCTTTCCGATAACATCTTTATCATCAACAACCCATAACTCGGGTCTCCTCGTAGGAGAGGGCTAAGGCCATATATCCTCACGCTGGCCGAGTGCAGGTTGGGGACTGGCAAAACTACGTCGTGGCTACGTAATCTTGCCGTTGGACGTTTTTAACACGCCTAAAGGCCTCCAACTAAGCTTCACGACTGTTATTCTTTGATAACAACTGGGACTGACTGTTTAACGTGACCTCCAAATCACGGAGACTCTCATGGTATCATGCCACCAGCGGTCACCCATCTTGGTACTGACCGCGCCGTCGTTGTTTACCTCGGTGATTGTTTCTAATCACCGAATGCAACTGGGCTATGAGCGCCTCACATGACAACATTTTTAAGATAGTGTTAAATAGTTTGACTGTTCCATTGACTCGTTTTTGATCTGTATACCTTCATCGACACAGCCTCATCGCAGGTCATTTCAACGCAAAGGACCTGTGGTGAGGCGAAGTGATCACGCCCGGAAGGCCCCGGCCCAAAGGTTGGTTGGGAAGTTGTATATATGCTAATCGGTGATAATTTTTATATCGTGATACAGAATTAGTAGTTACTTTAACCAGAATTTTTCTACGATCTTTTACAAACCGACTGTTATCCCCGCTTAACGCGGTGCTACTTAGTTTAGTAAATGTAGATGAAGTTTTAAATGTACTTTTGCATTTTTCAATTCTAACGTAACTGAATTATAAAAATAATACCAAGTAAGTAAGTCTGTGTGGCCACCTACTACAGACTGCACTTACTTTTCTTGGTCTCGTAAAAGTCCATATATCTCGACGCTACTATCACTTGCACAATTTACTACCCGAGTCACGAACGCGTCCAAAATAAAGATTCGATTGTTGACTCATCGACGTCAGAAACGGAACGTTTTCCCGCGCAAAACTTTATAGCGGAGCTTGGCATTACTCGCTCCAAACAAACAACCGAAATTAAAACTCAGACTTTAGCAGCCTTACTTCAAAAGTAATAAGAACTAATTTGTAATGTAACTTACTTGTTCGAAAGTAAATACTTTGTCAATGTAAGTATTAATAGTGCAACGGTGCGTTCTGCGAATTCGTTAAAATTTTCCTCCTCCAATGGAATGTGCGTTTGACGTCATTTAGAGCACACAGAGCGCACCCACAAATAACGCGGCCATATTAAATTGTCTTCGTTCTATGTTTAAATTAATATACGAACCGCTCATTCAAATCTGCAAAGCATAAGGTATGACTACCAAATTGCGAAGTCGGGGCGTTGTACGTTCGTATTATGCAGTTTGCATTTATTTCATTTGGTTCGGTTATGGAGTGCAATATAACGGCTTTTTAGGTCGTCTGGAAAGACCGATAGGAGAATATTTATTGGTTTTAAAAATGAAAGGTTTCTATTATGTATTTCGTATAAGGAATTTAAGCTTATTGTGTGCACACCAAGTTGGTGTGTATTCTCAGGAGCAGTCGCGGCTATTATAATACCACAAGGAAATCACAAAGTTCTTATTATATTTATACACGTATCGTCTTTATCTTAATTAGTGACGCTATGGTTTATTTGACATTTAATTGAGTAGAAGAAATCTTTTTAAGTTATTAAAGGGTACCCTTTTGATCATTATTTCGTAATAAAATTTAACGAGGCGGTAATATTAATATCTATGGACTTATAGAAAATCTTATTCTTAAAGGCTTTGAGTTTATTTATTATGTGGTATATCAATGGTAGATTTAAGTGAAAAGTTTGCAAGTTATTTTTTAAGTGTGGCGTACGCTTTTATGTCATATCTAAACTAGACTTTAGTAATCCCTGGCGGACTAGCAATCACAAGACAAGTAGTTACCATTCAAAAAATAAATCTAGATCGATATCTCTTATTGATTAAGACATCTTGATAGAACGAATCTAGCTGAAATGAACTTATATAAAATAATCTTTAATTAGAGTCAAACCTAAAGCTACAAGCTAAGATAAGCTAAATTTGCCTACAGTAAAATTGTCCTTTTCATGGTATCGCTCGTAGTGCAATTTTACGAAGCGTTTGAACCGCATATTAGGAGCAATATCCATCAAGAAAATAAACTGCAGTTATACAGTAAACTAATAGATATAAGCTTGAAAAATACGCTTGCAATATTTCAGAATCATTTGTTCTCTCCACAATCAGTCGTAAACTAACAAATAGACAATCATTAGCAGCCATTTTGAAAACTCAACAATGCATAGTGTAACCAAAACGTTCCTATTTTAAATGCTTACTTAAACTAGCAACTTATTTTGCCGTTTTATATCTTACATATCATTTAACAATCAACCTTATCTTGTAAATATAAAGTGTCAAGTTGGTTCTTTCGATTTTCTTCTTAGATTAACGGTAAAGTATTAATTGGTGTATGCACATTGTTTTGTATGAGTATGTATATGTATTTGTCTGTGTCCTTATAATTTTTCACAGATTTTTAATTTTTTTATTTTTTTTTTATAAAAAGACAACTCCCGCATTAGGAATATACATTCCTGTGTCACGGGGATCTTTACAAACATACATGAAACGGACACAAAGTACACCCAGACTTAGAACTACAATTTATGGAACACACAAAGTGTTGTCCCATATAGGATTTGAACCCACAACACTTGGCGCAGGAAAAGTGTAATTGTAAAATTTGTATTGATAAGTGCACACAGCGGTGACGCACGTTGATATTGAACGTTGACAGCGTTCATGCTGTCGTGTTTCGTTGGTGAGTGCGAGACCGAAGGCCCAGTGATGCAGAAGCATCACTAGGCCGCCATGGTGTGGGTCACCATGGTGCATTGTCTGCATTCGCAATGAGTATGGTGACCACCACTCTTGGATTCTGATGCTTTAAATCAGGCAGAGGAGTGTCATTTAGACAAGGCCGAACAAAAAACTCACAGCGCAGGCTCTGTTGCACACCGGTTTTCTGCGAGGTCGTGGTATCACTCCAGTCGAGCCGGCCCGATCATGCCGAAGCGTGGCTCTCCCACGGTATGAATTTAAAATTTACAGTGTAATAGCTTATACAAATAGAAAACGACATGAGCTACTAATTACCATTATAATCGATCGAAAAGAATCGATTATTTTAAATTTTTTATACATTCAAGGGGCGACCAAATACTCGTGATTCTGAAGTTGTAATTGTCTATGGCCGGCGGTAGTATTTGCGGAAGTTCAAAAAAAATCCCAAAAAAAATTCACTTTTACACTTTTACTGTAGGTACGTTTCTCGAACTTTCTCGGAAACTACAGAAGTGTCTTTAAAAGTTCGTTGTTTTGATCTCAGCACGCGCTTCTGAAGTTTTTTAGTATTCCCAATGTCGCTATACCAGTTTGGTGTGGTATTCCAAAAATTCGGACTTGTTCGAGACATGAGAAGCATACACATTTGCGTTACCTAATACCTAGGTCATCGTCCCACCTGCATTCGGGCTGTTCTGATCACAGCGTTTAAAATTCTCCGTTCGTACCTACTGTTTTTGCTCACAACGTAAATTTATTTTGTATTTGACCGGTTAGTCGAATGGTTCGTGACTTAGTTGGAGATCACGGGTTCGACTTCCACCAAGGATAAATTATTTGTTGAAGAATATACATGTTGTAGTTTATGCCCGCGGTTCCACCTGCGTTAGATATCGAGGTAAAAAGTACTAGTAAGTATTATTTATTTATTATATATTATATACGTTATTACTATAGTTTCCCATCTAAATCCGTTCAGTAGTTTAGTGTGAAATAGTGACACACATCCATTTATCCATCCTTACAAACTTTCGCTTTTAAAATAGTAACTAGTTTCACAAACGTTTAACCTCGTAATGTTAGACAAATTGTAGAATCTTGAATCGGCTACTTTAGAGTACTTACTCAAACCACCGGTAACTAGACCTTTATGCGTTTTTTATGGTTCTATGTTAAAAATACAATAATTCTCATGCAATAAAAGATGGTACGAGAGTTAATGCTTAAACACTAACTTTTACCCGCGTTCCACTTACGCATATGTCGGTTATCGCGGTAAAGAGTAGACTGTGTCCTACCTGAAGAATTGAAAGCGTGACAAGGACTTGCGTTCAAAACGTATCTATTAAAAAAAAGCATGACAAGGACTTGCGTTCAAAACGTATTTATTAAAAAAAAGCGTGACAAGGACTTGCGTTCAAAACGTATCTATTAAAAAAAAGCGTGACAAGGACTTGCGTTCAAAACGTATCTATTAAAACAAGATTATATATATAGGTCCGATGGTATTTAATAAAATACCAGAAAATATAAAAACTCAAAACATACACAAATTCAAAAAGTTTTTGACTTCATTATTACTCGACAAATGCCGTTAAAAATTATTTCGTATTATGCTATCTTAATGACAAATTGTAATTTATTTTCTACTATTTAACGATCTGACATTTCAAAGTTAAGAATGGTATTGGTCTCGCATTAATTTAATATATAAATAATCAATCGTTTTATGTTTGACTTTGAATTCATTTGATCTAATTGTATTTTAGTATAAATTATTTAATAGTGACACGACTCATTTTATAAGACAATTTTTGGATACCTAAATGGAGAATGTATTGATACTAACACGATGCTAAACACCTTATTCATGTAATTACATACATTCGATGCGAATTAATGATTTGGTTTGAGCTGGCGCACCGCTACCCGCTCCGCCACCGCCGCCGCTCCGCTTTCCGCTGGCTTTGCGAACGCAGCCTAGCAAATAGTTACTTTCGAATATATAACATTAGTGTGAATTACAATACAATACTAAACCTAATGTGCTGAGGTAAATTTCAGTATTTGTTATTTATCTACAGTTTCAAATAAGTTTATAGGTAGTAGTTATTTGTCAACAGGATAATTGGAGAACCCTGGTGACCCTGTGACCCTTCAGTGTTAAAATAAAGATTAAAAATTTTCCTCAAAGCCTTGTGTAGTTTTTAACGACATAGTTACTTGGTTCAAAACACCTAATTAGCATTATCAAAGACTTAGATTATAGACGGAAACTGCGAGGCGATATAGACCGCAGCCTTCCTGCTATTTATCGCTTGTTGGCTTGTATCCCATGGTGCTTCGGGGAAATACATACACCTTATCTATGCACCGTAAACTATTACGGTCGTTTTATCGGAATATTTTTATTGAGAGTTTTGTTTGTAGTATAACCCGTCTGCAAATAGTTCGTCAAACAGCTGACTTATCTATTATCGCAGTCCATAAACACTTGTACCTCAAAAGCCATAACGTTGCCATCTTTTAAGCCACAAGCTTGCCAGTCAAAACATGGTTTTATTTAAAGTACTGCCTATATTAATAAAGCCTTAAATTTTTTGCGTTAAATTTAATGTCTGAACGCATAAGCCAGATTTGAATGGCATTTTCTGCATTGAAGAGAGCGTTTATAAACAAAATAAATAGTTTAAAAACATTAACTACACTATTTAAAAACTTTTGATAAAATTCATATAACTAATGTCAACCCCATTATAACGAATATATTTTCGACTGATCGATTTTATGAATGAAATGTGTTCATTCAATAAAATCGGTTCAGTAAATTAGACGTTACGGTGGAACAAACTACAAACGTACATGAACTATTATCCTTCCTTTTGGTTTGGTCGTAGCCGGCTACGTTCGTAAAATATCACGCTATGATCATTTGGACCAGAACAGTGACTACATACAAGTAGTAAGATATAAACGTGTTTGAGAACAATGCCCTCAAACAGTGACACACAGTGCAACATCGGCAACTTTAAATCACATGGAAATAACTAATAATGTTCGGTAAATATATTCATATTTCACTATTATTGCAAATTCCAAATTGTATATACCATTGCACCTATTGTTTAATAGTATCTTATTACCTACTTGAATTCCATAATTCAGTCGTTTTCATTTTAAATACTTGACAACCCTATTTGCATACTTATGTGTTATAAAATCAACCTTAAAAACATAGACAGATGGTTCATTTTTGTGTGTATCCAAAAGGTTGTAGAAGTTATAGTTCCGGGTAGGACTGCAAGTACGTGTTGGTTTGTTTAAATTAGTAATGTTCTTGTGTCATCAATAAAACAATTGTTTCGTTTGAAATTGTCACTTTATCTACTTGCTCGTATATATAGTTTATGTAATGGTAGTAGTAACACTATTCTTCTTCGACTCCATTCGTAAATTATCAATTTTCCCATTCGATTTCCATTTACATATACATATATGTAGATATTTCTTCTTATCATACCATCTAACATAGGTTTAGGGGAAGTCAGAGCCCTGAAATATACTGAAAATTTTGCCCACCCTTAGGGTTGTGGCTGTCCCATACCAGTCACTCGGTGGAAAACTCTTATTCCGGTAAAACCGGTGGAACTTGTAACCGACTCCGAATAATCTAAGGAATAATAAAGGCTAAGAAACTGACGATGTATTTCTTCTTATACATTTTCGGCAATTCTACACATAATTAATACGGAAAAATATGTTTACTCCAGTTTTTGACAACGGTGATTTTGTTTCTGCTATTAAATATTTACAGATTAATGTATAAAGAATTCAGATATTTAATGTGAATTTTAATATTTAAAATGTCTTTTCATTATCATTTGTGATAAATATGGCACGTGAAGAATGAAAATATAAGTGATCCAAAATAAAATCGCCTATTCAAAGTTGCTTCATCCGCAACCGATCCATCTATTACAGAGACCCAGCTACATTTTAAGGACTATAATGAATGGCCACACATACTCACAAAGAGAGATTTTTAAACTAGTTTATTATATTGGCAAATTTGAAACAAACACTTTTTTTACGTGTGGATACCCTCACGGTCACCCCACCGGGGTTGGCGGCGGGGCGGTATGTTGAAATCGAACCGACTAAAACCACACGGTGTGCCACTCTGCGCCTAAGAAGAATCTAGGAAATGCTGTTATTATCACATCCGGACCACTCCCTGCAACTGTCCACACTGAAGCGGGCACCTTCTGCTAGAAAACAAACCCTATACTAACTCGTTTAGCCAAAGTAGTATATGTTAGATTATTTGTACTATAAGCTCCTACTGTATAAATGATTCACCAGAATAATTCTCATAAAGTGTCAAGTTCTATTAATTTGTATTATTTAAATGATCTATAAGAATAATTCTCATAAAATAACAAGTAACTCACACGACTCCGAGGGAGGAGCCTAATATATTTTTGAAACAGGCTCACGAACCCCAGGACGGGCATTCGTGTCTTCCTTTTCATTAGTGTAACAAGTGTAGTATTACGGTAAAGATCCTAAATATTGATTGTATTGAAAATGTGTGCTAAAGCATATGATTCAATGGATGTATCTTGACAATGTTTTTTGTTAAATCGATGAATCCTGACTGTACCCAACATATAGTACACCAAAACATCCTTTCTAAAGAAAAGCCTATGAGCCAGTGCCTGCAGTGGACTGGTCAATCACTCAATCGCTTTAAACACTAATATTTTAGAAAGATCTTAATTTAATAAGTTATACTAGAGGTCTAGGAAGTATAACCTGCGATCTACGTACGTTTATTGTTGTTATATTTGACCAGAAGTGTTGATATAGTATCGCACTATATTTTAACAAGTAATGTTTCCTCAAATAACCTAACAGTAAATATTAGTGTCGTGTTGTAAAGGCCTTGAAGTGACCTTTGTAAATGTATAAATAATAATAAATAAATAAATATTTCGTACATCTAACACACAACGCCATCTAGTCCCAAACTAAGCAAAGCTTGTACTATGGGTACTAGACAACTGATATTAATACATATATACTTTTTTTTTGTAAATACATACATATTATACATAGAAAACATCCAAACTCCGAAACAAATATTTGCAGATCATACAAACATTTGGTCCGACCCAGGATTCGAACCCGAGACCTCATGGACAGCAGTCGCATAAGCTACCACTGCGCCACAGAGGCAGTCATGTCTGTATTATAGATAAGGAGTTAGTAATTATTCAAAGCTTTTTATCAATAAATGAAAATTAATTACTGATTGATCATAAATCAAACAATTTGTGGATTACACAAAGTGTTGTCCTATGTGAGATTTGAACCCTCAACATTTGACCTGGTAGTAGAATGTGGCGGGGGGGTCGCCGAAACCCCTAGGCCAACTGTGCAGTAATATTCCTTAAAATACTTTTGTTTAAGGATCGTGACACCAATCTACGTTTGGAACTTAATGGTATATATATTTTTGTCACTCAAATTATTTTATATGAAATAAAAACAAAAGTATATGCAAGTATAAACAAAAGTATAGGCAAGTATATAAAAGCATCTCACCAGGCCGCCATAGTGTGGGTCACCATGCTGCATTGTTCTTTTTCGCATTGAGGATGGTGACCACCACTCTTGGATTCTGCTCATGCTTTCTATCAGGCAGGGCAGAGTCATTTTGGCAGCTAAAACATAAAAAAAAAAGGTAAATATTTATTGTGGTAAAAACGAAAAATTGTATTAACATATATATATTTATTGTAATACATAAGAAACAATTAGTGCCTCGGTGGCGCAGTGGTAGCGTATGTGATTGCTGTGCTAGAGGTCTCGGGTTCGAGTCCTGAGTCGGACCAAATGTTTGTATAATCTGCAAATATTTGTTTCGAAGTTTGGGTGTTTTCTATGTATAATATGTATGTATTTACAAAAAAATATATATGTATTAATATCAGTTGTCTAGTACCCATAGTACATGCTCTGCTTAGTTTGGGACTAGATGGCGTTGTGTGTTAAAATGTCCAAAAATATATATTTATTATTATTAATTCATTATATACTAATTTCAATCATTGTATATCTATCTATATTATATCTACATTGAAACTTCAACATTATCTACACAACAAAGAATAGTATATACTTATCGTCAATGTCAAACCTATGCATAAGCTCCGTACCGGTCCACGTTTCGACGAGGAGTGTCTCAATCCAGCCAGAATATTCGTTTTAATAGGCGACGAGAAACATGTATAATATTCAACTACCGTCATTACAATATTTATATGAAGTATTTAGTTATAGTTACAATAATTATATTAATATGAAACTAACATTTTTAAAGTAAATAAAGGCATGCTATTTTTGCTACATGTAGGTATGAATAAAATTAGTTTACTGAGATTATATTCCGACAAACTCGTGCTTGGTTTGAAAGTGTAACCATTCTCCACGCAAAATCTCAATTACCCGGTCTTTAGATTAGCTAGGTTAGCCAAGCTAATTGCTTTCAAAAGCTCAAGGCGTCCGAAACCTTATGACATTACACTTGTGAGAATACTTTCTCATTGTATAGCCGCTTTTCTAACGATTTCCATACAAAATTTAAGTAAAGGGAACTAGGGTATTTAAATCATGGGACTTATAAACCCAAAAATATGTATGTATTTGTAATTTATATATTTTAAAAACACAATAATTTTAAAACTTTGAGATTAAAAGTCGAAATCCTCAACTCAAATCTTTTTTTTAATAGAATGCAATAGGTTATAATTTAATAGCACTTATTACTTGAAGCATTATCAAAATGAACTCGCAGCTCTTGGACAATAAACTTCTAAGAATTGTTATAACATTCTTTGTATCGTGATATTTACTAAAATAACATTCTTGGTTTCCACATATATTAGTTTGGTATTTATATAAATTAAAAGCTCGTTATTTAAGTTTTTTTTTATGGTAAAAGGTGCAAACGAGCAGTCTTATCGCCTGATGGTAAGCGATTACCGCCGCCCATGGACACCCGTCACACCAGAGGTGTCACAAGTGCTTGCCAGCCTTTGGGGGATGCGGAGGGGGATAGGGGGAAGATTGGGGTATGGGCCTCCGGTATCCTCACTCACTCGATAAAACGTAAGCGTAAGCGTAAGCGCTGTTACACACCGGTTTTCTGTGAGGCCGTGGTATCACTCCGGTCGAGCCGGCCCATTCATTGCGAAGCGTGGCTCTCCCACGATTATAAGTAAGTTAAGTAGGAATAAGCAGATAGGTTAATAGTAAAAAAATGTAAGTTTCCTTGAACATGTTTGTTTCTAACCTTACTGATATGTGAATTCGTTTACCCGACTGCGAAAGTAGGAGGGTTATGTTTTCTGAGTGTATGTATATATGTATGTATTTTATTTATGTAAAGGTTTTTTTTGGCACACCCTGGAGCCTAAACGGCTTCTCGTATTTTTATGTAAGTGATGTCAACAGCTTCGTCATAGTAGTGATACTGTTCATCAAAATTTAAAAAAAAAAAGTTATGGATTTTTGGAGTCAAAATGTAATTTTAAAAAAATAAAGAATCTTCAACGGTGATTACGAATACATATATGTATGTATATGTACATCGTATATGTTTTATATATATTATTGACGCAGTCGGGTTTTATTTTTTTAATAATACATTACTTGTATTCACTGCGGTCGCAATATTCCCATAGGATTATTGGATTGGTAGAGCGTGATTTTGTTTTACAGCACAAAGATATTGGTTGATCATCTGACCAAAGGGATTAAGGTACGTCGTTCTTAAGGTAACTAATTACCTCCAACTAAGTAGTCACAAGTACGTTGCTGACTTCGAAGCCCCCTCTCCCCAATACAAGCGAAAGGGGGATTTAGATTTTAAGTAAATTCACTTATATGGTAAAAAGCCGTCAGGACTTGTCATTTTAATATTTATAATTTTCGTCTACCTATGTGAATTGTGAATGTCCATGTTGAATTGTTAAGGTACATTTTTATTTCTGATAATCATTGGCCGTGAATTCTAAACAACGATTGGAACCTTCTAGACCTCATGCATACGTCTTGTTCTTGACATTTAACATACAGGGCGTCAATCCTGTGCGAATTTATTGCGTAAGAGAACAGACTAAATTAAGTTTCAGGTCTGGTACACACTTACTGACTCAGTATCAGAAATAATTTTAAGTGATTTTATAAAATGTTTTGAAAAAGAAGTTAAATTAAACGACAAATTAAAAGTTTACTAGATCTTGTTCACGGTTTTGCCTGAGTGCAAACCCGAGAAACGGCAAACGAGCAGACGTCTCGCGTGATGCTGACCAGAGGCGTCACAAGTGCGTTGCCGGTCATTGTGGAGAGGTGTTGGGGTATGGGCCTCCGGTATCCTCACTCACTCGTTGAAATACAACGGCTCTGTTTCACATAGGTTTTCTGTGAGGCCGTGGTATCACTCCGGTCGAGCCGGCTCATTTGTGCCAAAGCGTGGCTCTCCCACGGTAAAAAGTGATTTATAAGTTTCATCTAAATCCCTACAGTAGTTTTTAGTACTTTAGAATTGCCATGCAAACGTCCTCACAAAATTGTGCTATAATAATATTACTAGTATGATAGTAGAATTAGTAAGATTTACCATTTTTAAACCGTGGATAATAATTTAAAGTATAAGAACATAATGTTTAAATATTTTCTGGTACGGCTACCATCCTGTTTTCGGTCTATCGTACCAATAATTTATTTTGACCGGATACAGGAGAAGGGCAGTTCTCATTAATATTACTCAAACCAGCAACACACTGAAGACGCTTGCAACTAAAGCTAGTGGATAAAGAAGACCCGATCTGATTGCTTGCCCTATTCATAAAAGGAATGAAAACTACAGTGTAAGGAGACCTTAACACCCATAATGTCTACGCCGAGTGCTAATTAGGCGTCTGTAGCATAAATAATGGGTTAATTACGAAGCATAAACCACGGTAGACAATCACTTGGAATCGTTTTTCTTTGTATATACATAAAGACTTTGTTGCTACCTCAAAAACTGCCGGATGCATCTATGAGGCATTTATCTTCAATAGTACAGTCTTTAACAGTTTGTCTGTTTTTATTATCAAGTCGCGTCGCATTAAATATACACATTTCAATAGAACACTTCCCGTAATCACTTCAGAATATAATACACACTCGACATATTATGATAGACACAAAAAGTGTTCATACAAGTGAGTGACAACCCTGTTTCCAAGATGGCGGCTGTCTGGAGGTCAAAACAACTGGTTGTCGTCTCTTTGTTCTGTTTTTGCGATTCCCTGACCTACCTTTGTGATTTACTGGGGTCTGGACCCGAAAGTATACGCTGTATTCAATATTTTTGTTGCTAAGAGGCCCTGAATACGTTCAGTTCAATCAGTTTTTTAGTATTTCGGTTTGTTTGAGGCGTTTATTTTGAGCTCTGAAATGCTAACGGTATCTTCGAGGTCACTAATTTGTGACTGGTTTTGTTTGTTTTGTCTGATTACAGTATACATCGAAAAGGAAATGTATGTGCTATTTAAAATGCAATTTTAACATGTTTGAATGTTGCTTTATTATTTAGTATAAAGTTCAGGCTCTAATGATCATGAACTTTTGCGTTTACGGGTTCCCTACCGCCCGACACACAGACACACCTTACCCAGTGTGGTTTACGTCTCTTTAGAAATAAGTAATAATTGATGTCTCAACTTCTTAATTCGTGTTCGAATTCTCGTTTCGGGCGGAGTCCTATTCCTGACTGTTAAAATGTATTCCTATATACACTTCTCTCATCAAAAATACTAAAAAACTTTGGATTTTTTTCAGCTGCTGGCTTAGCTCAGCTGGTAGTTTGGCCTAACAAATAAATGATTACGATAATTCCAAATTTAAAATAAGATTTTCAGTTATTAATTCGATAAATTTCCTGGAACATTGTTTTGATGTGAATTAGTGTTTAGGGTTATAGCACATGTGTGAAAACGAATAGGTATTCGGACACATTTTTTTCTATTGAAAAGATGATGATCTACTTTTAATATTAAATTAAAATATAAGTTTTTCTTTCAAACATAATTAATAAAGGTCAAAGGTCAGTTATAAGTATGCTTCTAAAATACATAATATAAAACAATGAGACGAGATGACGTCATTATCGGGTGACAACGAGTTTGGATAGGCGTCATCACCGAAACGCGGGAAAAGTTTGAACTGTTTGGGATTGCGGAAAGTTGAGAAAGGAAATTTTAAATTTGATAAACTTTCAGAAAGAAACTTGTTATTGTAAAATTTACTGTTACATGAAAGGGGTTTAACGACCGCCGACGTACGGAGAGATTTAAGTCTTTGATAAGTATATGTTTTTAGGTTATATGTGGGGAACGACTAGACAGGTAGCCTGGTAGTTAGAGCCACTGCCGGGTGCCCATAGACAAGCCCATGCAGCCTAAATGTGTTGCCATTATTTGAATATATTGATAGCGTATGTGACTACTGTACTGATATTTTCGGGTTCGATTCTCGAACCAAATGTTTTTATGATCTGCGATTTTTTCGTTCTTTTTTTATGTGTGTGAATAATGTGTTTACAAAAAATTAAGTAAATACATATTCTTTTAGTCAATTTAGATTTTATATACCCTGTGTTACGGCATACTTTCCTAACGAGAATATGTTAAAAAAACTACTTACATCTACATAAATATTGTAGACTAATTGAGCCTAGTCTAAAAAGTTAGCCTAAGTTATTCCTTACAATATCAACTATCTGCCTGTGAAAGTCCCGACAAAATCGGTCCAGCTGTTCCAGATGCTTTTTCGTTGTAAGTACCGTACCGTATCTTTTTATATGCATTTAGCGAACACGTGTTAATTTGAAATTACAAACGATGCTTAAATTTTATTTATTTGTCTTATTTGTAATATACACTTAAATAGAACGAACGGAAATTATCGCTCAATATTTCGACAACTCAGTTAAATACCATTAATCCGCCACATTTGTATAGTTGAGAACATAATTCTTAATCCAAGAAACTTTATTCATATTCCTTTACAGATAACTATCGAATAACTTATCTATGACAGTCTTCGACAGTAATATATTATGACGTCACACGCCGTGTAGTTTTCGTTTCCAAAGTTGATTTATATCGCACAATAATTCTGCAGCTCGGTGCAGTTAAAATGCAGGCTGACCTGACCTGGATCGTCGGTTACATAACATTGCAGTCAGTAGCGCTATTGTTACTTTCGGGACTTAAAACTCCTAATAGATCCCATACACATTAAATTTATATACATTAATCGTTATGGATAGTGACTGTACTAGTATTAATAGTAATATTTCAGATATCTAACACAACGCCATCTCTAGCACAACGACTAGGCTGAAACTAAACAGAACTTGTACTATGGGTATTTATATTTATATACTATTAATATACACAACTACATTTTTTTGTAAATAAATAACACCCACACTCGGAAATAAATGTTTGGTCCGAGTGCGCCCCTGAAACAGTCCAATGTACCGATAATATTTGTACACAGTTTCTATACGTATATTTGTGGCAATCGTTACGGTTAATTGGAGCCGTTAAAGGTCCCGCAACAGTCTTCCTACAGAATGTAGATGTCGCATAGTGCTTGGGTCGGTCATAGTAGACTATGTGTAAAGGTTATGTGTTATTAACAGCAGATTCCGGATCCCTCCCACACCGTGTTGTGTTTAAACAACAAAAAAAAAAAAGTCGCTCCAATTCCGACTTATAATCATGCCGCAAGCCTTGGTGGGATAACGGCCCGTGGGTTTCCACACACATAATAAAAGGTCGTAGTAGACTAAAGTGGATCTGATCTGCTTATTTAGAAAAAGGCTATGAGCAAAGAAGTTCAATATTGATTATAGACACAATTCACGATTATACATTCCCTCAGCTATGTTTTTTACTTTAGTTCAGCTCATTAAGAAACGAATCAAAGTTAAACAAAACCTGAAATCCCCTAAAGCTATACTTTATATAATATTTGTTTGTTATAAAATAAGGTATTGTACTTCACGAATTTGAGGATAAAATATATAATGAATAGAATGATAGTTAAGGCAACAGGCAAGCGCTAAATGTTTGATTAAAAATTCAAATCTTGAAATTAAATCATTCATTTCAGAGGCTTCATTGTAATCTCCTTTATAAATTTGCCAAACGAAGTCTCATTGCATTACAAATTTAAACGAAAAGATCTACGACTTTATTTGAAAACGTTTATCGATTTAGCCGTAGAGTTATTTTCGCTGCTATATTATTAGTAAGAATATGATGTATGAAAGCCATAAGGAACAGATAAGTCACAGATGATAAAGAATCAACATACTCATATTAACATATAAATTGTTTACTTAGAATTGTTATTTACATTTAGGCGATTTTTATCATTCCCTGTAATCATTATTTATCGTATTCAGAAAGTACCTGAACGTATATATTCTTTAGGTATTTACTATTTATTAGTTTCATATAATTTCCTTATTGTTTTTTAAACACCCACATTTTTAATATACATTCAGAGTTGCGGGGGCTTTTACAAACATACATGAAACAGACACAAAAACACTCAGACTCAGAACGACAATTTGTGAGTCACGCAAAGTGTTGTCCCGTATGGGATTGGGCAGTAGAAAGTGTCGTTGGGGCCGCATAAACCACTAGGCCAAATGTGTAATCATATATTTAAAAGCAGACGAGTCCAAATAACAAAATGAAATATGTTCACAAATTTGATCCGTAAAGAATTTGGGTGTCATGGATTGAAATTGTCGCCTGCGGTATTTTCGGATCGATACGACCTTCGAGTGAGGAGCGTACTTTTACCTCAAAGGCTGGCAGAGCTCTTGTCAATCTTGAGTGGCAGTTATCTGTGCAGAAGTCATCAACTGATCTTTCTTCTCATTAGCCCCATGTATAAAAATTAATAATAAGGTATAAATCGGATTCTAATATGATTAATGTTTGTAGAAAAAGGGAAGTTCATTTTGTTGTTTCCTATTCCTGAAACTTTAACATGAAGAGACCTTAGAAAGAGGCTTGTATTTATTTTTCTTTGAAATTTTTAAGTATAGTCCAAAAGATGTTTAATCGTCTGGGGACCGATTAAACATCGTATCATTTTTGTAGTGTGTGAGAGCCACGACCCGACCGTAGTGATACCACGGCCTCACGGAAAACCAATGTGAAACACTTTGCACTGTGTTTCACCGAGTGAGTGAGGATACCGGAGGCCAAAACCCTGACCTCTCCCCCATTCCCCTCCCTATCCTCCAGAGGCCGGCTACGCACTGGTATCGCCTCATATGTTGCAGGTGTCCCTGTGCGGCGGTAATCGCTTACCATCAAGCGATACGTTTGCTCGTTTACTCGATAATGTGGGTCACCATGCTGCTTTGTTGCTTGGTCTGCATTCGCATTGAGTGTACTGACTACAACTCTTGGATTCTGCTTATGCTATCCATCAGGCAGAGTAGTGATATTTTGACAATCGATTCATTTATTATACAATTATTCCTTTTCTCTGTTATGTAAACAGGTACCTATTTTAGTTTAGGTTATCATATAATTAATAAAACTAAATAATAATAATAATTATGCAAATATCTTACACGCGCGCTAGTCTAATAAAGCTAGGCAGATTATTTACTATTTATTTTATTTTATTTATAAACTTTATGCACTACAATTGTACATCGGCGGACTTAATGCCCAGGGCATTCTCCCCCAGTCAACCCTCAGGTGATGTAGATAGTTTGTAAGGTAGGTGCACAGTACTATTCCATGTGGGCGAGAAGCAGGCTGTATGTCAGGAAGTTTCTGTACATTTGCAGTATACAACATACTAATTGTTTGTTCTGTCAATATGCTAGAGATTATCAGTTTCAGTAGGCTGGAGTCTCCGCCTACGCTAACAACGCTTGCCTAATCTAGAGCTGTAGTGTTTTGACGTAGGTTCGTTACCGTTATCAAGTATTGTTTCTATAGGTATATCCTGATAAATTGCATTTGTTGCTGTTTATTACAAGGCAATAAAATAACAGGAAATTCTCTACGGTTGGTTTGCACGGTGACCGGTATCTTAACTCACTTTGCAAATGACTATGGGGCAGTACCACGGCATCACAGAAAAAAAAGTGAAACAGCGCTTGCCATGTGTTTCACCGAGTGAGTGGTGATACCGGAAGCCCTCTACTTCCAGATACTATATATAAGTCGACAGTTCACCGCGTGGTATAGTGCGCCAAAACCTTCTATCTGAGGAGTGGACTGGTAAAAGCTAGTAATGTTTACCCCTCCCCCCATCCCCTTCTCCATACCCCACAAAACGGCAACTCACTTGTGACGCCTGCGGTGTTGCGGGTGTCCGTGGGTGGCGGTGGATAACTCTGCTCGAACGCACTCTACTTTATAAAAAATGAGTGCAAATAAACAAAGGAAGTAATTTTTAACCAATATTTAATGAAGCGAATCATAAGAAGAGTAAGTAATAAACAATTTGTGGAAATAAGTGTTGATCATGTGGGAATCAAACCCA
This sequence comes from Hyphantria cunea, assembly GCA_003709505.1. Lineage (NCBI taxonomy): Eukaryota > Metazoa > Arthropoda > Insecta > Lepidoptera > Erebidae > Hyphantria > Hyphantria cunea. The sequence continues at coordinate 1,526,637 of PKRV01000226.1, forward strand.
GAACACACAGCGGTAAGAAGCGCAAGGTGACCAATTCGATCACTTCGCTACCCGTGCAGTCGTAGCGTGGTAACAATCCTCTGTTACAATAATGAGAAAGAATGTGAATAGTACCAAATTTATATTTTTTTTACTAAAAAAAATATTCAGGAAGTTAGTGGTTACAAAGTATTTAAATTGTCACAGCGCTCTTATCTCAGGAACTTCCAGTCTGATTCGATAAAAATAACATTGCGTTAAACACTCCGTTTGTTGAGGAAGGTCATGGGCTGCATGACATCTCGATACGACTCATGCGTCGCACTAACAATACACGTCATGCAATCTCGTAAACTGTATACCATTATATGCAGTTAGATGTATAATCATTGTTAATAATGGTGAAACGACCGCGCATAGTTATATTACATGTATACAGTGTACTTGATACTGCGTAATATATAGTACTGTGCTGTAAGAACAGGTGTAGGATCGATTGGTATACAAAAATACCCGTTTGCTTAAAGCTGCTGTCTTTTATAGCTACAGAATCTTTAATCTGATTGGCTTTAATGCAGATTATTCCACAGAAGAAGAAACCTGCTGCCTACCTTAGTAGAAACAATTCGCAACTTTATTTGGTATTATTTTAAAATTTATTTACTTTTATAGAGTTTACTAGCTGACCCGGCAAACTTTGTACTTCCATAATTCGTGTAAATTTTCTGAATTGCCGACAAACTTATTGCGGTAAGCCCGTGTTAACTTTACGTAGTGCCGCAGCGTATACGACTAAGCGGACTAATAAAATAAAAACCTCTGGCTTTTTTTCTGTACAATTCCTGCCCTGATAATAACAAACACATTAAAAAAGAATTATGCAATTTGGTGCAGTCGATCGAAAGTAATGTGCGTACATACATTTTTGTGATTCATTTTTATTTATATAGAAGATTAACACAAATTAGGCTGGTTACAATCTATTAATTAATCAGTGACCCATCTCGGCTTAGCAAGGAAATCTTTAAAAATTCTTGAATTTCCTGTTTTAAGCTTTAATACAATGTACTATAATAATGTTTTTAATTCTGAAAATTATGATAAAGGAGTTTTTATGACACCCTAAAATCCGGAACGATTTCCATACTTACCTACTTGTTGCGTCTAAGAAATACATTAAAATTAAATATTATCAACTCTATTTCGTGTTTTTATAAGGATTAATGGAGTAACCAATTCGAAGAGTAATACGTTTACCATTGCTCAACCGCCAGACATTGCCGCCTCCACTGCCGACCACAATGAACTTTAACACAGGATATTGCTGAAATTACCACGTAGGTGGAGTAATAAACCAAATCAGATGACAGTCGATCACTTCTTTGGGCCCTTTCGTTGGTATTTGTTGTTTCACCGAGTGAGTGAGGATACCGGAGGCCCATACCCTAGCCCCTCCCCCAAAAGCCGGCAACGCGCTTGTAATGGTGTAGCGGATGTCCATGGTAATCGTTTACCATCACACGATTTGTCTGCATATTTGCCCCCAATTCCATAAAAAAAGTTAAGGTTTTCGGTAGTAACCCTGACTTTTGAGGTACAGTTGTGGATGGAATTCAGTTTGACACTGGACGCCATATTGAATCGCTAACATAATGATTCATCCTATTTCTGGGTGCAATTCATTTATAACACATACGTACAAATTTAGAATTGAATGTATTCATGATCAATAACCCATAATGTCCCACTGCTGGGCTCGGGTCTCCTCTCAGGTGAGGGTTAAGGCCATACGTCCCCACGCTGGCCAAGTGCGGGTTGGGGACTGGCAATACAACGTTGTGGCTGCGTAATCTTACCGTTGGATATTTTTTCAAGTCCAAAGACATCCAACTAAGCTTCACGACTGTTATTCTATGATAACAACCGGCACCGGCTGCTTAACGTGACCTCAGAATCACGAAGACGCTCATGGCAACATGCCACTAGCGGTTACGCATCTAGGTACTGACTGCGCCGTCGTTGCTTACACTCGGTGATTGTTTCTAATCACCGATTGTAACTGAGCTCTGAGCGCGAATGAATATGTAAAATATATTCTAGCAGTATGCTAGCTAGACTTATTTCAGAATATTTGCAGCCGTGTCAGGTGTGTTATATTCTAAAAATTATTGAGAGAAAAGTTTAACTGATTAAAGAAAAGGTTAATTAACGCGTTCACCTTCCACATCCTTAACGGATATGGAAGGTGAACGCGTGAAACGGATAAGTAAGTGGTTTGGGCGTTAAGGTGGAACATATTTATTTTTAGTTTAGCTCTTAAGAGCTTATTACTTTCATAGAGACTGGTGATCTAAAACCGTGATATAAAGCGCCAAAACTGCATATTGCACTCAACAGTTTATACATGATAACACATGCGATAAGATGCCGTAGTATGCATATCAAAAACTCATCTGTAATCAAAACACATTTACGCATGCGTAATATTATGAAATAAAACAACAAATAAATGTGATGTCTTGATAAACAATTTATTCTCGAACAAAATATAATTACATCATTAATTCTCTACGGTTAGATTGCACGGTGACCGGTATCTTAACTCACTTTGCAAATGACTATGGGGCAGTACCACGGCCTCACAGAAAAAAAGTGAAACAGCGCTTGCCCTGTGTTTCACCGAGTGAGTGGTGATACCGGAAGCCCTCTACTTCCAGATACTATATATAAGTCGACAGTTCACCGCGTGGTATAGTGCGCCAAAACCTTCTATCTGAGGAGTGGACTGGTAAAAGCTAGTAATTTTTACCCCTCCCCCATCACCTTCTCCATACCCCAAAAACCGGCAACTCACTAGTGACGCCTCTGGTGAGTGTAAAACGTGTGAAAAAAGCAAAACACACGAACTAATGCAGGTCGTGTTCGCTGTAGGATGTACGTAGGTGTGTGCCATGGAGTGTAGTGACCTTTCAGTGCAATCGATACGAGCGATGCGATCGCAGTGAGTACTATTCAAGTCCACGTGACGTAGTATTTCATTCAAACAAATTGACGTACTACTTTTGACACGTGGTGTTACCTGGCTTTTTATTTTTAGTTTATAGTAAGAGTTGCTATGAAAAATGGTTGGGCAAAGGGCGTAAGTATCGATAAGAAGACATAGAGTAGTAATTATTCAGAGAGAGAAATGAATCTAATGACATTGATAAATCGCGTTATTCGTCTTTTGACAATCAGGTTGTTGGTATACATATTCTGGCTCTTTTTAACAGAACATTAGTTAAGAGAGTAAGGTTTTGTAGTAATAGTCGCTGGATATTCGTATTTTATACCAAACCACCAATGGTACACACAGAGTTGTAATGCGTCCCTTACCGTTTCCATATTTAACCAAGAAACAAATGTAAAATATGTGTAACACATACATGTATACATTTATATATATGTACAGTACGTAAGTCTCCTTCCAAAAGTTTCCACGAAGAAATCGTAATAAGTGATAAGAATTGGACATGACACTGACCTATTTTCGTAGCCATATTAGCTAGCAATACCGCATATTTTAATGGTTTATAACAAGATGTACCAAAACCTAGACATCTTTGCCGTGCGGTTAGTTCCATGTTCATATGTTCTTATCATCGGGTTGCCATACAAAAATCCCCATATATATCTGAATTGCTTAAGGATATTCGTAAATTATTAAATACATGTGGTAGTGTACTCTGATAATGCCATGCCACGAATTTAATATGGAATCTATACGCGGTTTTTCCAGTTTTACATGTGTGGTTTATATGTGAATTTAGAAGATATGATATAAGATACGATTATAGCGAACATAATATGAAATAAATGATTCATGGTAGTATTTCGAGAAGCGAGAGGGAGAACTGTTATCCTCCATGTTACAACTACGCATAATCTTGAAAACCTATTAATTCTGGAGGAATTATTTGAAAAATCAATAAGTGCAAAATAGAAAAATAAAGATTATTCGCCATTATTAAAAGTAACACTGCAGTATCTATGCTTTAACTTTTTACTTGGTAAAAAAACCGACAAACAACTAGCAACCTATGCAAGTTCGAAACACGTAAATTCAAATTTAAACTGAATTCGAATTTCAAAAAACAAACTAACACCTGAACAATGCCTTCAATATACAACAGTACCGATTGACATCGATCCGTTATCGGGTACGTACACACGCATACTTATACATACATAATATTGCAGAATCATATTGACATCTGTGACGTCACACGCTTTATGAATGGCGCCCACATTGACCGGGTTCCCTACTGTAGGTTGCCGGTATATTTTCAGTCACACTGTTCTCTCTCGCGTAAGAGTGTATTTTAAATATACTGCCATGTTGTTGTTTACAGGTTTCTTCAGAATTATTCTGTTGAGATTTATTTAGTTGAAAGCCTTTTGTTGTTAAACTGTGACTAATTTGACTGTGTTTTATAGGCTACTAGGGTGCTCTGGTCATGTTAGCAGGCTGATGAGTGGGTTCGGTAGTGTATTCCTTCTATTTTCGTGTTGTTGGTGTAGGTTTTCTGCACCCAAACATTTTTTTTTCATTACCGCTGTTCTGTAACTGGTAAATACCGTCTAAAATATTAATGAAAAATCTTTAAATTCAAATTCAAAATATTTTATTCAACTAAGACACTAAGTGACATTTACGATCGTTAAATTAAAGCTACAGTTAAAAATCATAGATCGACACGAACAAACCTCACAGGTGTACTGGATTTTCAAGGTAAATTAGATGAAAACAAAATTTGTGGAAATAAGTCCTGCCTGAATAGACCTATAACTTCCAGTTTTCGAAATTACTTATGAGAATAATACTGGTAAAGAAACTCATTTCCACTCTTTTTAAAAGTCAGATATTCAAGTACATTAGTGTAAGAATTACATGAAATGTAAACAGTATGTGTAATTGAGATGTTGCCATCTAAAATTCATTTTATTGCAATGCTCCAAAAGCTAACGTACTAACAAAAAAAACACCGATACCGTTGAAGACTGAATAAATGACAGAGGATGTGCATCACTGGTATAATCAGCTTCTGACCATGAATATACTTGATTGGTTCTATTATGAATCCTGTTCTATGGTAACCAGGCTTCTGATAAACATATATATCTTAATACGTATTCCAGACTAGCTGATCCCGGCGGTGTTACCGGCATTTGTTGTTGTAACGACGGGTAAAGCCGCGGGGCGAAGCTAGTCGAGAAAAGTTGCCTAAATTACTCTTTATATCATCAGATATCTACCTGTGAAAGTCCAGTGGAAATAAGTCCACCCGATTCGAGATTACCCCGAAAAAAACAGATAGACAGGTAAAAATGATAAAAATCGTTATTTTGGTACCTTGGTAAAATAGTACATGTGTCTTTAGAGAAAAGCTGTTATTTTATATTACAAATAGATACTCTAATTTTATTTATTTGCATACATAAATTACAACATACAAATACTTGCTGGTCATACAAAGATTTGGTCCGACCCGGGAATCGAACCCGAGACCTCAAGTACAGCAGTCGCATAAGGTACCACTGCGCCAACGAGGCAGTCATTACAAAAACTAAAATTTGTTTATCCGAATCCACACTTATATCAATCTTCTTCTGCAACGACCCATAACGTCCCGCTCGATTCAGGCTACGCTTTCACGACTAAACCTTTACACCGATCCTATGACATTTTACATAAAAATACTTTAATTCCTGAAAAATGACATAGCCTACTCTTTACAGCAATAACTGACAAAGGCGCGGGCGGAACCGCAGGAACAAGCTAGTATGATATATGGGTTTATCTGCACAGGTATTGATATTAAATCGCGTGATCGGAACGAATTGGCTCATTCATCAATGAGGACCGGCCGGCGTTGAGTTAACGTGGGAAAATCCGTTGATATACAATTGATATACACATTAATAATTTAATGTAAAGTTATTACTTAGTCATTACGTTAATTGGCAATTAAGGTTTTAATGCATCTAGGCAAAATACCTAATATAAATGTGTTTATACTAATTTATACCTAAAATACTACCAACAGGGAAAAGAGTCGCAAAAACAGTGTAGCCAGGAGGATAAAAGTTTTCTCACAAATAAGTAGTTTGTATAGCACTGGAGTACTGGACAATATAATTAGTTTGTTTTTTTGTAAGACAAAGGATAATATATTTTTGTTATTTATTTATTATACTGGAGGGCTTACCCCTAGGGAGCATTCTAACCCAATTTGGGTTCTTGTCTTTTCCATAGGAGGCCCATACTTCTGAAGTAATACCATGGCCTTACTGAAAACCGAAAAAAAAAGTATTAAAAGGTGAGTGAAATTACCGGAATCCCTTTTCCATAGAGGGGAACTTAAATTACAAAAACGGACTTGTGATCCTGAAGTTGCAGGTATCAGTGGGCTGCAGACTTAGAATCAGTCTAGCAGTATGTGTCAGGTCAACATGGTACATGACTACCGAAATACCTACCATCGTGTTATCAGCTCTCTTGTCTTTCTATACCACCAAATTAAACTAAGAAGTGATTTAAAACAGTGGCTGGAGTGGTTGAGGCGCTCATAATTCAGTTGCACTCGGTGATTAGAAACAATCAGCGAGGGCAAGCAACGACGGCGCGGTCAGTACCTGGATGGGTGACCGCTGGTGGCATGTTACCATGAGCGTCTCCATGATTCGGAGGTCACGTTAAGCAGTCGGTCCCGGTTGTTATCATAGGATAACAGTCGTGAAGCTTAGTTGGAGGCCTTCGGGCGGCTTTAAAACATCCAACGGTAAGATTACGTAGCCACAACGTTGTCTTGCCAGTCCCCAACCCGCATTTGGCCAGCGTGGGGACGTATGGCCTTAACCCTCTCCTGAGAGGAGATCCGAGCCCAGCAGTGGGACATTATGGGTTGTTGATGATAGATTGATGAAACTAAGAAGTAATGGTGATGTAAACCTTTTGTATCTTTTATCACAACCTTTAAAAACATTAAACAAAAATCTTTTGTATTCGATACAAGTATCGAAATTTTGCAGCCCAATTATCTTTTTAATTTTTTTAAACAATTTTATATCAAAGCGCAACCCTATTGAATACTACGCGAGTTGCTACTAACTACGATTAATCGATAAAATAGTATTTGTAGTACAGTCAAAGTGCTGTCATGAGACCGCCGAATGAACTTATAAACGTAAACTTTTATCGTAGTAATGAATGGGAGATAGTGTAATCAGTTTTTAATGTTCTTTCTCTGTAATATCGTTGTAGATGTGACATTGTGATGCTGGCAACAGAGCTGTGGACCATTTCATTCTTGTTTGGGAGTCCGATGATCTTGATATTTTGTTTTTGATTAAGCTCGATAGAAAGAAAAAAAATTGAACAAAAAAAATCGACTTTATGAACTGGCCTAAATTGAAATGAGACCACACCAGCTTTCAAATAAAAAAGAATCTTTAAAATCAGTTTCCCAATAGAAAGCTTTGAAGTTACAAGCATACAAAAAAAATAGTGGAATTGAGAACCTCCTTTTTTTTAAGTCGATTTACTTACTCTGCTGTTCGTGAAGAGGTGTTTTAAAAATTGTTAACTATTTTAAATAAATTGACTTTTTTATAAAACGACAAACAGACATAATATATTTTATACAAATACCTAAATTTTGATACATTACTCATTATCAATTTATCTAAACGACTAAGTTGATTTTACCACACAACCATAATGGGAGAAGGTGGTCTAATGGTTGTTCTGAAAATATCAGGGTCAGAACTTTCATTGCGAGATGCAGGATTATAATTGGTTTAGTTCACTGTATCTTCGCCAGGGGACATTGAGGTATATTGTTATTACATTGTAAGTGAAAGACGCTAAGATTTCGTGTATTTTGATAAGGGCGAACTAAACTGTCTTTTCATGGCCAGGAATCTAGGGAATAATTTAAATTTTTAAATTCATTAATTATCTCTCTTCAGATAAGAAGATTTCAATACCTACTTATTTTTGCGACTTGTTTACTGAAAATTTGTATTCAAAACTCCCCGAGTCCTGCTATAAGTAGGCACTCTTGGCAATCTATACATCCATACATACAAATAAATAAAGATGGAGTGTCTGTTTGTGATACCAAAATAACTGCTTTTTAGTAAATGCATATGTATTTATACACGGTAGATATACCGAAATATTTTTTTTACAATTTTCGCCTGTCTGTCTCTGTCTGTTTGTTCCGGGTAATCTTCAGAACTATTGGACCGATTTCGACGGGATTTTCACTAGCAGATAGCTGATGATATAAAGAGTAACTTAGGCTACTTTTTAGACTAGCTTCGCCCCGCGGCGTTGCCCGCAGTTCCAACAACAAACGCTGGTAATACCGCGGGGCTCAGCTAATAATGTAATAAGATTGGATAATTATAGCGTAGCGTATATTTGACATTGGCATAAAACACGATAACAGATGTTGGTTGCATGATAACATTATTTTAATATCTTATGTCTATTTAAATATAAGTAGTGAGTACGCCTTTTATCATTTGGTATAATGTCTTTTTTCGATGAATTTTTAAAATCCTACAACTCTTCAGAGAGCCCTTTTTTTCATTTTTCTTAATCTTTATTTATTTAGATACTTTTATTATGCCTGTGTTAGTCCCATCGTTACTTCTTTTTTAAGAGAGGCCTATGTACTGCAACAGACTATTGATAAAAAAAATATTTAAATATTTCGGACATCTTACACACAACACCATCTGGTCCCAAGCTAACCAGAGCTTCTGTTAGGGATACTAGACAATTGATATAGATACATATATACTTTTTTTGTAAATACATACATAGAAAACAACCAAAGTCCGATATCCCGACCCGGGAATAAAACCCGAGACTTTAAGAACAGCAGTTGCATACGCTGCCACTGCGCCACAGAGGCAGTTAAATGATTCAACAGAAATGACAGCACGACCATAATATAACTACTACGGCTTACAAAAAATATATGGACTTTTCGAAGAAGAATTCTTTCTCCCGAGGTATTGAGGTTACCCGAGTCTCGGTTTGGGGAGGGGAGTTGAAGTTCTGTTAGCAACTTCGCACTTCTGACTCTTTAGATGGGATTGTACTTGGACTACTAACACACAACGCCATCTAGTGCCAAACTAGGCAGGGCTTTTATTACGATTACTAGACTAGATTACAATATTTTCATAGATACCGTGGGAGAGCCATGTTTCGGCACGCATGGCCTCGACCGGAGTAATACCAGGGCGCCATAGGAAGCCGGTGTGAAACATCGCCTACACAGTGTTTTACCGAGTGACTGATGATACTGCAGGCCCATACCCCTCCCCCATCCTACCCCTCTCCCCATCCTATAAAAAGGTAATGCAAACATTTGGTCTGACACGGGAATCGATCCCGAGACCTTATGCGCAGCAGTCACGAATGCTACCACTGCGCCAACAAGACAATCATATGGAAGACTTGCCCTTTCAACCAAAACGCATGTATTTAGATGCTTATTTAAAACACAATAGGTAATAATTAATATCTAGTAATAGCCGCAACTAATGCGACTCGTTGAAACTTTTAATCATTTGTTCAAGTATTTATCAGGTTCCTTCCCTTTTGACTCCTTTGTTTGTTATTTATGAATAACTGTATAACATGAATAAAATTTAAGGAAACAATGTTATTTTATCGTTCAATTATCCTAGCAACAGAAAAGAATCGAATAATCCTACAAATATTATAAACGCGAAAGTTTGTAAGTATGGATGTTTGTTACTCCTTCACGTAAAAACTACTGAATGGATTTTAATGAAGCTTTACAATAATGTAGCTTATACATCAGAATAACACATAGGCTACAATTTATAAAGATACTATTCACACAATATCTTTGTTTCGCGGGTTACATCGCGGGGCCCAGCTAGTGTATTATAATAATAATGCAAAAGGTATATTTCTCGTATATCGAATATGATCCTTCACGTTATCACCATATTTATTGACAAAAAGGCCAGCGAAGAGATCATTTTATTTTCTTTATTTAGAAAAGACAACTCCCGAATTTATATCCTGACTCGCGGAGAACTTTACAAATATACACAAAGAATAAACAGACACAAAGAACACCAAGATTCAGAACAACAATTTGTGGATCACACATGGTGGTATCCCATGTGGGATTGGAACCCACTACATTTAGCGTAGTAGAAAGCGACGTAGAAAGCTTAAGCCTCTGGGCCAACCGTACAGTCAGATCAGCTACCTTAAGGCAGCGCCGCTCATAGACACTATTAGGCTTGAATCCCACTTGCAAGTGGGTTGCAAGCCTAATAGGTCTGCGTCGCTGTATAAGAAGGATGAAAGGGGATTGGTCTTGCTTCACTCGGTGAAAGCAACGTAATATGACTTTACATCGGTTTTCCCTGAGAACGTGGTATCGTTTCAGTTTAGTCGGTAGTGACCAAAGTATGACTCTCCCACAGTTCAAGACTACCCCTAACTGTAATTATTATAAATATTAGAAATAATTTTAACCAATGAATTAAGACTACTCTAGTACTTTATTTATACTAATAGCAATAAGAAGTCCTTATCAGTAACTGCTTTAAGGAAAATTTTCTGGTTATATGTTACAAATATTATGGGTTCTCTTTAGTTACATATAAAAACTTGCTGTCAAAAAAGAGCTTTTGAATTATAACCTTTTGGCGACTTCCACATACAGCGCAACAAAAACATATGACAACGCCATCTACCGAAGATACGTAGTGTACGAAGAAGCTACCAATCCTTTATCGCGCAATAGAAGTTATCGCGTCGATTAAAATTTATTCAACATCCCAAGCATGATCACCTCGCCTGGCCGGAGAATCCTCCCTTTGTGTTGGAGGGACATGTGACCCCTTCCTCCACAACCTTATGAAGAAGGTGCTAAGTGCTGTCGTGTTTCGTGGGCGAAGAAGGAGCGCCTCAATATGCCTTTGGGACTATGGTGACCACTGATCTTGAATACTGTTCATGCTATTCGTCAGTCAAAGGCTCGTATAAAAATCTTTGACAGTTTTAGGATCTTGACTAACATCGGAGGCTCGAATGCCGTGTGTGCGGCCGATTCAAATCTATTTTCATTTCCATTCAAGATGAGATAATAATCTAGTAAAGAGTATCTGGTAGGCAAAGAACACTTAATGTTTTTTTACACGAATACAACTTTTTATTTTATTATTTCATATCTAAATGTCTGACATTTTCGTCTTTATCTTTTCGTGTCTATGCCTACATCAATGGCAGACTGTTTTAATTTAGATAATGTATGACCAAATTTAATGAATATTCTACTCGTATACAATAGTCATAATGACTTAGGTATAGGCATATGCAAGTTTTTAATCCATAGTCAGTTAAAAATAACTCTTGTAGCTTAAATTAAGATTGGAATTATGGGTCTTGGTAACTGAATGTAAAGGCTTATCATAAAAGACATCTTATTTAAGAATTGGCCGTGGTCAAGGGTCATTTATGCAGATATACTTAATGTTCGTCATGTCCTACCACAATTAGCAACATTGTTATTATCGAATGCAAAATTTCATGAACATTGCGTCAACGTGCAAAAAAGTGACATTAAACTTCAGTCAATGATAAAGTAATCAATTTGAGACAACGAATGACATCAATTTATATGTTGCTATAGATAAGGTTGCTATAGATAGAGCAAAGCGTAATAATAAAAACTACGATAAAATTTTTAATATAATTTATGAGCTGAAATTGTAATAATTTGATGTTAAAGATATTCCTACACATTAAACCGGTCCGTTGATATTTCTAACTGCTGATTTGATTTTCACAAAATACGAAAACAATATAAACAAAAAATGAATTATTATTTTCGAAATTACTTTTTAGCACCAAAAATTCGTAATTTTGTTTCTTTCTAATATTAATGTACCCAATGTTACTCTTACAACTAAGAGGAATCTATTGACACCACTCATATAAAAATACGGAATGCCGGCTCTACGGCGTGCCAAAGAAATATATATACATAGATACGTACATCCATATATATACTCTCGAAAAATATAACCCTCCTTCTTTCACAGTCGGGTAATTATTTGTCTGTCTGTGATAACATAAATGTATTTAAAAATATTAATAAATGATTGTCAACAGTTACCTTGTCGGATTTGTCTAATATAGAAATATCTTCTCAAAACTAATATCAAAACTGAAATTTTCCGAAGTAAACACTGCCCTCAATCATTATTTTACCCTAGAAAAAACCCTTCGTATAAATATTATTGAAATTCTTGGCCCTCTCCAAGAACTCGATGTTTTAAAAATGTTGAAAGGGAATCTGGCCGTGGTACATAAGCGTTCTTGCTAACTCATTCAACTCCGTTAGAGAAAGGAGGAAAATAGAATCAAGTGATGTAGGTATAATACTATTGAATGTTGTTTTCGTGAGCGCACCCATTGAAATTCTAACCGTGCCCTTGTCATCCAAACGCGGCAAAACAACAATGATGGTAATGTTTTTAAAGTACGTATTTATTTCTTAGCTGCTATTGCCCAATGGTCAAAACATTACGTATTTGACATTCCAGTTCCCTTTTTAGAAATTATAGGAAAATGCTGTAGACAAGGTAAGAGTTAAGTAATACATGCTGATTGTTTTTCAACAATAACGAATGCTCTGAGAAGGCATTAGTAGGTACCATCCTAAACTGAAGTACTACGTACTAGCAATTTTATAAGTATTTTGGTTCGGTGAGAAATATACCTTTTCATTATTATTATAATACACTAGCTGAGCCCCGCGGTGTTACCCGCGATACAAAGATAGTGTGTGAATTGTATCGTCTTAAATTGTAGCCTATGTGTTATTCTGATGTATAATCTATATTATTGTAAATGTTCATTAAAATCCACTTAAAACTTTTTACCATATTTTTTCATCCATACTTACATACTTTCGCGTTTATAATATTTGTAGGATTATTCGATTCTTTTCTGACACGTTCATTGGTTTCCTCACTTTGCTCGTCATGGAACTATTTTAATTTATTCTGAATAAAATTTTTTAATCACGACCAGAGGTACGATGGCTAACATGGTATTTAGGGCACACGATCCCCAAACTGACTGAAATTGTAAATACGTCTTTTTTGCGAATTTTCCCACCTCATCTGTTTATACTGTCGCGCAATTAGGTGTATAAGAGACGATTGGCCTTTAGTTATTTATTTAAAAGCACTCAAATCCATTAAATAATGTTTTAACTACATATATCTAACACAAGTAAAGGAGCTTAACCATGACCAGTTCTTCGCACACTTAAAGTAAGGCAGTTTAAATAATGAATTATAAAATGAATATTTCGCGACTTGAATGTTCCGTCAAGAAAAAATTTAATGTGTTATGTTATGAAATTCATTATGTTATGACGCTCAAGTTATACTGTTTCGACGGTTAATAATAATAAGTAAATTATTATATATTTACCTTTAAATATTATAACATCCAATAGGGTATATACTTCTTTTGCACACCTATTTTTTTGCAATAAATATCTGTGTCTACGAGAACTATTTTTCAGTTTTTCATACTATCTTAGTCAAAACAAGGAAGTCAAAGAACACGGTTTTTCCAAACAGTACTGTATTAGATAGTGATAAGTCCAATGTGACTTTGATCTTGGGAACGAAACCAACGGAAGGGTAATTGTGTAATAAAATGATAACCCTGAGCGTATCACTTTGTATTTTGTTTACATTCTTTTATATTTATTTGGTTCATTTACGTAAATGTGATAAAATTTGTCTTCAGAATTTATATAATTATTTTTAGATAAAAGTTTTCGGAGTCGTTCGGAAACATAAATTTTGTGTGTGGAGGAAATGGTGTGATGTTCCATCACAAAGGGAGGATCCTCCGACCAGGCGAGGTGATGCCTGGCGGGCCACTGCCCAAACGGTTGACGTTGGGATGTTGTATATATGCTAATCGGCGCGAGTACTTCTATTGCGCGATTCAGGATTGCTAGTTTCTTCGTATACTACGATACTCCGTAGTTCAGTGTATCTTTTTTTATTATTTTTTTTATATTTAAGCTGCCAAAATGACTCTGCCCTGCCTGATGGAAAGCATGAGCAGAATCCAAGAGTGGTGGTCACCATCCTTAATGCGAAAAAGAACAATGCAGCATGGTGACCCACACTATGGCGGCCTGGGGGGAAGGGGGATGGTGAGGGAGATAGGGGGCGTTGGATCGGGGTATGGGCCTCCGGTATCCTCACTCACTCGATGAAACACAGCGTAAGCGCTGTTTCACACCGGTTTTCTGTGAGGCCGTGGTATCACTCCAGTCGAGCCAGCCCATTCATGCCGAAGCGTGGCTCTCCCACGGTAAAAATCTCATCATCATCTTCGGTAGATGGCACTGTAGCATATTGCGTTGAATGTGGATGACGCCACATTATGTTTTATTAGATACTTCGTTATTATATATGAATATGTCATTGCGAAAGTGCCCCTATTCTGCCTAATGAAACTCTTAGGCAGAATCTAAGAGCAGTGGTCTCCATACTCATTGCTAATGCAGACAATGCAGCATAGTGACCCACACTATGGTGGCCTATTGATATGCTTCTGCATCAATGGGCGTCCACGACAACATGGTTGCTGTCATTTTAGGTTAGTCTTCTGTGAAAGGTTCCGGTCCCCGGTCGAGCGGGCTCGTTCGTGCTAAAATCAGCGTGGGTCTCTTACCTTGATCTTCTTACGTAAGTTTCGAGAGGCACAACAATGCGGTGACTCTTAATGGACGACATGATCTTAAAGGATGACGTGACGGACTCTTAGTGACATGGACGCGTCAAGATGGCGATGGCTGGTTTGTTGCCTTATAATGTAAATGATCTATCAAATATTTTTAGGATAAAAGGATTATTCTGTTTTTATCATAGCATCAAACCGCCGTCGTTAAATCAGTCCTTTTTGCAATAATTTCTGAACCACTGTTAATTAGACTGTCAGACAAAACTAATTTTATTTTGTAAAAGATGATGTTTTACAAAAAAAATAGTTTTGTCTTACTTACCTAGCGGGTCAGTGCTTATATTAAACATAGCACAAATTTTTGTATAGAGTGTAAATGAAATGTTCGCTAAACACCATGGAGGTTTCTTCAACTATGCTGAAGGCACTTCTTCCACTTGCTTCCGCATCGTTTAGTTAGAACCGGAGATTTAGAAAAATAATGTTACGAAAACATACGAAATATAATATTACCGTGAGGGAGCCACGCTTCAGCACGAATGGGCTGGCTCGTCCGGAGTGATATCACGGCCTCACAGAAAACCGGTGTGAGACAGCGCTTTCGCTGTGTTTCACGGAGCGAGTCTAACTACCACACCTTCATCCCTCTCCCCATCCCCCAAAGGCCCAAAGATCAAGGTAATAGACCCACGCTGATTTCAGCACTAACGAGCCCGCTCGACCAGGGACCGGAACCTTTCACAAAAGACTAACCTAAAATGACAGCAACCGTGTTGTCGTGGACGCCCATTGATGCAGAAGCATCTCAATAGGCCACCACAGTGTGGGTCACTATGCTGCATTGTCTGCGTTAGCAATGAGTATGGCGACCACTGCTCTTAACGTATATACAACATCCCAACTTCAAGCGTTAGGCAGTGGCCCGCCAGACATGATTACTCGTTCCTCCACATATTCGTAAAATTGCTAAAGAAGAAACCAAAAAAAAATCGTTTTTATTTAGTTTGTGTCTGTTGTCCTGGTAACCTATATATAATCTCTGTATAACTATGATAATATAACAGCAGCTCAGATAAGTATTTTATTAATGCTGTGTATATTTTATGTTTTATATTTTATCAATATGCTACGCACTTTTAAATGCCTTCAAAATATCACGTGAGGAATAGAGTGATAAATCCACACTTAGATAAAGATTATTATATTTTTATTTGTTTATTTTTCAAATCAGCTGATATTTCGAATTACGCAATTGAAAAGTGCCATTCGCCATCGCACCACCGATTGTATTAAAGACGATAAACGTGTGGCGCAGCGATGTGACATTGAACGAATCTGCGTAAAATCATATTGACCTGGTTATTTCCGCGATAACCTGGTTACATTTAGAAATTTTTACTATTATTTATCTCGATATTTTTTGTTCTACTCGTTTAATTGGCTGGTCAATTACCACAGGCAACTTGTCTTTTAATATATTTTTTATTTATCTTTATTTTATATACATAGTAAGAAATGGTACAACAGGAACAATCACACTATATGTATAACAATTGGCGGTCTTATCGCTCTCGGCGATTTCTTCCAGACAACCATAACACGGATAAGTGTTATGGTTATCAAAAATTCAAGTCAAAAATTTAAAATTTAAAGTATAGACTGGTTTTAGAAATTTAAAACTTAACGTAAGATGGTAAAGAACTGTTAATATAAAAAGTTCTATAAATTATCTTTTAAACAGTCGATACGAAGCCTAACGATGCCAGTGGCGAAGAATTAAAATTTAATTTTTAGGTGAATTAATTATAATAAATAAAGAGTTGATTATAAGCAATTACCGGATGGGTGACCGCTTGTGGCATGTTACCATGAGCGTCTCCGTGATTCGGAGGTCACGTAAAGCAGTCGGTCCCGGTTGTTATCATACTATATAACAGTCGTGAAGCTCAATTGGAGGCCTTCAGGCGGATTAAAAACATCCAACGGCAAGATACGTAGCCACAACGTATTCTTGCCAGTCCCCAACCCGCACTTAGCCAGTGTGGGGATGTATGGCCTCAGCCCCCTCCTGAGAGGAGACCCGAGCCCAGCAGTGGGACATAATGGGTTGTTGATGATGATAAAATAAATATTTCGGACATCTAACACAACTAAGCAGAGCTTGTATTACGGGGTACTAGACGACGGTTATCAGTACATATCTATACTTTTATATGTAAATACAAACGTATTATGCATAGAAAAAACCCAAACTCCCAAACAAATATTTTCATAGAAACATTTAGATCACACAAACATTTGGTCCGACGCGGGAATCGAACCCGAGACCCCATGCAAAGCAGTTGGCTACGCTACCAGTGCGCCAACACGGCAGTCAAATAAAACAGTCAATTGTCTGCACGTCATTAGTATTCTGATCTAACTATATCTTTAATATAAGTAGGTATTCGAGAGCATATCACGAAAAATATGTAAGTATAAAGAAGTCTAAAACGCCACCTTTATAGATACAATATGACGGACCCAGTGATGAGATTTTAAATTAATATACCGGACTTCGCACGTAGGACATTTAGACAAAGTATTACGCCGGAGAATGAAATTTTCTTCTTTAGAGCCTACTAACCTACCCCATTTCCTACCTTTGGTTCCCTTTGTCATAAAAAAAACATTAATTTAATCGTGATGTACGTCACTATGTGTCAGATGTTCAAATTTAATTCGGTAAGTAAAGTTACTAACGTACCGACGGGGTAGTGTTTTAACCATTCACTTTGCCACCCTCTACTGCGCTGAGCACAGTTTGTGTGAGCCACAAATTGTTGTTCTGAGTGTGGGCTTTTTTTGTGTCCGTTTTGTTTTCGGATGGACATATATCCCTAGTACGGAAATTATAAAGGAGAAACGAAATACATTTAAGGGTCTGCTTTTCTTTTCATTCATTCCTTTTCATAATTTAGGTCTTTCATTCACTGTTTAAGCTGTAAATTAACGTAGACACTTAGTTTCAACTGTTATCTCTCTTTATCTCGAAGTAATAATTAGGTTAAACTTTTTATCATAATTCCTTTCAGTATCGATAAAATTTATTTTAATATTATATCATACAATATTACATCATCAAAATATAAAACATGCGGGCCTCATTCGAGAAGTTTTTTTTTAAATATTGTGATGTATTAATGCTTTTTTTATCCAACTACGGCGAAGGTAAATGGAAGGGTAATGTTTTGGTACTCTATGTATGTTCATATTTCGGGTGCGATTCCCGGGTCGGACCAAAAATTTGTATGATCTGCAAATATTTGTTTCGGAGTTTTGTTGTTTTCTATGTTTAATGTGTATGTATTTACAAAAAAAAATATTTATATTAATTGTCTAGTACCCATAACACAAGCTCTGCTTAGCTTGGGACTGGATGGCGTTATGCGTTAGCTGTCTGAAATATTTATTTATTAAACGTTCACCCGTAGCGCCTTATATACTGAAAGGATGTCAGTGAATGAGGTCTTAATGTAATTTCACTGGTTTCCTGGTTGCCTTATTGAACCGGAAATACCCATCTCGTCAATGTAAAAATAATACAATAACTTACCAATAAAAGTTAAAATAAAATCTAAATTTAGAGCCGTTCTAAATACGATTCGGCCTATTCAAGTATCCATTAACCTCTAATAATAGGTGTTGAAAGCTGCCAGAAGCATTATTCAGCTAACATGCCTGTCGGCCTGCTTACATACATTTCATACTCTTTACTTAGATTTGCATAATTGTCAGGCGATTTGTTTCAACTTCAGGGCTTCTTAAAATCTTCGTGACGTACTACTGTACCGCACCTACGTACGTTAACTTAATGTCTTACAAACATAAATTACAATGTAAAACGAAAAGTTTTTTCTTTTATCTTGGATAATTGGTTTCATCTAGTTTTAATACATAAAGTTCTCGTACCGGTGTTTATCACCAAATTCCTCCAAAACGGCTGGACCCATTTTTTTGAATTTTTTTGTATATATCAGGTAGGTCTGAGAATAGGCTAACATTTTTTTCATATTCCTTAATGATAAGGGTGACCCACCCCTAAATATTATTTTTTGACAATTTTTTTATAAATGACTAAACAACGTTTGCCGGCTCAGCTTGTTAACGCTTCATGTACGGCATTTTCTGAATTCAGGCAGAAAATTTTCTGAATTCGCAAATAACTAATTTGAGTTAGCCCGTGTTATCCTCCCGCAAGACCGCAGTGTATACGACTAAGGAGACTAAGAGAATATAACACTTCTGGTTTTCTTTAAATTTTTTGTCTATACTATTAATACAATACAAACCTTATATTGACAATAACAAACACATAAAAAATGAATTACGAAATTTGGTGTAGTCGATCGAAAGTTATGCGCGTACATACATTTTTGTGATTCATTTTTATTTATAAAAATATTCTACATTAACTATTAAATTTATTATCTAAGTAAATCCATAGATATTTCTCAGTAGAGAAAGTGCTTATGAAACGATTTTTAGCCGTTTAGAAAGTCATACTTAAAAGATCTATAAATTTGAAACAAAATTTAATTTCAAAAGATTACTTGTTTAACAGGCTTGTTATTCCAACTCGATATAAAAGACGATCTTCTGATTTCAAGTACATATATCGCAAAACGATAATAAAATTACATTGAAGCATTTATCAGACACGTGAATTATAATTTAATTATTTAATCATTTGTATAGACACAAGTATCACGAGACTTGCAAAATTCATATTAATATTAATAAATTCGAAAGTAACTCTGTCTGTAACGCATTTCTAGCTGAACCGCTGCACCGATTTCAATGAAATTTGGTATGGTTATACTTTGATTTTCGAGGAAGGATATACTCCCTATAACCGTGATAACTGTCAAAAACGCGAGCGGAGTCGCGGGAAAAAACTAGTAAACGTACTAACTAGTGAACTGAATTTATAAAAGCGACTAAAAAATATCTTTCGATGATATTAACGAATTTTTAATTCTTAAATAAAATATTAAATTAAATGTTTGTATGATCTACAAATATTTGTTTCGGAGTTTTCTATTTATGATATATATGTATTTACAAAAAAAACGTATATTTGTAGTTATATCAGTTGTCTAGTACCCATAATACAAGCTCTGCTTAGCTTGGGACTAGTTGGCGTTGGGTGTTAGATGGCCGAAAATATGTATATTGTTTTTATAACACTTGACCAATTTTTTTTGCTTTTTTATTATCTTTTAAATAAAATATTGATCCGTTGTTTCAGATTTATAAAGGATTGGACATTGTAACTGCAAAGGCCAGCCAGCGGGAGAGAGAAATGGCAAAACACTACCTTTTGGATATCTTGGAACCACATCAGATGTTTACTGTGGTTGACTTCAGAAACAGGGCACTTAAACTCGTATCCTTTTCATGAATTAATTATATTTATATAAATTTTAAACAAGATTTTGATAGCCCAGTTGCACTCGGTGATTAGAAACAATCAGCGAGGGCAAGCAACGACGGCGCGGTTAGTACCTGGATGGGTGACCGTGTTACCATGAACGTCTCCGTGATTCGGAGGTCACGTTAAACAGTCGGTCCCGGTTCTTATCATACGATAACAGTCGTGAAGCTTAGTTGGAGGCCTTCGGGCGGCTTAAAAATATCCAATGGCAAGATTCACGTAGCCACAACGTATTCTTGCCAGTCCCCAACCCGCACTTGGCCAGCGTGGGGACGTATGGCCTTAACCCTCTCCTGAGAGGAGACCCGAGCCCAGCAGTGGGACAGTTTGGGTTGTGGATTGATTGATTTATTGATTTGAATAAAATTTACCCCCATAACTAAACGACCGACTTCCAACCCAACAAAAAACTTAATAATGTATATCATTCCCCAAACTAGGTTTACCTAGCTAATGACACTTTATTTATGCAAACTGATAAAAACATTATAATCCATGTATAAAAAAGAGAGCATTATAAGGAGTGAATCACGCAATCAAAGTTATATCATTTGAAAATAAATCTTATTCTTAAAGAAGAAGCCTTTAACAAAACTAAAAATCCGACTCAAAACCGAACTAATACACACTATCTAGTTTTCACCACTTAGCCGGTTTAATTACACTTAATATGTGGAAATTTACAGTAGGAGAGCCACGCTTCTACACGAATGGGCAGGCTCGACCGAAGTGATACCACGGCCTCACGAAAAACCCGTGTGAAACATCGCCTACGCTGTGTTTCACCGAGTAAGTGAGGACATCGGAGGTCCATACTAAAATCCCTCCCCCCTTCCTCAACACCCAAAGGCCGGCAACGCACATATGACGCCTCTGGTGTTGCAAGTGTTCATGGGCGGCGGTAATCGCTTACCATTAGGCGATACATCTACTCGTCTGTCCGCTATTCCATAAAAAAATACCAACCCGTCTGGCCAGCTTGACACAGTAGACCAGAACCTTCTTTCTAATAAGAGGCCTATCTGAACATAGGACTGGAGCAGAGGATTGCCAAAGGTTATTTATGATGATGACGATGAAAGTATAAAACCCTAACACCATAAAAAAACTTTATATATATATATNTACAATACATTAAAATCTAGCACTCTTCACATATTCTACTGAGCACTAAAAGGCAATACAAGCTTAACGGTTGATCTTTATAATTTCTACAAATATTATGGCTAATGGAATCAAAATACCCATAAAAGTGTTACACAAACTCCGTTATCACATAAAAAGTCCGGATCGCGTATGTTATTTCTCTAATGATACATTTTATACTTATTTAATTATTGTATTCCGTTTCCGTGAATATCTTTACTTCATTCTGTATTTTTTTTATATATGTATTTTTATTATGTCAAATTAATACAGTAACTTTGTCTATGGAAAAAGAGAATAATAATATGCGTACAATATTATACAGAACAAATTCAATGAGAATGAAATTGAAAAAAATATTCCATTAAATTTCATTTAACTAAAATAAATAATAATAATACCAATGAAATAAAATTTGTTAAAAAAGATTTTCTTAGTCTGAAGACTGACTAAAACGATATAATAATTATTTTCACGGAAATTAACGCGATCACTTATTTCAAGGTAAATTACATAGCCTGGTTGCACTAAACCTGCAACCTGTTTTTTAACGACAGGCAAATCAGAGGTATGTAATGACGAAACGTGAAAATTTAAAATAGTATAACTAACACGATACCTAGAAAGGACCTTTAATTAATTTAAAAATTGAATATCTTTTTTTTAAATGATAAAAAAATTATTTTATATACCGTAAACTCTACAAGTTTGAGTATTGTATTCGCTCTCCTGAACATCGAATTGTACATTAATATATTGGACATTTCTTAACATGAGGAAATGGTAGCTAGACATCGCTACTTACATAATACGTATGTAGTCACTCCTGCCACCAGTGATAGTACCTAACATCTCTCGTGTAGCTTCCATTTATAGCCACAATATTTTAGTAATAGTGACTATGATTCACGGTGACCAACCCGGAAGGGACACGATGCGTCATTGACGCCGTACCGTAATAGCTGAATTAATTCAAGTTTAAAGTTTAATTATGTCTATAAACTTTTTAAACAACTTGAATTATTCAAACCACAATTAACCATTACGTGTGTTGATGTCGTCGTTTCTGTGTTATATGGAAAATAGGTGTATAAAGAGAGTTATACTACAAAAGTCTATTACGTATAAAAAATATGATTTCAATTTAATTTGCAGCTGCTATTCTGGCATCTGATCATCTGAAATATGTACTTCTACTGCCAATAAAAATGTCGATTATATATAATTCTCGTGTCACTTCGATGCTCACGATAAACTCCGAATCTAACCGATTATCACCTTTATTTTAAATGTGCTTTGTAAACATCCTTATTTCCTTACTAACATTATAAATGCGAAAATAATTCTGACTGTATGTGACGCTTTCACGCCATATGGAGGCCCATACCCCAACCCCTCCACAACGCACTTGTGACCTTGTGTCCCTGATGTTGCGGGTGTTCAAGGGCAGCGGTAATCGCTTTCATTCAGGCGATACGTCTGCTTATTTACCCTCTAATCCGTAAAAAAAACTACTAAACCGATTTAAATTAAATTTCGTACACAGACAGTTTAGATTAAGGACATAGGCTAGTTTTTTTATTGCGAAAAAGCGATTGTAAAGGGTTGAAAGAGGGGGGAGGGGGGAGGAGAGAGATTCAAAGATTTTATGAATGTTAACCAAAATCACTATTGCACGCGGACGAGGTCGCGCGCTTAGCTAGTATATATGTATAATTATGTTAAATTGGATTGGATACATAAATCTCAAAATTTCTTCACCAATTGAGCTCAAATATTGAACGATTTACGATCTGTTTCAAAGATTGATATTATCTATGTTTCACGTCATTTCGTTCCTCAGAGGTGATGAACAAAGTAACAGAGTATAAGTTATTTATAAAAATAAAGCTAGATTTAAGAGTAACCTATATTTTTTTTAACATCAACAGTCTTATAAATTATTAATTAAATACTACACTACAAACCAGCGCTGCACGGATACTGAGATGGTGACCCCGTTCTGGTCTATATTTTTGTGTCTATCTCCCCGTCATAATCATTTGCATGGTATTCTGTGGATCGTGAGTAAATAATTTTCATTCATTTATTTAGACTTAATCCGGTTTTCAATCAAGTAAAGAAATAATGCCCAGTTTTATATAGAGGTTGTCTACATTTAGTCGACTTCTCCCGCAGTACGGCAACTGATTCTGCATCTTTAGTGCCTGCAGAGATAACGCAATGCACATCTCGCCAACTGATGTTTGATTAGTGTTTTCGCTCCATTCGTACATGCTCTGTATTTAAAGACTTAGTGACTGAGTTTCGCGGATGATTCATTATTAAAAGGTATCACTTTTACGTCTCCATTAATTTAATTTCTCATATCTCATACACGGCCGTCCCAAACTTAGGTGCTATGTAAACCAGAATACTAATAAATATAATATATTATTACTAAGTACGTACTTATTTTAACACCTCGACACAAACCGACTAATCATCCGCATCACAATTATTTGTCTTAGGTGGGATTAGAGCCCACAACCTCCCTCTTACCAGTTAGGGTCATTAACCCCTATACTAGCCTGTCTATTTTTATCTAATTTATGCGGCAGTGCCTACTATCATAATCCCTATTATCCCAATTAACATAAAACGAGTCTAGTAAGTCCTAGGATGTACACGAATTTTGGTAATCGGACAAACCGTAGTAGTGCCGAACACCTTTGGCTAGTATTTGAAAGGTTTGCTTCTTCACGCCGCCGGCCATTCACCACATAATCCTCTTACGAGCCAAGGTGGCTTACACACATTCGGTACACCGACTTTCATTCTATTGATGAAATAAATTTTGTATTACCGTTAATGAGTAATTTTGAGATACTTTCCACGGCAGGCGGAGCGAGATACATACCCACTCCGCTCCGCAAGGGAACTTAGACTAGCTTACTAGTGATTTGCATTTAATTAAAAATCTTATAAGTATCGCAAACGTTGAAACCGTAATTAGTTATTATGTAATTATGTGGAAAACAGATTTACATACAACACATCATACGTTATATGAAATTCATTCTTAAAATAACAGTTTAACTACTATGCAAGGAAAACAAAGTATCACTGTTGACTAACTCACTGGGTTATGTTATTCTAGGATTGTGTGGTATATTATTTGATTTGCTTAATAAATATATGTTTATGTCTAGTTCTTAGAAAGTATACCTCTTTCTGGATACAAGTGTCTACATTACGGCGGTATCCCATTTACAAAATGGTGTACACATATTGACCAACTTTTAGCTCCTCCTTGTTCTTGGTAGTTAGATTCTAATATAACATTGGTTGAATAGCTTAGTCATGCGGTAAATAAGGATAGGCCCTTATTTATCGTATGAATCAATATATACATGGTCCCTAACATCAGAACATTGATTTTGTCAATTCATGATAGTAAAGTTTACGGAAAATACCTCATGACGGCGGTAAAAAAGCACTATACGCCCTTCTGAATAAATCTTTCTAGCTTGGGAGTTAATGATGTGTAAGTTTTCACAATGAACTTTTAAACATGTTTGAGCGACTTTAATACACCTAATTCGTCATAAATTATAAGTATCTGTTAATCGATATATTTTACACCAGAGGTAATCTTTTAAATTTAAAGGCCAAACTAATGCTTAGTCGAATTATAAGAAAATTATTGAACTCAGTTTAATAGTGGGGTATATTTGACGTATCTACTATTTAATTATGTGCTTATTTCTTTTTAAGTATTTTGTTATGTTTGAGAAAAAATATTAATGAATAAACTTTATCTTTTAAATCAGTTGAAAAGGATTTTACTCGGTACTTGCTTCGTTCGCGGTTGGAACGGGGCCCAATGTATCAGTGATCTGTTGTATTTTACCGTTTCTTTTCTGCTGAAGTTTATAGCTGTACAATAATTTTTATTGTTAATTTATTTTCACTACCATTTTCCATTTACTACACGTCATTTAATATTGAAAACTGTTTTCTTATTTTCTAGAACAGTAAATATATTGTAAACTATTAATTTTATTACACGTTGAACAATACCCTATTTTCTTACTTTACCGTTTATTAAATTACTATTGGTAAGTTAATTCAGCCGGTGCTATCTAAGTGTGCGTGACGACTACTGTGATAGATCATATCCGCCATAAAATTCTTGATTTCTAAGTAGTTTTGTGAAATTATATCAGTTAATATTTCCTCTTTGAAATGATCAAAGCTTCCTATGTTAATATCGTCGTGTTATGTTACTGCCTGAGTGTTTCCTTTAAGCTCGTAATATATATAAATATTGAAGGCCTTAGTTTTGAAAGAAGCATTAGGCATTTATCCTGTTTTGAGGGGGACTTCACAAACATAGATGATACAAAGAACATTCCAGACTCAAAATAAAAAATTGTGGATCAACACTCAGCTCGGCAGAAAGTGGCTGCCGCTTACACACATACACTTTTTTTATATTTGGCAACCCCCACGGTCCGTCACCACACCGGGGTTTGCGGCAAGGCGGTATGTTGGACTGGGACCGACTAAAACTGCACGGTGAGCCACTCTGCGCCTGAGAAGGAAAGGATCCGGGAATTGGTGTTATTGACACAGCAACACACTGACAATCACTACGCCAGCCATGCAATCAAACTAACTAGAAAATGACTAAATAATTCAGGGTTTAGTCCAAAGTGCACATTAGAGTCAGAATTTATATTGATTAACAACGTAATTGAATGAATATAACGTGTCATGGTGTTTGGAACTTCTCTGAAACCTCATTATCATCAGCAGCCTTTAACAACCCACTGCTGAATATTGAATTCTACTTAGTAAGGTTTTGACCTGCTACCTATACCACGCTGGCCAGAAAGTTTGGGAATTTTGCTCCCTTTTATCGTCTCTCATGAGATGAATAGGAGTGGAGATACTCCGTCGTATTACTAATTTATCACCATACAGACTTCGCCGAAATAGTTTTTTTTGTATAAAAGAATATTAGTATATTTAATAATGGCTGGTAAAGTATTTTTCACTCTGCTGCCCCTGCCCACTAAGACGCAGACAGATATAGTTGCGCGAGTCAACTAGTTTTTGGTCTTGAAAAGAGAGAAAAAAGAGAAAATAAATAAATGACCGTTACATAAGTATTTCCTACTTGCTACCCTAACCGTATACGCACCCGTAAGAGTACGCATGTCTAAGAGTATACACGCACTTATTCTGTTCACATTGAAAAATTAAACTTATTCATTCCAACATTTCCTTAATTTAAAATTCAGATTGAAAAACTAACTGAAGAAGGAAAAGTTCCTGTTATTGTCGGGGGTACAAACTATTATATAGAATCTATTGTATACAAGATACTGGTAGAAGATATGGATGATAATGAAGCCTTGCTTTGGGATAAGAGTAGAAGGAAAAGAGATATTGATGATTATGAACATCATCAAATTGAATCAAAAATACTAGCTACAGATAGTGACAAAGTTAGCGATACACCTATGACTTCTGATGATAAAATGATAGATAAGCCTAGTGCAGATGTAGACGAATCTGTGAGTATAAGCAAGGAAGAAGTACAAGAGACGGTAGATAATGAAAAGATATTTACTAATGAAGAAATCCATGCTAAATTGAAAGCGATTGATCCAGTAATGGCGGGTAGACTACACGTCAATAATAGAAGAAAAGTTTTGAGGTAAGTGGTTTTATACCTATATTATTTATGGCGTGGATTATTTTTTATTGATAATTAAAATTTACTTACATTATATAATTGATATTGTTCTCCTTGGTGATATGTTAATTCAACCTATTGTATCCAAGTTGGTTTAACCACAATTGTATAATACGTCTTATACTTGTGTATTTAAAGGAATCTTCGGCGATAGAAAGCCAATTACATATAAATCATCGTATGTTTTTTTTAGTTAAAAATTACAATGAAACTAGCACAATTAGTTAATTCTTTTCTACTCTATGCACAGGTGTACTAACAAGGTGGGTAGGGTGGATATCCGATTGACATTGACCACAATATAATTGATAAATACTAGACCAATGTGCTAATCAAAATAATCTAATGTATTGCTATAAAAATTGTTGTTAAAAGTTAATTTACTGAAATAGAGTCTGTACAGTGAGGAGATGTACTGTGTGAGCAAATTAATATAATCCTATATCTAAACTGTATTAACTGGTGTATAAGAAAGATTCTTCTATTTTACTTTTATACTTCAATTTATGCCAAAGCATTATACGCAGTTTATAGCGTAGGTAAACTGCGTATAATACTTTGACTATTGTCTTTACTAAACTATAGTAATACTGAACTATAATCTTTAAAATGAATTATGTATATTTATCAATAAAATGCGTGCCAAAATTTACACACAACAGATCATTTACATTAACAATAGCAATAACTACAATAGAATTATTTAGTCAACGTTAACTATTATTGCTGAAACCATTTAAAAGGTTAATCGCAAAGAAATCATCATCATTCCTAACATTTATTATTTCCAAGGTTGTTTGGGACTGACACCAGTTTAACCAATCTTGGCTGAATATCAGTTTACCACCGAGCAACAGTCATCGGTTCTCCGCAACCCTGAGGGCTAACTGAATTTGATGATTTAATTAGTTAGCAGTATATTTGACGGCACTAACGTCTCAACAACGTTTCTCATGATTAAAAATCGGAATCACAAACTCCTGAAGGAGTAGACAGAAACATAAAAAAGTCCACATTATTTCCATTATTACTTCAGTCTTCAGTAACAGAAAATTGGCTTTCAATCATACATATACACATTTGTCTAAATAAAGATGCATTCGTATTACTGCATAAATACAAAATATGGGATAAATAAATGTGTTCACACAATGTTTGTTCTAATCGCGAATCGCAATAATTACCATCTTGAAACCACGCCCATATACATTTGCAAGTTTGGAAAGCGTGCTGCTTTGTTAAGCCCAAAAAAAAAATACTCAAAACTTTCTGGAACATGACTATCCCTACACAATTCGGGTGGTTATTCTATAGCCTCGTCTAATATTTCCGATATAGTTTCTTTCTTGAATAAATTACAGTGAATTTTTATACCAATTCAACAGTGAACAGCCTTGAACGAATTATCAATTTTATTATCATTTTATTGCCGTGTATAGTTGGTTTCCTATGTTTAATGTTTTATGAAGATGTTTCGTTTGGCCTCATCAACTTCTAGAACTTCCTGTTGTTTCTTAATTGCGCTTCTAGTGTTTCTTTTTCATCTTTTTTTTTATATTTTCTTGAGGTTCATGCATGGAATTGAAATAATCGTTCATGTTATTGAATGTGTGTATTTACTCTAAGGAATGCGTAGTCACACATTGTAAATAGCATCAAATACTAATATAGTCTATGCTTCTTTGGAATTTCAGAATTAAATCAAAATGCTTAAAACCCATTCTGTACTTCTCAACTAATTAAATCCATAAATTTTGAAAAACATGTTTATTTTTGTAATATAGTGTAAAATTCCATAAACAGTAAGCAAATCTTTAAGCACTTTGTTAAATCAAAACACTTTTCGTTTAATAACGACGACTATAGAGAATACACGTTAATTTTTCCGTATGGCAATGGTTATTAATTTGCCTCTACATGTAGACACTAATAACATTCTTGAACCTACCAAGGTCGCCTTGGCTGAGGAACCCCAAGGGAAGTCTATCGGTCCATTATTAGTAACTCTGCTCAGCCAGATGAAAAGCTAGAATCCAAGAGCGGGGATCACCATACTCACTAAAACATTACAACTAAGTGAGATGCTTTTTCAAGCCCCGCTCCGCACCCAGGATAATCCTTACAAGAGAAGAAATAATACTGGCTATAATATTATGTAAACATATACATAGTCACCTACCATATGCGATAAAGTTACGTATCTCAGTATGAGACAGATTATTTTATTGACCATATAACTAACAAGTTTACGTAACAGGTTTACAGCTAAAACCAATGAATTTTCACTTTTATAAGCCTCGGCTTGCTGTTGGTTTTTTGACCAACTTACTAAACAGATTCAACGCCTACCATATAATAATTATGGTTATATTTTTAGATAGATATTATGTTCTTTTATGGAACAGGGGGCAAGCGAACAGACGTATCGCCTCATTGTAAGCGATTACCACCGCCCATCGACACTCGCAACAATAATGGCGTCGCAAGTGCGTTGCGGCCTTTTAAGAAGGAGTACGCTCTTTATTTCGAATATGGTAGTACTAGATCTGTCAAAAGCATTGCCAATATTCCTCACCTGATATCAAATACAAGGAGGGCCCTTAAAAGTAGTTGACCTACTTACCAGCTAGCAGTTCAACGTAGTATAGGATAAAAGTAAACACAACCGGGGATTAGTAACCCAGATAGGGGCCCATCTGGAAAGCACAATACATATACACAATACAGATCTATTCATCAATATTAAAAGCATTACGTAATATTTTCAAGCCATCTTCAGTACTTAAACCATCATATCTAAAAGCGTCAACGCCGCATCACCTTATTGCTCACATTAAGTACCCAACCGCCTCCAAACATTCCACACAAGGGTATACGCAGATATGTTTTATGTATTTATAAATTTAGGCATTGTGGATACAATCGTACTTCCCCCCAGCAACAACCACGCGAAACTTGTTCACGCAGTTTACATAAATATAAGAATTGAAGGCCGCCTGACATGATGACATAAACCCTACGGACCAAAGACGTAGATCCCCCGGCTTGACCGTAAATGGTATATAATGCGTAGAAGTATATTGACGGCGGCGGTTCAAGTTGTACTAGACGCCAGCACTTCCGTAGGTCTTTAACCGCTGCCAAGGATTTCGTAGACGATTGCGAATGTGTGAGTGAATTGACCTTGGTTCTACTACCCGAAGTTGATGTGGCCACGCTTTTGGAGTTAATTTGCGGATTGGGTCGAGCTACTTATGTGGGTCGAGATAATTGCTCGTCTTTTGGGACATGTCATTTATATAATATATCTGTGACATCAACTTCTGTTATGTTAATTAGAGGTGCTTTACGGGTTTGTGTATTAATTTATTCGAATCGCTTCAGATATCGTTACCACTGTGTTTTAATTAATTATTTTTGGAGTCATATATTAAATATTGTTATAATAAGGTATATAAGTTAATACATATCATGTTTAACATGTCATTACTAAATTGGCTACGATTGTCAGGAATGTAACAGGGAATAAGTACAAAATTTAAATTTGTCTCAATTTTTTTCTAGATTCTTTATTGTCTTTACAATATACCTACTCAAAATGTTTTTTTTTATTTGTGGTTATTTTGAACCCAGAAAATATTGAATGAAAAGTAACAATTAAGGGAGCGAAATAAAGATCGAAACGAAATGTGACGTCGATGGTCACTTCATCGAAATCCTCGGCGTAGAAATTTGTACTGTGTAATTAGTTTTTGTGAGATAAATTGTAGTCGACTAAGGACACATGACAGAAACTGGTTTTGATAGAGCACAATCGCATAATCTATCGAACATATTTTGCATGAAATCTCGATTTTATGACCGCAGAGGCCAAAGTAGTGAAACATATAAGGTATTTATTATGTTACATGATAAATTTTACGATGTGTGTCCATAAAATAGGTTTTTATTCATTAATAATTAAACGATACTTACAGCAAATCATAACCTACACACATTTGTCATTGAAATTATTCTTAAGAGTTTTTTCACTCCAGCACCATACAAAACTTGTAAGAAGAATTTTACCTTCTGCCATGATTTATAAAATAAGATTAGCAATTAAAGTTGTAAACAACTGAAATGCTGAATAGTAAACAAACACGAGACATGGATAATGACTCCATTGGTCCCGTCAAAAGCGCGCGCAAAATGGCGGCGTTTAAACAGCTCAAATTTAGTCGGAGTTTTAATTTCAATTTTAAAGATAGTTTGACTTCTTTCAAGTCTAATCATATTTACTTTCTTAATGATCAAATTAAGGAATAAAAAAAAAACGTGCGAATTCCTTATTCAACACAAGTTTAAAGATCTACGGATGTATTATAACATAAAGTTAAATAATAACTCATCTGGTTGGTTATGAAATAGACAAGCCGAACCCGACAAATATAACAGTAATACTTCTGCTATGTTGAAACCGCTATCTTTTTTAATAGCCAGTCAATAGGCTCCGAGCTGTACCTTACAACTTTATGGTAAATTATACCTCTTCAGGACTTCGCTTAGCAGTGGACATCATCATTAAACATCTCAATATGACAACTTTTCCATGTCAATCATTTTGCACTTATCATTTGATATACGATGTACACATATTAAGTAAACTGTTGACTAACTTAGAACTAAATATTTCAAACACTTGTCAATTGTCAACAGTCCAATATCTAATGTGACAGAGATCATGGTCACAGTACATAGTATCGCGAACACGGCCCCGTGATAACCCCGAATTATTTATCACGTGAATATTATACATTTGGCAAACCGGAGCTGCGCGAGCGCAATGTATAAAACGGAAAATTATCATATAGAGCTCATAAAACTTGAAATTTAAGCGTTTAGCGACATCTATTATGATTATTTCTGTAGTTTTTATTACTCTTTTTCATTATTTCGTTTTCGTTGTCTTCTTCAAAAATGTATAAATATTAATATTTTATTTTTAATATTTATCGCACAAGGAATCGGCGACGTAGATTTTTTATCATTCAATCATCACTGTACTTGAATTATACGTGATCACATGACCTACTTATGTCAAAGACTGTTACGGTTTAATGGCGATGTTCAAGTCAGTCCCACGAGCCCATGGATTTTTGGCGAGCCTACTCCCTAAATATCTAATACTGGCTATCCGCATCGCTACACTACTTGTGTTGATTTAGTGTCGACCTATTTAGATATTCCAACTTTCTTCATCGATAGTAGAGATGTCTTAGAAACTTATAGAACTCGTTTGATGCCTTTTCCAATTATGTAATGTATTTGCTACATATATACGACAATTATTTTTTCATACAATGTCTCTTCAATGTTTTAAGGGTTCCGTAGCCCAGAAGAAACTTAGCGGAATCCTTATAAGATTACTTTGTTGTCCGTCCAGATTCTTTTTGTCACGAACGCGTGTGGGTATCAAGCTAAAATTCATATCAAATACTCTACTATAAACTAGCAGGGTACTTCCCGTGAACTCAGAATCTTGAAGTTTGACATGAAGCAATGTCTTATAGTACAGATAAAGGAAAAATTACGTACTCGCACTTGGCTCCTTTTTTTTAGATACTTGAATAAATTACAGTTTTATTTGGCCTACGTTCAGGTTGATGATGATGATGATGATGAAATGCGTGTATTAAAAGTAGGGTAATATCGTTAGTGTGATGAATATGGCTCGAACTGACAACTTTTTATCGCAAGTGCTACGTCGTAGTTACAACAAAAGTAGTCGAGAAAGACCTGTATAATATATTAAATACACGGAACCCGATACAATAAATAATTTTTTTGGTTCGAACCCTGAGTCGGACCAAATGTTTGTATGATCTGCAAATATTTGTTTCGGAGTTTGGGTGTTTTCTATGTATAATATGTATGTATTTACAAAAAAAAAGTATATAAGTATTAATATCAGTTGTCTAGTACCCATAGTACAAGCTCTGCTTAGTTGGGACTAGATGGCGTTGTGTGTTAAAATGTCTGAACATATTTATTTTTTATTTAATTTTATTTTTAATTAGAGAAACATCTAGAAGTTTGACCTTAAAATCTAATCGAATACCCGTTTACTGTTTTAAAGTTACTATGTGTATAAAGAAATTAGTATGAAAGGGTATTTGTTTTATTTTGAAATAAGCACATATATCCTATTTCGAGGGGGACTTTTCAAATATATCAGAATTTGTGGATCACACAAAGATTTGACCCCACCACACTTGGGCCAGTAGGAAACGGCGTATCGACCACTTTAACCACGTGAGTTAATTTTTTTTTTTTGGCAAATTTAACTAATTTTCAAATATCTTTTTTTTGTTTAAGAATCACCCTTTAAAGTATCTTGTCTGCTCCACCACCCACCTTCCCCCTTCTACTCTATTCTAGGACTTGAGTGGGGCAACTACTAGCGACAATAAAACTGTTTCAGTCCTACACAAGTTGGCAAAACGCCGATTACGGGTGGAGATTCACAGTGAGTTACTGTCTACTTAGCGTTGCTGGAGCTAGCAACAGCAATTTGGAGTTGATAATAATAAAATTTACTGCGTAAACTGTAGAAAAATTATAGGAAACGTTTTCTGCTTAACTTAAAATCCCCTTGACTGACAACTAATGTTGTAGTTAAATTAGTTACTTTTCATCATCTGTCAAAACGATAACTTTGCATGAAAAATATACTAAATACAAACTTGTGACGTCACTCTTTTATACTATTCCATTGAGTAATACATTTCATGTTAATTTCATTAAAAATTATAATAGAAATGAAGAGCTTTAATAATTATTGATGTATTAATGAAGGAGATATCGATATTTATTTACAACTAGCCAAGCCCCGCGGTGTTTCCCGCGTTTGTCGTTGTAACCACTAAAAAGCGAAGCTAGTCTAAAAAAGGTAGCCTAAGTTACTCCATATATAATCAGCTATCTGCCAGTGAAAGTCCCGTCGAAATCGGTCCATCCGTTCCAGATATTAGTATAATAAACAGGAAGACAGACAAAAATCTAAAAAATGTTATTTCGATGTATGTACCGTGTATACATATATGCATTTAGTAAAAAGCTGTTATTTTATATTACTCCAAGTTTATTTATTTGTATGTATATATACCGTCATCAAACTTATTACAATAATACTTTGTGCTAAACTTTTGGCTAAGATTGCAAACGTGATTGATATTAAGATTGGAGTTACTAAGGAAGAGTGAAATAAGGTCACGTGATCAGACTTCATAATTAATCAAAACTTTAACGCCTGCGGTGGATTAACACCTATATTGTGTATATACTAGCTGTGCAACACGGCATTACCCGCAAGTTTTGTTGATTTTGAAATGTATTTATGTACTAAAATATGTTATTTAAAAAAATAAAATACAAATAGCCTAAGATATTCCTTATAACATTAGCTATCTGCCAGTGAGAATCACATCAAACAGACAGACAAATGTTAGAAAAATTGTTTTTTGATTGTAGTACCGTCTACTTCGTTATCCATTTACTAAGAAGCTGCTATTTGCAATTACGGACTGTATTATTTATTTGTGTAGATAACAGGTATTTATTAGAAATAATTATAATAAATCGTAAGTGTAGAGTTATATGTGGAGAATAACAGATATATGACCGACCCAGTTCTTGTAAATGGCCGTGCAACATTGTACTGCGATCACTTTATTATCACTGTAAGGACTACTGTCGACAATAAACCTGATTTAGCAGTGATGCAGCGTCGAAGTTCTGATTGATGACGTCACGATTCTCCATCAGAACAGTTTCTTAAAAGCTGAATAATTTACGTATTTCGATTTGGCCCACGAGCTTTAAAACATGGATTCGGTAATGTGCTGACAGTCATATATGGGTTCATTATTTTGACTGCCTCGGTGGCGCCGTGGTAGCGTATGCAACATTGATGCTTGAGATCTTGGGTTCAATTCCCGGGTTGGACCAAATGTTTGCATGATCTGCAGGTATTTGTTTCGGAGTTTGGGTGCTTCTTTGTATAACATGTATTTATTTACAAAAAATACTATGAATGTATTTATATCAGTTGTCTAGTATCCATCGGATCATCTAGTATGCCTGTCTCGTTGGTCTAGTGGTTAGTGTAAGCGGCTGCAGATTAAGAGCTCTCGGGTTCGATTCCCGAGTCGCACTGCTGTTGGGTTTTTCTTACAAGGAATTCTTAATAGCAGCCCGGATGAATGGAAGATGGTGGTAGTTCCCGCCCGTGCCTCGGAGAGCACTTTAAGCTGTCGGTCTCAGTTGTCATGAACATCTATCTATAGTAATCGTTATTGAGAAGTCAGTGCCCTCAAATATACTAACAACTATTTCAATCTTCGAATACAGTATACCCTCAGAATTGCGGAGGTCCGATGCCAGTCGCTCCGTGTAAAAACAGATATTCAGGTAAAACCGGTTGAACCAGTAGTCGACCCCAAATAATCTTGGGAATAATAAAGGCTAGGAAGATGTCTAGTATCCATAGAACAAGGTCTGCTAGTTTGGAACTAGATGACGTGTTAGATGTCCGAAATATCATTATTGTATTATTAACTTTATTGTATTATGTACGTATAACATCAGAATGCTGGACTAAGTGGTGACCCAAAGCATTATTTCTTAATACGGTATGTTTTGTGAAGAGATTTCTGTCTTTGTAATCCTAACCACTGTTATCTTGGTTTCCGTAACCGATGTCGATGGTGCACTATTTATCCGACTAGTAAAGAAGGAGGGTTATATCTTTCGAGTGTATGTATGTCTATATATTTCTTTGGCACGCCTTAGAGATTAAACGGCTCGTCGTATTTTTGTGTGTGGTGTCAAAAGATATATATATATATATATATATATATATATATATATATATATATATATATATATATATATAAATGTTAATATATATATATATATATATATATATATTAGCATTCTAATTTAGTTACATTATAAATATTTAAACACAATAGTCATAGATAAAAAGATAAAGAAATAGATAAATAGATGTCGATAGTCTGAAGAAGATATTTAACCAGTTTCAAGGTCGTTAAGGGCTCATTATCAATAGCTGAAGCGACCTACCGCATTGCTGTTAGCATTAGCCGTCTACGTCACAGTGAACTATCGTTGTTTTTAGTATTGTTTACTGTTTGAATATACACAATACTTATGTTATCCTTCTATATTTTAATGCCTTATTTCTGGTATAAAATAGAATAGTGTAGATACCATAATGAATTTCTTACTATTCCTATTTTTTTTATTAAACCCCTTTAGAAAGGCAGCCATATTTTTTTTAATTCATCTTTTTCTATACGTTTACAAAGGGCTATTCGATAAAGCTATATATATATCATACATGCGAAATTTTATATGGATGGATAAAAACGTTTGTATGGATATTTGGTACTCTTTCACGTAAAAACTACTGAACGGATTTAGTTGAAACTTTACAGTACTATAGCTCATGTATCAGAATAACACATAGGCGTTTACCGCACCTTAGAACAGACACGCGGGAGGAGCCTCAAGTAAAAATTAAATAATTGTTAATTTTGTAGCAGGTCTTTGAATATTAATTTTATTGATTAACTAAGCATTGAAATTTGCCTGTCGCCAATGGTATTTCCAGACCAATAGGACTTTCAAACATTCTAGGAAAGCGTGTACTCCTTCTAAAAAGGCCGGCAACGCACTTGTGACGCCTCTGGTGTTGTGGGTGTCCGTATAGGCGGCAGTAATCGCTTACCATCAGACGATACGTTGGCTAATTTGCCCCTATTCAATAACATAAATAAAAACTTCGGTCTTTTAAGCAGGGAGTGGAAAAGCATCTCACTAGCCCGCCATAGTGTGGGTCAACATGATGCATTGTCCACATTGGCATTGAGTATAGGGACGACCACTCTTGGATTCTACTCGTACTTTTCTTCAGGCAGGGCAATCATTTTTTCAGCTTAAACTCTGCCAAGCGCTATCTGGTTTTGTATTATTTTATCGCTGTTTTTCTTAGTATTTTTTTCTATAATGCAAAACGTCCGTTAATATTTAGTACTATTCAGCTTTTGCCAAAAGTATTAATATTTTATATAGGTCGACTGTATTTTTTCTGCTTAGAACAGACAACTTCGTGTTCATCTCCTATTTCCCGCAGTGTGATGTTATATAGCGTGATCAAATTATTTACTATAAAACAGATAAAAGTAAGCAAATCAATCACAGATAGACATATGCTATTACTATTTTTTTCCGAAAGTTCAAAGGAAAAAATATTATTTCTCCATTTAAGAGTTGAAAGAAATGGAAGCTCTAAAAACGAAGAATTCTTTCCCGTTTTTGCTACATTTTTCATTGACTCCCCGGCTCCTTTTGGTCTTAGTGTGATGATATATAGTCTTCCTCGATAACTGGGCAGTCTAACTGAAGCTGTAAGAATTTTCAAATCGGATGAGCACTTTCTGAGATTAGAGCGTTCACCAAAAAACTGTTCATTAGTACATACTAATGAACAGTTTTTTCGTACTGAATATATATATATATATATTTATTTATGTATGCGTCATATCAATACAAGTGACCTGGAAAATATAACCAAATTAGCTATTGACAGACCCTGTATAGGATTAGAACCCACCAAACTGCGTGTTACATGTGGATAATATTAATAATATGGTAAATCGTCGGATGAAAATCTTGTTTGTTTAATGTGTTATGCTAAAGACTTTTACGTGAATATGCTTAATTATTATAAATATACAGCGACTTTAATGTATGTCGGAGCCAAAGAGCCCAAGGTAGTGTATTATAACTATGTGTTTTTAGAATAAAAATCTATTACCTAAAAGAAACTCAGCTGAATCTTTTAGCATTGATTTCTATCAAGTAAATATTAAGTTTTCGAAGGGCGAACTAAAGCACAAACAGAAACAACTCAAGTACGAACGAAGCCTCAGAAAAAAGATAATACGGAACCGACAATTCAAGACAATTACTACACAACAACCACGCTAGTAGCCAAACTCGTTGTTATCTTAATCTCGCACAAAACTAGGTTACCGCTGTTCATCCTTAGATATATAGAGAGAATACCCGGGGGGCCTAGTATGAGTTTATTTTACTTCTAGTTGCTCTCAAATGCAACAGCATTCGACGTTGTGATTGGTTCCCCTGAATAAATAAAACTCTTCACACATAACTAAATCAATATTTCGGACGTCTGAAACACGAGTCCCAAGCTAAGCAGGTCTTGAATAATGGGTACTAAGCAACTGATATAAATATATATATCAGCCTTTAGAAGTCCAGTACTAGACATAATTCATCTAAATACAGTATACAAAATTAAGGGATTGAATTAATTGCGGTATTCCCGGACCAATACGACCTTCGAACCTTCAAGAAAAGAGCGTACTCCTTAAAAGGCCGGCAACGCACTTGTGACGCCTCTGTTGTCTCTGTCAGGCGATAAGCCTGCTTATTTGCCTCCTATGTCATGAAAAACATTATATCCTCCTATACTAATATTTTGTAGTATATTAGACACTTTAATTAACTAATAGGCACTAATAACAATAAAAAAGAAACAACAACAATATTTACACACAAGCGTCAAAAAATTCCTCCGCATTTTTGCCTACTGATCGAGCTCCCAGAAGACTGGCAGCATTGGCACATTGAATGGCAATGCTGACTTTCTGTTTTAGAAAAAGGCCGGCCTTTTGGTCACGGGAAGCGTCAATCAGTTGCTTAGTTTGTTGTTCAATCATAACTCATATACGAATATTATAAAGAAATAGTTTATATGTACAGGTGATCTTAGTAAAATGTTGTATTGAAAAAATCTTTTCGTGTTGAATAGTTCTTTTATCGAGGAGGGATAAAGGCGAATAACATTTAGGAAAAACGGAGACGCAGTTGGTTGTGTGAAATAAATTCGCACTAGGCCCCTGACCTACGTAGTAGACATCATCACGTCATAAATAGCCTTGAAAAGTCCCCTGCTGTACATGGAACTAGCCTTAGCAAGGAGATTTTGACCTCCATAATACCATGTACTTTGTTGTGATATTTTCGTACGCGCGTATGCTCTTAGACACCGATAAGGTCAATAGGGGTGAAAACACTTCGTATTCTTAATCCGACACTGCACAGGTAGACATTTTTTTTTCTTTCAAAAAGACAACTCCCACATTAGGAATATACATTCCTGTGTCACGGAGATCTTTACAAACATACATGAAACGGACACAAAGTACTCCCAGACTTAGAAGAACAATTTATGGATCACACAAAGTGTGTCCCATGTAGGATTTGAACCCACAACACTTGGCGCAGTAGGAAGCGGTGTGGCGACCACTGAAACCACTAGGCCAACAGTGTAGTCAGTCATATTAGTACACATACGGCATAGTCGAATACATTTGACAATTATTAAGTCACCCGGTCACGTCAGCTGTTGCTATGACAGCTTAACGAATGTAAAATACACCGAAATAGCCCAAAGGCGACCCATTTTATTTATACGCCAGCCATATATTTATTTAGGAACTATTTTTGTTCGAATATGGTAAATAGTGGTCATTAAATTCTAATATATTATCATGTTAATAGTCGTGAATTTATTTAATAGTGTATGCGTCTGATTTAACGAACGTACGCCTGGAACGATTTCGCGCGTTTAATATAAGGTTTTTTTTTTGAAAA
The DNA here is from genome assembly GCA_003709505.1 of Hyphantria cunea. Classification (NCBI taxonomy): domain Eukaryota; kingdom Metazoa; phylum Arthropoda; class Insecta; order Lepidoptera; family Erebidae; genus Hyphantria; species Hyphantria cunea. The sequence continues at coordinate 1,566,558 of PKRV01000226.1, forward strand.
CCTTGGTATAATATCAAGGATATTTTAGTTGTGACTGTAACCTTATTCTCTTAATTTAGATAATTGTCAGTTAAAAAGAAATCTCTTTAAAAAAAACCGAAGACCGAGGCACTCGGTGTTTAACATGTAGACCTAACTGTCAAAAGATTTTGATGGATTTGTTATCTTTAAAATTAAGAATAATTTCATGCTTATTCATTATTAAGAAATATTTGCTTCAGCATCAGTCTGTCATCTTCCAATGCTATACGAAGACTTATTTTAAGGAGCGCCGACTCTCCTGACTTTAGGCAGTCCACATCTATCCGCTGCCAGACAATTTCCTCAAATCAACATTAATAATAAATAATAAATGAATAATAAAACTTTAATATACTCGTACATAGAATTAAGATAAATTTAACAAAAGCCAGAATAGTACCAGCTATGTAGTTGTTTAGTAATAATAGGGCTAAGTTAGGACCACTTGCTAGTAAAGTTCTTGATAGACCAGCGTCCATTTTTGTTTAAAAGAACTATAGATTTCGGCTTCACAGGTTCTGGGTTTCTTTATTTGAGAACCTAACTTCCATACTTATAAATCCGAAAGTAATTCGAATTATTGTAAGGCTGTCACAGTTAAACTGCTGCCTCGATTTCAATGTAATTTGGCATGGAGATACGTTCTCTGAATCTTGAGGAAGACCATAGACACATCGTAATAATCGACATACACATCGTAATAACTAACATACACATGGGGCCCTAGAGCAAAACCTAGTATAAATATGTTTATTAGTCTCTTTTCTCTGTTAAATAGTGTTACATATCTACCATGAAAACATCAAAAACTTAATCTTTTACTTTCAACTAGTTCAACATAAGGTTACGTTTTCTAAAAACGCGCTTGAAACAGCGGGGAACGACTTGTAAAACATGGCAAGCTGTACAGACTATAATAAATAAATATTCACTCCCGTGGTGATATATTTGCCGTAGAACTGATAACCGCTGGGGCAAACGGGTTCTTGAGTGGAAACCGAGTCTCGGCAAACGTAGTGCAGGACGTCCACAGGTCAGGTGGAGTGATGATTTGCGCAAGACGGCTGGCAAAAGCAGGATGCGAGAAGCCGAAGATCGAACTATGTGGCGTGCAATTGCAGCGGCCCATATCTAGCAAAGGACTGCGATAGGCTGATGATGAAGTTTATAAATGAGTTCCTTATTGTAGTACTTATAACAAAACATACTATTTCATCAATATCTTCTGACTTTCTTAGGGTCGCTGCGATGAAGCAACATATTTACGCTAGTTTCAATGCAATGTTTGCAGCAAATGAAACTAGGCTATCAGTTTTTGAGATAGGTCCTTCATACCTAAATAAGTTGAAGACTTAATAAGTTTTAATTTTTCAGCTCTAGAATTGCGACACCGCAACCTATTCATTCAGTTCTAAGACTTTAATTAAAACTACCTCACTCATGAAGCTTCAAAATAAATACAATTTTAGGTAATTTATTGTACTGTATACAAGCTACGCAAATAATTCAACTGTTACAAGTATCCACAGATCAAGATTATCTGTCACCTTTCAACAGCCAATATATTCTTTTCGGCAGTAAATTAATGATAAGTTTTGCCCTAACCCTAAAGGTTCGTGACTCACATTGACAAATGCCAGATGTACGCCTGGAGTCCCCGAACAGTAGGGGGGAAAGGGGGTACATGAGGATGACGCAAGTCCTACAATAAGGAAGTGTGTTCAATTGTCCGTACGCGCGCCTGGGCCATTCTGTAGCGTAGAAACTTCGGTACGGCTTGTTTTATTCTGTGTTATTTCAATTTTATTAGATTATTAAATGAATACTTAAATATTTTATTAAAAAAATCATATACTGTGGTAGACAAATTTATCCTCGCCACTTTTCAGATATTCTACTTCTACTAATTCTCTTCGAGTACAGAAAAATTAAAAACTAGTGTAAAAAAATTAAATATTCAACAAATCACAGTTTCTTCTTTAGTGCGTTTGTGCTATTGTTTTCTCAACTAGCGAATCACTGTCGTTTTAAGTATACAGTCTACAACATCTAGTTGAATCACTAAACTTCCTTAAAAATAGCAACGATTCAATTCGATATCTTACGATTTCAAAGCAATAAATTAACAAGTACTGGTTTTCCACCTCGGTGATAAAAACTTGATTAACCTAAACGATCAAATCATTAATAGCCAAATACATACAAATAAATACACTTGGATTAAAATATTCAAAATGGCGAGAGATCAGCCGTCTCTCCTGGGCTCCGGATTGTCTGTTCATTTTCATACAGATTACGAAATTATAACTGGCCTTCACACAACATTGTCGGAAACATTTTAATACTTGATTTTGAAGACGCTTATATTACATAAATTTATCAATCTTTAAATAACTTGATATTAAACACACGTAGTCTACGACCTTCCTCAACAAACGACCTACTTAATGCAGAAATAAAATAAAATTGGAATATTTAAGATAAATGGATAAAAAATAAACATTTTTCGGTTTATTCTAATTAATATTAAGAATAATCATCTTCTAATTTAGTTACTAATACCTTTACATAATAAATTTGGGGCGCCATGAAGTAATATGTTCTTATTACTAATATAAGGGAAATAGCTATGTATAGAGACCGGCACGTAACTTGGCCACATTCCCTGCTTGTTTCTAGATGCTGTCGTTTTGGGTCCCTTTAGTTGAAAGAGGGACGCGGGGATTGTAGTAGCACTATCCCGAGCAAGCGATTGGAGCGTCAGCCGACTACACTTCCTTTTTGTTAATTTTGATTGGTTGCAATAAGTGTACTGTGCGAGAAGTTACCCCTACCACGCCGAAATTTGGTCAAGTTAAATGCCGGCGCCTATACGTAACTCATCTTTGTTATTAAGAGAGAAGACAGACTAAAAAATAAAACTGAAAATGAATATTTCGTAACATCAAGAAGCGCGCAGTCATTTCATAAAGCCACTAGCGACCCGGCCCGGCTTTGCAAGGAAGTCTTTGAAATTCGCCAAATACTGCGTATTTATGTTAAATGAGCATCAACCAAACTATTATTCAATAAAACCATTCAAATTTAAAATAACTTATGTAACTGACCTATTTCTGAATGTTGTAAATAAGAATATCGAAAACAAGGTGAAGAGTATGGTGCAGCAAACAGTTAAATAATATTATCGAAATACTTTGTTACTAGGTACGTACGTCATAAGATAGCGCAAAGACTACCAAGGTCCCTTATTGTAACCGCTAATGCAGACTGGTTTCTAAGCTTGAACTATACTACTAAATTGCATGGCCTTATAAGTATTAGGTAGGTAAAAGTGTTACCCCATTTGATATTTAACTTCGGCCTCGTTCGAATTGTGTTCATTGAAAACTTTGAAACAAGTTCTAATATAATATTAAGGTTTTTCAAAATAGGACCACGAGAGAGCCACGCTAAGGCACGAATGGGCTGGCTCGATCGTTGTGATACCACGGCCTCTCAAAAAACCGGTGTGAATCATCGCCTACGCTATGTTTCACTGAGTGAGTGAGGATAATGAAGGGCCATTTTTTTTTTTTTTTTGACGTTGTGGAATGCCTTTACGCACTTCGCTCCCCCCCTGCGGGTACAGGGGCTTCGCTTCGTGTGGGACTCCTGGCTGACACCAGCCAGACTACCCACTAAACCACCACGGTGTGCCACTCTGCGCCTGAGACGGGAGGGATCCGGGAACCGCTTTCTTACGCCATCCGGACCCAGGATAATGAAGGGCCATACATCAACCCCTCCCCCTCCCCGTTCCCCAAAGGCCAGCAATGCACATTTGACGCCTCTGATGTTGCTGGTGTTCATGGGCAGCGGTAATTGCTTACCATCACCCGATACGTCTGCTCGTTTACCCCCTATTCTACACAAAAAGATCATAATTATATGGTTTTTTTCTACTAGTTTTAAACGAAACAAAACTTACTGCTTATGATTTCAATTAACCTGTCGGAATTTATCTAGTTGTCCCTTTGACCAAGCTACAAGTGTTTCGGGTCGATTCCCTTTCTACAATCGCCTTTATTCTCTTGTATTGTTCGATAATATTTTTATTCGACCACGTAGCTTCGCGTTGAGTGACGTTTTCCCACACATTTGTTAGTTTTCTATTAACATTTAAGTTTGTAGATTACAACTTGGCTATGGGAGCTGTTCTAGATACCTTTTTCCATGGTCTCTTAGAGAGAAACTCCATCTCGATAGAACAAAAATCAAAAAGCTGGGCTACATTTACTGCTGAATGAAGATGGCTCGTGAATTCGTCCAAAAAGTATTGAAATCGCCCACAGAATCTCCAGAACTCATATAAAATTATCACATTATCAATTCCTCTGAACATATTTGGTATCAATGTTGTGTAGCTTTGTTTGTCTAATATTTTGAGAGTGGCCCAACGCTGGTATGTGGCGTGTAACGACTGATTTATTGTAATGTAATGTACACCAATATCGCGTGTAATACAAATATACCGTGTGTATATACTTTTAATTCTTAGTGATGTTCAAACATGATTTTTAAAAATATGACGAGTATTTATGTTTGTATGAATAAGTACTATGTCGATTATTATACGAACCGAATTAATGGTTGTGTGAAATAATGAATTTGACCTGAGGATTTTATGAAAGGGTTGAGCATTGGTTTAATCAAACACGCTTTTATTAACCGACTTCCAAAAAAAAGGAGGTTTCTTAATTCGACCGTATATATATGTGATATTAGTGTTGACATTGACATTTGAGTATGTACCTATGAGCTCAGCCATTAGAGGGAACCACCAGCGGGAAGAATGTTAAAATCGTATTTTTCTTTGTTTCAATCGAATAGTTACAGATGAGAAAATTACAAATGAATTTACTTCAATTTAAAAGACGAACTAATTTTTATATAATAATGAGAATAGTAAAGCGTGAACATTTAATTGTCGATTATCTATTTTAGGTTAGTACCTACCTCATAGTGATATTTGTTATGTAAAACTTATCTGTATTTTATAAATAAAACTTTGTTTTAGATGAATCAAATTTTGTTATGCTTTAACAAGAAAATAACTTTTGGTCTTATACATATATAGATATATTTTATTTACTAGCCAACCCGTGCCCACCTCGCTGGGCGTTAACCGCCTACTATTCTTCGACTTGATTGATAAATACTGACAGAATTTTTTGTTCAATCATAATAAAAAATGACCAATGTTACTCCTAAATAGGGTCGCTTGTTGATAGTGAAAGAATTTCCAGGATCAGATCAGCACTTCCGAAGATTATCCCCCACAACCATACAAAGTTAGAAATTTTACCTTTGTATACTATATGTATACAAAGGTAAAATTTCTAACTTCATCTTTTTAATATAATAATAGCTTCAAATATAAATCCTACACAGCCGTCTGAGGCCAAACTAGCGGAACTAGTACTAAGATAACCACACCTGCCAATAAATACATATCAACAGAAATAATGTCTGCTTGTAATTTCAATTTTTTAGGCCTTTAGTTACTAGCTGTTAGCTAGTGACTAAATTATATAAGATGTAACTTAGGCTATTTTTAGTAACGCAGTGGGGCTCAGCTCGTTATAGATAAATTACAGAATAAATGATCGTACACCACACACATCTAGCTCAAACAATTAATCAAAGATATCAAAGACTTTCCATAATTTAATCAAAATTTTGAATTCTTTTCTAAATCATCACGAAGTTTCCTACACCGAAGATATTTTTGATATAACTCCTTGGCTTATTAAACGCAATCCTTGCAAAAAAAACAGAAAGCGTAATCGAATAAATATTTTCTTCTAATGCCTTCTTATTCCACATTCTTCTTTACTAAATTTTCTTTTTTCGCAAAAGGGTGTTTTATATGCAACATGTGTCAACCATAATAACTGTAGTATAGATTTTAAATACCAATTTCCCATCCCGTTCTATCCCACGATAAAACAATTTCCCATCATCTGTGCGATCAGCATATAAAACAATAGCCGTAGTAAGTGATTAAGATTGCCATTCATAAAAATCCTTATTCATTCGAACCAAGATGCAATAAAAAACTGCATTGTACACAATGGGAATGATAAATAATTGGTTAAATTGACAATATGTTACACTGTGGAGACGTTTCAGTATTACAATTTTGAAATAATGGGTGTGATGACTAATTTTGAAAAACTGTTTTATGATGTTCGGAAGTATCTCCTATTGTCAAATACATTTTTTACTATAAAAAAATGTTTTAGCAGGGAAAAATACCTATTTTAATTTTTTGTTTAAAATTCTCGGTGCTCGGTGGTGTCATGGCATCAATTTGTGTAAGACGCGACGTCACCATTTGTCAACCAGTGTCGATTATAGCCGTTATATCCGAACAAAGTGATCTTTATACATAAGTGACGTAACTCGCTCCGATTGGTGTTCAACTTAACATAGTGGATTGGTGTATTTATAGTTTTATTTTAGTTAATTAACTATTAATCTCGATCTTAATCTGAAAATAAATACGGTTTTACTCTATGAATCCCATTTCATTCGATAAATACATAATTTTATTGGTTCCTTGTTACTGTCATCATGCCAATTATAATAAACTTGGTGCCTCTGTTAATGGTCCTTCTGATGAACTGTTTCCATTGAATTCAGAATATTGACATATAACTTGAAGAATCTGAAATAATTCATCTCATAGCAAATATAAAGAGAAAGTGGTTTTGAGCTCTATCTCTTTGTTACTTAGCAACAACTTGAATTAAAGCTTGTTTCTTCTTTCGAGTTAGCACGGTTTTTATTCTATAGTTTTATCTAGATTATTCTGCCATTTTTTTGATTGAGTTTCAAAATCGAATGTCACCGCTGACAAAAACACATCTGCAAATTGTGTATTTTTTTCTATGAGGTGGTCGATATCCCTCATTTGTTTTGTCATTCCTGTCCTTAGTGTCCATTCAAAAACTTTCTCCTAATAAAAATATTATAGTTTATAGACAGGTAATACGAAAGTTTCACATCCTGAATACATCGGTAATTTAGAATGACAATGGATTACACAAGGATACAGCATTGTTTGCAATTTATCACTAAACAGATCTCGTCAATGAAATCGTATACGCATTAGGAAATACTTGATTGCAAGTTGAAGCACGTACATACGTAGCTTTAAAAGGTGATAAGTAACACTTGTCACGTTGGGTATAACTAAGACTTGTATGCAAATTTTTAGGCGTAATTTTTTCATGGTCCTTGTGCTAATTTGGTTAGCACAAATACATTGGTAGTTTACACAGACGGGAGACTGTTTGTTTCTTAAATAAAACGTTGGTAAACAAGCAAGTCTTCAACCTACTCATGAACGATTATAATTTCGCATTTCATAATGGCAGTATACGCTCCTTCATAAGCCTAACTAAGCCCTCTTTCTGTTAATATGTTAGGCGATGGAACCTAACAGACTCCTTTAACTTGAGATGCTCTACACATAGACCTTCGCCGTTCATATTAATGGAAAGTCTGTGGTATATTCGGGCTACTATGAAACTTTTCTTCATAGTCCCTTAATAGTCGTTAAATGCCTTCTACTCACTTAAAAATCTATATTTGTACACTACAGTACTTATCTACACTCCGTAAGCAGCTTCCTCGTTTGCCCCCACTTAAAAAAAAACAAAATTAAAACGCAATTCCAATTTTAATTTTTGTAATTTAAATTTTTAGGTCTACGAAACATAGGTATCATTTAACCAGCGATGTAATATGCATTAAAATATACAGGTTATCTGTATTACTAAAAAGACAGAAATACATCAGTATTTCTGTCTTTTTATGTTAGGGCATGGGTATCAACCCATGCCCTAACATTAAAAATAAATCTTATCTATGAATTTACAAAGTGCTATAAATCCGTAGAAATATTTAAACGACACTACGTATCTGATTTACTGTTTATAATGTAGCGTTTGTAGGGTGCGTACGCGCATCGGCGCCTTGTTACCGTCGCGTGATGTCATATCCGCCGCCATTCATGCCCAGACGTTCATTCATGAAACTCACGCCTAATTCGTACACTTCAAACTAAAAGCGACTTTAAGACCTACGGATTAAGTTGACTTTACAATAAATGTGTATCTGCCTCATAATAATTTTTTTTTCGACATGAAATATCTGTTCTCCTAGATCGTAAAAAAACAGGATATACTTGGGCATATGTTTCGAATTAAGAAAATTAGCACATTGCTAATTACGTGGTAGTAAGGAATTCATAATTTCGTGAGTTCTACGCTTTGTTGCTAAACCAGCTTAATTATATTTTAAAACATTTTTAATAGGTTTTTTGCTGTGGAGATTTTTTATTTGAAAGGTTCAATGTGTTGTTTATATTAATTGTTCTTGGTGTTTTTTTACATCATCACATCGCGTGTGTGAAATAAGAGATGGCTTTCATTTCATTCATTACTTTTATCCGGATGGTATCATGTGACTGGATACGTACAAGATTAAGGATCCGACAGCTTATTCTATAAATGTCCCACGGATGTTCTTATTCTTTTTTTTTAAGAAATGGCAACTTAAATCTTATTTATTTAGAATTTATATAGTTTGAATGCCTCGGTAGCGCAGTAGTCGCGTATGCAACTGCTGTGCTTGAGATTTCAGGTTCGATTCTCAAGTCGGACCAAGTGTGTGCATGTCTGCAAATATTTGTTTTATATTATGGATGTTTTCTATGTATTCTATGTATGTATTGAAAAAAAAGGAATAAATGGATTTGTATCAGTTGTCTTGTACCCATACAACATAAGCTCTGCTTAGCTTGGGACAAGATGGCGTTATACGTCCTGAATATTAATTTATTTAGAAAAAAAATATAATTAGTATAAAGACTATAACTTGGTCAATTTTACAGCCAGAACAGACAGACAAACAATTTTTTAAAATTAATTTTTAATGTTAGTAGTAATTTATGTGTATTGCCATATACATTTCGTGAGAGGCTGGTTATTTTAAATTAAATACAAATAGTGCCTATTTGTATTTAATTTCAAGTCAGGTTTATTTACTTGGAAAGATGTAAGATTATTATCATATATTGCAAGAACAATATTTAATAGTAAATCCTACTGTTTTATGCCTTTTGCTTTTAAATTTGTAAATAAAGGACAATGAGGTTGTGTATTTGATCCTTCTATCCATCAATTAAAGCCGAACCCGGGTTGTCTTATTCTCGCGGACCCTAGGATCAATTAATTGTCTGCGTGACTCGCTCTTTTGTTTAATATTATAATGACGGCTGCTTAGCCTAAAGCTCTTTATAACGCGTTCATTGAATCACTTCCATAAATGCTACGTAAGCATAAGTCACGTTGAGATCAAACGAATCCCACCCCACGATTCGACCCCACAGAATAGCCTACGCAAGCAAATCATTTAAGTAGTTTTCAGGACAGTAACTTTTAAATTATTTGACTCTCCATTGCCAACAATTGGGTTGCGTAGTAGTGATTTTTGTCACTAAGTTATATTTAATAATAAATCGCTTTATTGTACACCAGTTTAATTACAACGGTAACTTAAATATGAGATACAAGTCGCGGTTTTATCGCTCGAAATCAATCTTTGTGTCGTTTTCAAGGAGTTTAATAAATGTTTACCGTGGGAGAGAGCCACGCTCCGGCACGAATAGGCCTGCTCAGCCATACTACGGCCTCACAGAAAACCAGTGTGAAACAGCGCTTGCACTGTGTTTCACCGAGTGAGTCAGGATATTGAAGACCCGTACACTAACCCCTCTACACATTCCCTTCCCCATCTCCCAAAGATCGGCAACGCACTTGTGTCGCCTCTGGTGTTGCTCGCCACTTACCATCGGGTGATAAGTCTGGTTGTGTGCTGTCTGTACCATGAAAAAAATGAAATTCTGTTATTCCTTAGTCGACAATAGTAATAAACATTAACAAATGTTGCCATTTACCCTT